>CM053790.1:762705926-763305926 GCA_028749045.1 Cupressus sempervirens
ATAATTTCAAATTGTACTTGTTTATATATATAACTAATAAATATGTCTTTTTAATATAATTTCAATATCTTATATCTTTGAATTTGAATTTCTAATTTTTTAAAAACTTTTCTTTTTAATAAAAGTAGTTAAATTATCACTATTATTTTACTTTTATAAAATTAAATTTAACAACATTATTTTTTAATTAGATTTTATAATAGTATTTGTCATATGTATAATTGATAAGTGTTACAATTTTTAAATTATATTATTTAGTATTATTATTTATTTAAACAATTTATCATTTAGTTTAAATACATTTAAAACTTAAATATATATTTTAATATTAAATTATTAATTATATTTTATATTAAAAAAACATACTAAAGAAATAATCACAAAATATAAATAATTCAATTGTAAAAGATATATAAATTATTATTAGGTTTTTATAAACTCTATATCAAAATTAAATAGTTATAATTTATTTCTTATTTATTACATCATATTTATTCATCAACATCAAATTTATATGTATTACATCTATTTATTATTTACAAATGTACATATTAAATTATATAAATATTATTTCATAATTAAAAATTACTTAATTTTATGAAAAATTTGGAAATACAAAACATTAAATAGTAAACCTTCTCTAATTGTGTAAAATTAAAGAATTAGTTTTACTTATAAAATATTTTTATATTTCAATACATTTCATTTTTTCTTATAGAAATGTGAGTTTTAATATAAAAATTAAATTCTTAGTTTCATTAATTAAAATATAATATATTTTAATTCTTTATTATAACCATGATTTTATTTTGACTATTTATTTTATTAAGAAAAATAATTATATTAAATTTTCTCTCTCTCTCTCTCTCACACACACAACTTATGTTGGTATCACTCTATCTTACTATTTTATCTCTCTTCCTCTTCCTCCTCTATATTATCTATCATTTTTCACTCTACATATATGTTTATGTTGTTATTGTTTTATATTGTTATTTATCTCTATCTATATCTCTATCCTAGTTTTTGTATAAAAATTAAATTCTTAGTTTCATTAATTAAAATATAATATATTTTAATTCTTTATTATAACCATGATTTTATTTTGACTATTTGTTTTATTAAGAAAAATAATTATATTTAATTCTCTCTCTCTCACACACACACAACTTATGTTGGTATCACTCTATCTTACTATTTTATCTCTCGTCCTCTTCCTCCTCTATATTATCTATCCTTTTTTCCTCTACATATATGTTTATGTTGTTATTGTTGTATACTGTTATTTATCTCTATCTATATCTCTATCTTAGTTTTTGTCCAGTGCTAATAATTAAAAATACTATGAGTTCCATTTGATAATCAAGATGAGAATAATACATAGCCGGAGGAGTTATTCCAACTACTTATGGTTGTCTAGTAGCATGCATGGTATGCTTAAATGTATAATGTGATACTCCAAATGCTTCATCACTTCTTCAAGTTCTATAATTCAAATATTGGTATGGATATCTTTCTTTATTGCACATAATTTAAGTTGTCAATGTAAAAGGTGCAAATTTGTCTAAAGCATATGTATTGATTGTAGTATGATATTAAGTACTTAGTTCCATATTGGGGACTTTGACCTCTTATTCATGGACTTAAATGCCCAAAGATATAATAATATAGCACGAGAACTTAACAACAAAATATGAGTCATCCTATCAGATCACAAGCGCATTTCTAGGACGAGAATTTAACAACAAAATATGATCAATCCTATCAGATCACAAGTGCATTTCTAAGCAAAAATTAATGCATTCATAATGTTAATTTAGATTCTCACTCATCTACACCTCTACAACCATTATGCATTAGGCAAGAACTGTGACACATCGCGTCTCTTGGTTAACTTTTCTAATAAACAAAATAAAAATATGTAAAAGATAGAAACTATATTAATAAAATCTTTTATTATAATTTTATTCCTGACTCATAATAATAATAGTAGCATTAGAATTTGGTCTTGATGTCCTTATAAATATTGCAATAAACTTTTTTTCCATAATTTGGCCACTTGAGAAAATGGCTCTACCATTCTATATAAAATTAATTAGGAACAATCTTTTTTCTACCACGTTCTAATCTTCTTGAACTTCATCCTTGTAGAGATAATGATTCCACTCTTCCAAATAAAATATAATCACAAAATACTCTCATCCATATAGCTTTTGATCTTTTCTGGCTTCTTCCATCTTATAGTTTTACAATGAAACTAAATTAGTTCTTCCCTCTTTAAAAGATATATTGTGAAACTTTTTCCGGTATGCTTTTGAATGTACAATATTAATGGAAGATATATATATATATATATATATATATATATATATATATATAAAAGTTTTCAAGAATGTAAACTTTCTTGATGTTGCTAGTGGAAAGAGAAGTTGAGGAGAGAAAAAATCGTTCAACAGTATAAATTATCACTCTATTTTATTGGCTATTTGTATCTCCAAATTTTGTTACCTTTGGAGGCTCTGAATTACTTTTCTTCAATAAGATGGCTTTTAAACATACACTTATAATTTCCATTCTTAATTTGTTTTCTTTTCAACATAGCCGAAAGCTTTTATTAATGGCAACCACCTCATCATCTGGCCAGAGAGAGCACGAATGCAATCCATTTTTGGCACTTGAACATCCCAACAAAAAGATGAAATTGTTTGTTCCTACAAAATAGTTTGATGTATTCATCAACCATCGAGGGCCGGAAGTGAAAACAACTCTGGCTCTGCAACTTTATAATTCTCTAGAGCAAGCTGGGATCTTGATGCGGAGCGCACAACAGAAGGGAAATGTAAATGATAAAGCTTTCTAATATACTCAGTTCATAACAATACAAAAAATCACAAACAGAGAATTATAACTGTGAAAATGAAGAAACCACAAGATATGAACCGAAAACTTAATTCTTCTTTTCATTATTCCATTTCAGATTACATTCTCCATTCATCGATTCTCATTCATTCCTCTTACTCTGCCCTATTCTACCCTCCTACTGCTTCCTTTCATTGAATGACATAATGTAATAAAGATTTCCCCAAAACTAATTTCCAACTACCCACAACCGACTCACTCTAATTCCTCTAATAGTTCTTCATGACTGAAGAGTAAACATAAATTACTAATGCATTTATTAAATCAAAATACTAATGTCTCCCCAACCAATTACATCCATATTGACTTTGAAAAAATTATAATGAATGTAATGTCCGGAGTCTATGAATTGTTCTAAATCTTGTGATGCTCCTGCATCATACTCCTAGGGACAGAAAAATTGAAGTCCCGTTGAATTGTTGTGATCTTCTTCTGAGTCTTCCTATTGTATGGTATCACAATGATGACTGAATTAATGCTGCTTGCCATAACATGCTGATTCCAAACCATAGAATGAATACTTTTCATGTTATCTTCGTTGAATTTTGGAAGAAATAGCTTAGTTAGCCTCATATCACGTGCATACCAATCAACTGGATCCACAATATGATCTTCTCCCTATTTGTAAATCTCTAGAGCATCACATTCATCAACAAATACTTCATCCCTATCATCAATAGTCTTCTCTTCAGCATTTGATCTTTGCATTACATCTTTTCCTTCCTGATCATTTGTGTCAACATCTCCATCATCTGGGCATATCATTTCTTCAACCATACCTGTCACCAACTCTCCCTCATTTGCAAGAACCTTTTCCTCACAAGGTTCAACAACAACCTCCTATTGTTCACTCTCACCCTCACTCTCTACACCAGCATTCATCTGTTGTCCGTGCCCTTCCAATGGAATGTGTACTGCTTCCTGATCTTTATCTTCATTAACAGCTTCATTTTCATCTACTGCTTGCTCCAAAAGCAATGCTATCCTCTCCCACTTTGCAATACTCTTATCTAACTCTCTTCTAAGATTCTTGTAACTATCTTCTTCTTGTTCTTGTTCTTCTAAAACCCTTTGTAGGCCTCTCAACTCCTCTTGTCTCATTCATTCAATTTCTTTTTTTCTTGCTTCTTCTTCCTTCTTCTTTCTTTCTCTTTCTTCTCTCTCCTTTTTATCCCTATACAAGTACTCCTTCAATGCGTTAATTATTTCTCTTTCACTCCTTGTTAAAACCATCTTCTCAAATCAATCTAGGGTTCATTAGATATCCAACTACCACCTTGGAACACTCTTAGAGGATAGTTCTACTCCAAGCATCAACAAGGGACCTTCAACCTGCCAAATCCTAGATCTTCTTCCTAGACCTTTTGTTGTGCTCTGATACCAATTTGATACGGAGCACACAACAGAAGGAAAATGTAAATGATAAAGCTTTCTAATATACTCAGTTCATAACAATACAAAGAATCACAAACAGAGAATTATAACTGTGAAAATGAAGAAACCACAAGATATGAACCGGAAACTTAATTCTTCTTTTCATTATTCCATTTCAGATTACATTTTCCATTCATCGATTCTCATTCATTTCTCTTACTCTGCCCTATTCTACCCTCCTACTGCTTCCTTTCATAGAATGACAAAATATAATAAAAATTTCCCCAAAACTAATTTCCAACTACCCAGAACCGACTTACTCTAATTCTTCTAACGGTTCTTCATGACCGAAGAGCAAACATATTACTAATGCATTTATTAAATCAAAATACTAATGTCTTTGAAAAAATTATAATGCATGTAATGTTCGGAGTTTATGAGTTGTGCTAAATCTTTTGATGCTCCTGCATCAGATCCCAACATATCTAGATTGTGAGGAGAGTGAACTGGGAGACTCAATTTCTTCCACCATAAAGAATGTCATTTTCTCTGCCGCAGTGCACATAGCCATCTTCTCACCGCGATACGCAGAGTCTGCTTGGTGCTTAGGTGAGCTATCCTTAATGTTTCAAACCAGGGCTAGAATTATTCCCCTGTTTTACCATGTTTAGCCTTCAGACTTTCGCCACATCAAAAATGGAGTTGCAGATGCATTTTCCAAACACGAGCAGAAGGGCAGATATCCTCATGACATTCACCGATGGAGAGAATAATTGGTATTGGAAAACAACAGTCCGAGATGATGGTTTTGTCAATTCCAGGCACCACTCAAATTGAAAGAGATATGTTGCTACTTTAGAAGGCATTTTTAATTGCAAAAGACGAGCATGAGAGGAATTGTCACCAGAGGAATTGTAACGAATTTTTGAGCCTTCTCGGAATGTTCAAACATCTGGAAACTATATCCCTAAATTTTGGAGGACAATTCAGTGAATGTGATATTGAATGGTATTCCTTCATAAAATCTGTAAGAGGACTCCCTTATCTTAAAACCTTAGATTTGTCATTCTTTAATGCAGAGGGCGAAATTTATTTAAACAGCAGCGGGAAGACGACTGATTATTAGTCCCCTATGAGAAATCTTGAAGCCATTTCTCTGTATGATATATTTGATACAAGAAAGGTCTCAATTAGTCGACAGTTGTGTCCCACCCTTAAATCTCTCAAGCTTTACTTTATGAGAGATCTAATCGAAGTGGATTTAACAGGGATAATAACGCTGGAACGCCTTGAGCTGTTGGGATGTAGAAAGTTGAGAAAAGTATTGTGCAATGATATGCTAAAACTTGACCTGTTTCGCATAAGATTGTGCCGGACTATGAAAGAGTTAACGAAAGTTTGGGCCTTTCAGCTGTTTCCACAGGATCTACATCAGCTGCTGTTGTAACCTCCAGGGTATTTCAGCTATCGAAGGATTGAAGGGATTGAAGATGATTTTGATTGCCGATTGTCCAAAGCTGCAGAATCTAAAAGCTATTGAACAATTTAAGGGATAAAAAAGAATCTGGATTGAGAAATGTCCAGAGCTGCAGGGTACAATGAGTGTTAAAGACTTGAACCAGTTGAAGAGAATCTTGATTAAGGATTGTCAAAAGCTATAGAACATAGAAGTCATTGAATTTATTACATGTCTGGAGAGTATTATCATAACTGCATACCTATGATGACTATGATGATGAAGATGAAGAATATGACAGTGACAATGATACGTATAATGATGGTGATAAACGTGAATTGTAGTTGTAATTTCTGCTGCCGTAAATGAAACTATGGATATTCTAAAAAGAAAACAACTAATGCAGTGTAGACAGATTTCCTGTAAAAGGGTTGTAAATAAAGGTTCGAATAAAATGTTTTAAAAACGCATTACAGCAAATAAGATCCTTCCTTGCCCACTTTATAATTGCTGACTTTAAATCGTGGCAACTTCTCAAGTTTTTCTTTGTAGAATTGTGTGAATGATGGGTGTGAGGAAACACTATGAAGGATGGGTTTGGGGAAATTGAGAAAATGATATTCTTTGACTTGACCCCTCATTTTCACTTTTCCACCCAGCCATTTTTGCTAAATAATTTCTCCTTTTATAGGGCAAAGCCTCTATAAATCTGCACAATTTACTATAAAATTTTAACAATGTTTGGAGTATGTTTAAATTTGGAGGAAGAGTATTAAATTTGGAGGAAGAGTATCTAGGAAAGTTGTTTTTTCATTGAATCATTTAAAAGAAACAAAATATGATTATTATCTATTTTTTATCACTTACAAATATCATTCTATATTACGTCTTAAATATTCAATCTTACTGGTTTTTTCTCTCCTCTACCTATTAAAAGAGTAAGAAATATAATTCCAAATATTGCTTAAAGAAATATAAGTAATAACTATCAATTTTATAAATCAATATTTTCTGAATAGAATTTGACAAGTTAACTAAAATAATTTTAGAAGACATTACAAATTACTATCCTCATAATAATATGAAATAAGATCCTTTCTACAATGAAACATAATGATCAATATTATGAATCAATATTTTCTTTGGTCATAATTTAATAGATCAACCAATATATCCTGAAAGACATAAAAAAGTTGCTATGTACCTCATAGTAGCCATATTGTTTTGTTCCACTGGGAAGGGAAATTTGATCAGAAAATTTTATACACTATGTTGTCTCCATTGTCATCTTGCATCAAAAAATAAATCTTATTATAGCTAAGCTTAAATATGAAAAGAATAAAAATAAAAAAAAAAGTGATTGAATGGTTAGTGGATTCATGTAGTTAATATAATCAAGTATAGTGATATCACTTAGTTCAATTGGGAATGCTAAAATCTTAAATGGCTCATAGTACACCATGTAAGTAATAAAAATAAAAATTAGATGTAACATATGAAATGTCATTATTAAAACCAATCAATACTAATCTGTAAACTATCCCCACCATAGTAACTAAATACATCAAAATATGATCATTTATGATGAATTCTAATTTGTTTAGGACAACTTAGTTTAAATTCCATGTGAAAAAAGATGTCTAAGAGAATAAGAATGAAACACTTTTCAACGACTTCTTTCTACACTCATGCCAAAAGGTATATTTAATAGTTAAGAAAAATGGTGTCATGGTTATCCATATTTGATGTGACCTATTAGAAGATCTCCTTTCTTTCTAAACTACTTGTCCATTCAAATGTCTAATTTTCCCACTGTTATCCCATGTTTATCAACCATGCATTGAGTATTGGGATTGACAAGATAAAAATAACAATTACATGCAAATAGAACCAATATGATAAAATAGTTAATCGCACAAAAGAGAAAACACGACACAAATATTTAATGTGGTTCACCCAATCCCCAGGCTACGCCTACTAATGACAAGTCCAATATTCTTATTATCTAATGATTACAACTTGATTACGATCTACAATCCCTTGCAACACAATACCACCTCAAGAAGCTATAATTTCATCATACATTATGAAATCCCTAAGCCTAAGAAATTTTATACAAGCTTTTTTCCACAAGAGGTGCTTCCCCTTGACCCCACCTAGGTCACTTTCCTAGGAACCCACAAGGGGTGTTGCCCCTTGACCCCTAGAGTATGGGGGCGCTACCCCCAAACCCCTATAGTAAAATCTAGGGAGAAACCACATCGAATAAAGTGGGAAAAATGTAAAACCACAATTGGACTTTGTTGTTCTTTTATTTTGTTTAGCCTAGAAGACCAAGAGAAACTAAAGAGGAGTTCAACTTCTCCCTTGTCACTACATTTGTAAACATATATGTTGGATTATCATCTGAATGTATCTTTTCTAGCTTTAACTATCCATCATGTAAAACTCACTGAATGAAATGGTACTGCAACTCTATGTATTTTGTCTTTGAATGTAGACCAAAAAAATCTGTAAGATGAATTACACTTTGGCTATCTATAAACAAATAATTATCCCACTATGGGTGTCCTAATTCTTCCATAAAGAGCTAAAACCATATCATCTCCTTAGCTTCCTTTGTAACAACAACATATTATGCCTCTATAGTGGATAAAACATTCACCTTCTGTAATCAAGAAATCCATCTCAATGTTGTCCCACTAATAGTAAATACATATCCTATAGTACTTCATGTGGTATTTAGATCCCTTGCCAAATCTGAGTCAACATAGCCTTGTAAATTAGTAGTAGAGCCTCCAAAATGTAAACATTCATTGGATGTTTGGTGCAAGAGCACCCATATAAAGAATTTTGGACATAATTTATGCACTAGCCAACTTGAGGAAATTATCTCGATTTTGTCATTATGATGAGATATTTTCTTGGGATTTGTTCAGACCATTGTGGGGTCATTCTTCCCTAGTCTATGTTGATCTAGAGTATTCTATAAGTTGTTTTTCCTATTTTGTAATAATCTATATTGATCTAGAATTTTCCATATTGTAATAATCTAGAAGGTTTCGTAGATTATCTTAGCAAGTATAAGTAGAGTTTTAGGTTTAGGTTTAGGTCAAGCTTGAGAGCAAAGTTTCTGGATACAAAGTTAAGAAGAGAAGAAATCTGCAGGAAGAGCTAATGTATGTACTGTTCATTTGATAAATTAAATAGAAAAATTTTATAATCTATCTCTTACTGGTGCTGGTTCCTATTTCTATTATGTTTGCTTCCATTGTGTTTTACCTCTACATCATTTTTGGTATCAGAGCTCAGCAAAAGGTCTAGGCAAAGGTGAATTGTGAGTTTGTGTTTGTTGTGACAAGTGTTGGGAAGAGAACTTGTAGAGTGGCCACAAGACTAGGTTGAGTGGAGAGAACCTAGATTAGAGACAATGGTCAGAAGAGAAGATTTATCTCATGATCAGAAGATACTTTTAGATGCATGGGTTTCATATTGTAATTTTCAGAAAAAAAAAAGATAGGAAGAGAAAAAAAAGAAAAGAGAAGAGGAAGCTAGAATGAATCAAGAGATAGAAGATAAAATGAGATTCCTAATGAGGGAATTTTAAAAAGGGGAAGAAAATTTAGCGAGACTAAAATAGGAGTTGAAAAAAAATATGGAAAAAGAAAATAGTAATCTAAAGAAACAATCTTTTGAGGTTACAAAAGCTTACGAAGATGGAATAGAGAACTCGGTTGCTATTGAAAAGAAGATTTGTCCATTGAAAGGACAAAATAAACAAATAGATTGTGATGTGAATATCAGGATTTAACTGTGTGATTTTGAGTCAAACTCGATGACCCATGTTTCATGAGTAGTGATTCAACATGAATCCATCTCTCATGAGAATAAATGGAGCACTTAGCACTCATTGGATCTAGGTGATGCTCACAAGGGTGAAGCACCGGGACTTCCCGGGAGGTCACCCATCCCAGTACTACTCCAGCCTGAGCGCGCTTAACTACGGAGTCAAACTCACATCACAATTTGACTAGCCGTGGAAATCACATCACATCACAATTTGACTAGCTGTGGAAATCATCTCCTACTTATCAATTGATGAGCTTAAGGGGCTTTCTAATGAATGGTTCATAAGGCACAACACTTGGTGAAGGTTTTGCAAATGGGGTTGCAAGCTTTGGGTTTAATTGTGGAGGAAACTCCATAGTTAAGCGCGCTTAGGCTGGAGTAGTACTGGGATGGGTGACCTCCCAGGAAGTCTCGGTGCTTCACCCCTGTGAGCATCACCTAGATCCAATGAGTGCTAAGTGTTCCATTTATTCTCATGAGAGATGGATTCATGTTGAATCACTACTCATGAAACATGGGTCATCGAGTTTGACTCAAAATCACACAGTTAAATCCTGATATTCACATCGCAATTTGACTAGCTGTGGAAATCATCTCCTACTTATCAATTGATGAGCTTAAGGGGCTTTCTAATGAATGGTTCATAAGGCACAACACTTGGTGAAGGTTTTGCAAATGGGGTTGCAAGCTTTGGGTTTAACTGTGGAGGAAACTCTGTAGTTAAGCGCGCTCAGGCTGGAGTAGTACTGGGATGGGTGACCTCCCGGGAAGTCCCGGTGCTTCACCCCTGTGAGCATCACCTAGATCCAATGAGTGCTAAGTGTTCCATTTATTCTCATGAGAGATGGATTCATGTTGAATCACTGCTCATGAAACATGGGTCATCGAGTTTGACTCAAAATCACACAGTTAAATCCTGATATTCACATCACAATTTGACTAGCTGTGGAAATCATCTCCTACTTATCAATTGGTGAGCTTAAGGGGCTTTCTAATGAATGGTTCATAAGGCACAACACTTGGTGAAGGTTTTGCAAATGGGGTTGCAAGCTTTGGGTTTAACTATGGAGGAAACTCCGTAGTTAAGCGCGCTCAGGCTGGAGTAGTACTGGGATGGGTGACCTCCCGGGAAGTCCCGGTGCTTCACCCTTGTGAGCATCACCTAGATCCAATGAGTGCTAAGTGTTCCATTTATTCTCATGAGAGATGGATTCATGTTGAATCACTACTCATGAAACATGGGTCATCGAGTTTGACTCAAAATCACACAGTTAAATCCTGATATTCACATCACAATTTGACTAGCTGTGGAAATCATCTCCTACTTATCAAACAAATAGATGCTGATATGAAAAGTTTGCAAAAAATAGTTGTTGTTGAACCTAATGATAAAAAGGTTCTTGAAGATAGGAAAGAGGTTGAAGTGGTAATTGTTGATAAACCTTGTGATGAAAAGGTTCATAAAGATGAAAAAGAGGTGGATGTGCTGGTTCTTGATGGAACCAAGAGATTGCATTTGAGGTTAAGAAAGAAAGTGGTATGTCCTATAAAAAAGATAATAGTTGCAGCAAGGAAGAAGACTTGTGATGAAGCTATGAGGATAGATAAGGATCAAATAGTGATGAATTTGTCTCCAAGCATGGAGATATTGTAGCATAAGGACATTGATAAAAAGGATGCAAATGTTCCTAAAGTGAACCAAATTGATGAATTCATATATGATGAGGTCTCATTTTCTTTTTCTAATCCATTTATTGCAGGTTTACAGGAGTTCTATCTAAGTTCTTATGTTGAAGAGGTTTATGAAAATATGAAAGTTGACTTGGTACTTGGCAAAAGTACAAACACCAAATACCACAGAATTGGAAGACAAGAAAGAGGAAGGAAAATCCAAGGGACTTGGATTTTGTTGTCTCCAGGAGTATGGTGTAGAAGCACCCACATAAAGAATTTTCGACATAATTTATGCACTAGCTGACTTGAGGAAATTATCTTGATTTTGTCATTATGATAAGATATTTTCTTGGGATTTGTTTAGACCATTGTGGGGTCATTCTTCCCTATTCTATATTGATCTAGAGTATTCTATAAGTTGTCTTTCTATTTTGTAATAATCTATATTGATCTAGAATTTTCTATATTGTAATAATCTAGAAGGTTTCATAGATTAGCTTAGCAAGTATAAGTAGAGTTTTAGGTTTAGGTTTAGGTCAAGCTTGAGAGAAAAATTTCTGGCTACAAAGTTATGAAGAGAAGAAATTTGCAGGAAGAGCTAATGTATGTACTGTTCAGTTGATAAATTAAATAGAAGAATTTTATAATCTAACTCTTGCTGGTGCTAGTTCCTATTTCTATTGTGTTTGCTTCTGTTGTGTTTTACCTCTGCATCAATGTTCCTCTCAAATATTTGAAAGTCTATTTAACTACATTTCAATGCTTAATTCCAGATGACTCATATACCCACTAACAAATCTCATTGCATGTGCAATATTTGGCCTAGTACATACTATAACATACATTAAACTCCTTACAACTGAAGCATAAGGTACCTTGGATATCTTATCCTCCCTTCTAGTATCTTTAGACACATCTCTTTAGTCAATTTTAAATGACTAGGAAAAAGTGTGCTAATAGCTTTAGCAGTTTCCATAGAGAAACTTTGGAACACCTCAATATAATTAGCCTAAGATAATGTCAATTTTCTATTCTTCCTATCTTTTTAAATATTCACACCAAGGATTTTCTTTTTGGCCCCAAACCCCTCATAGAAAATGAATGTGCTAACTATTGTTTCAACCCTTTAGTTTTATCCATGTAAAACCCAACTACAAGCATATCATCAATATATAAACATAAAATTAATATTGTTTTCATCATCCAACCTCTTAAAATAAACACAATTATTTGAATGACACTGACTATATCTATTTTCATACATAAAACTATCAAATTTAAGATACCATTGCTAAGGTATTTTCTTTAAGCCATATAAATTTTTCTTTAATCTGTGCACTAAATTCTCCTTAACTTTGACCTCAAATCCTTGTGGATATGTATATGTTTCTTCATCCAAATCACCATGAAGAAAAGTTTCTTTAACATATAGCTTCTCCAAATCCAAATCTTTAGTAACCACAATACTTAAAACAATGCAAATAGAAGTCAATTTAACAACAAGAGAAAATATCACATCAAAATCAATGCTCTTTTTGTGTGCAAATCCTTTTACACTAACCTGAATTTAAATATTTTCTTACCTTCATCCTCTTCTTTCAATCTATAAGCCCATTATTTTGGAAAACCCTTCTATCTATAGGTAACTTAAATCCCAAGTCTTATTTTTCAAGAAGGAGTCCATTTCTTCGATCATAGTAGACTCCCACCGAATCTTTGTATCCATTTGCACAACTTCATTAAAAAAAATGATTCACCTTCATCCATTAATAAAATAGAGTACAAAGAGGGAGAAAATCTTTTTAGAAGTCTACTTGGCATTGTTGACCTTCTAACATTCACCGAGGTGTGTGGTATTTGTTGTTGTTGCAGAGCATAAAGCACTACTAAAACATTATCTTTTGGAGTATCATCTAGTACTAAATAATCATTTTCTTTCAAGTCTTGTGTTGTTGTAATAGATATTTGTATAACACTTTCTCATTGAATATTCCATCCCTACTTACAATTTTATCATTTTCGAATTCCCAAAGCCTATAACCAAATTTATCAATGTCATAGCCAACAGATACACATTTCTTTGAATTATCTTCTAGCTTGGTTCCATTTTTAGAATCTATATGTGCAAATACTTCACAACTAAAGTTTCAAAGAAAAGAATAACTCACCTTCTTACCAGTCCATGCTTCCTTTGAAATACTACATCCCAAAGGAGTAGAGGGGCCTCTATTGATCAAATGTAAAATAATATTGATAGCCTTTGCCCACATGTTTAAGGGAAGCCCAACATACAACCTCACACTCCTTCTACACTTCATTATTGTCCTACATGTGTTCAACTACTCCATTTTTTTGTGGAGTCTTTAGAATAGTTTTCTTCCTACAAATACTATTATTGGAACACTAATATTCAAAATCACTACTACAATACTCACCACCATTATTAGATCTGAAACATTTTAGTAGTTTATCAGTCTTATTCTCAACCAAGCATTTCCATTTCTTAAAAGTTACAAATACATCAGATTTATGTCTAAGGAAAAAACCCATACTTTTCTAGTTACATCATCAATGCATGTAACATGATAATGAGACACAAAGGGAAGATACCTAAGCTGGTTCCCATACATCTGTATACACAAGCTCTAATTTCTCAATTTTTTTTTTCCTTCCCACTCTTCAAAAAAGTCACTCTCTTTTCTTTTCCATACTCACAACTTTCATAGAAATCTATATTCACACATTTTAGACTTGGTAAAAGTTTATTTGAATGAAGTAATTCAAGCCCTTTTCACTCATGTTCCCAAGTCTATTGTGCCATAGTGATGTTTTAGAATCTCCAGCATCTATTTTTTCTTTTTCCTACTCAATTGGAACAACTATTCCTAAACATTCATTTTTCTCTAAAATAATTAGAGTAGAAGGAACCGTATGACCTCTACAATGATATAAGGTGCCTAATTTCACAACTTTTTCTACTACAATGGAGCTTCTGAAACCTCCCAATTTTTATCATTAAAAGTAACTATGCAACTCTCATCACCTAGTTGCCCTACTGAAATTAAATTTCTACTCAGCCTTGAAAGATGTCTTGCTTCTTGTAGTAGCCAATGATTCCCATTCTACAACTTAATCTTAATTTTGCCATTTCCAACAATCTGACAAGATTTATTATCTCCCAAATAAACTAGGTCAAAATCCCCTTAGACATGATCAAGAAAATAACCTCTATGAGGAGTAACATGAAATGAATCCCCATAATATAAAACCCATGACTCATCAACATTTTCTAAGGAAATAAACAAAGAATCCTCTTCAAATTTATTACTTATCACATTTTCCTCCTTGTTTCTATCATTTTTTTCTCCTTAATTTTTCTTTTGAGTCCAACAATCTTTCTTCTTCTACCTTGGTTTCCCATAGTACAAACAATCTCTTGGTTCTCTAGATTGAGACCTCTTTCCTTTTGACTTTCCTCTTGATTTCCCATGATTTCTAGAATTATTTCCTTCTCATTTGTTCGTCCTCTACTTTGTGCATTCATAACACTTCCTGATGTAGATCCTTCTGAGCTTTTCCTACAAGTTTCGTCACTCAAATAACACTAATCACATCATCAAATTTTACGATATTAGATCCAAAAACAAAATTACTCACAACCACTGCCAAGCTATTCTAGCTTTCAGGCAAAGAACATAAAATCAAGAGAACCCTAATTTCTTCATCAAAATTAATATTTATAGGAGACAATTGACTAGTAATTTTATTAGACTTGTTTAAATGATCAACAACAGATCCACCTTCTATCATCTTCATTCTGGGAATTCATTTATGCCTGGTGCAATCAAAGGAATTTAATAATATAAAAGTGAAGATGACTTAAGTGTTGATGTAGACCCTAGCAAAGAGGCCTGAAAAGCCTTTTGCTTTAAACAAGGTATTTCTTATGAGGCATTTTTAATAAAAGATAAATAAGGAAGAAGAGACCATCTCATTGAGACCATCATTTGTGAGTTGTTGAATAAACATAGCTCAAGGTAATGCAAGTGTATTAAATCTATTCATTTTTTAGTAGATGGGAAGGTTTTTCTATAATTGTGTGTAACCACTTACATCTTGTTTTGAATAAAACAAGATTGTCATTTGAAATTTTAAGTGGTCATATTTTTAATTTAGATATCTTGCAATTATGATTGCTAATTCAAGCTTCTCATAAGGTGCTGCAAAATTTTCTATTGAACTAAATTACAAAATTTTAATTCCTCTTCATAATTGGCCCCCATGATTTTTCTTATTGGTCAACAGCTGTGTCTTCTTCAAGAGATTTTGTGTAGTGTTGTGCATGACTTTCCCCTCATTGACATTTTCCATGTGATGGCTTTGCTATATATATATATATATATATATATATATATGAAAATTAAATTAATTTAGAAGTTTAAACTTAAATTTCATTTGAGTACTAGTGGGTATCGCATCCATCATATGTGTACTCCCACCATTAGCAGGTGTCATGTCGACAATGTCTTTCCTCTCTGCATGATCAAATCCCACACTAGAAGAAGTAGGCTTTGTTACCTCTACCTAGAAAATATTATTCATTAACAAATATTAGTCCATGTATATGCACACTTGTGAATATTATTGAACTATTATACAAAAACAAAATTAAAAAAGAGGCACATGTGTTTGAGGAGCAAGAGGATCATCTATGACAAATGATGTAGTGTCATCAATAGAAACATCATCTCTAATCGTGTCAATTATTTGTAATAATGAAGAGTGTCGAGGGGCGACCAACTGTGATGGAAGTGGTGTAGAGTCACTAACATTATGACCAAATATAATCTCCATATATGATCCCACCCCAGTACCAACCTCAATCTGACTCAACTATCATAGCTACTCATCCAAACTATCCAGTCCATCAGGAGTAATAGTAACATTAGCAACTTGTATCCCCTCAATTGGATCTATAGTAGACTATAGTGCATCTAAGTGCTAGGCTGACATATGTGTTGCGTGTTGTGCTGATTGCTGATCACCAAAGTCCAGTGCACCCTACTATGCATCTCTAATCCTATATGAAACCTCATGTAAAGGTATCCTTTGAATATCAACAATGTATGAATATGCCTATAATAGATCATCTAAAAGATACAATGCCATATTCATATGTCTGTACTCCCCACTAAGGCCACATATATCTCCCAGAGTATGAAGATGTTCAACTTTGTAAACCTTGTCACTTAGCATAGTAGGTACAATAAGTCTAGATGATGCCTTTGAAGATGATTTGGGTCAACTAGGTCTTCTTATAATATATCTACCTAGAGTATTGGATATAATGCTACTAGTTGTAGTTGCAATGTGTCCTTGCTATCAATTTCTTTCCTCTGGGAAGCAATAATAACTCTATCCATAGTAGTGTCCATCACTAGGGTCACAACTAGAGTCCTCTAATCCACTAAATGTTGATGATCATGTCAAGGTCAACCAACCAAATGTTACTCATCATGATCTATAAATCTACCACTTCCTTGAGCATAATATCCTAAAAGATCTAAATAGTTGATGATGTACCCCAAACGGAACTCTGTGTACAACTGCTAGGAAAAATATAATGTTATTTGGTCATTATTGGGATAATGACAATGTACTGCAGTAAATTAAGGGTATATCATGTATGTAATTGGTGGCATAACACATCTCATAACTTGATAAGCCTTCACCTAGGCACGACCCTCATAAAATGGGAAAACCTCTCATTTGATAATCTTCTTAGGGACCAAGGTCTGGACTTGAGAAAAGGACATATCACCCTAGACCTCTACTTTAAGCTTTGCAAAAAATGTATCAATAAAATGTGTTGTGAATGTAGTTCGTGATCTTAGTCTATGACTAAGAGCTTGAAGATTTGTAAAGATCTTCTCACAAATACCTCTATATAAATGATCGACAGATTTATCAATCGACTGTCTGAGTCATGTCATCTCTGTAATCACAAAATAGAATATATTATCCATATAAGGAGTGTGAGGGTGAATACGTAGTCCTTGTCCCTACCCGTATCCTAGCCAACCCTAAGGCTACCGATGATCTTGAGGCTGCCCATTATCCTAAGGCTACTCATGTACTAGTCCCTGATCTTGAGGCTACTCATGTCCTAGTTCCTAATCTTAATAATACCCATGATCTAGTCCCTGACCATCATATCTATCGTGTGATGCCATCTACATGGGTAACATGTGCAAATTAAATGTTAAATAGGTCCTATTAAATGCTAATACCTATCCTATATTGCAAAACTCTAAAGGTGGACTATTAGGTGTTAATAGGTCATATTAGACATCTTAATATGTTATTGAAATTAAGAGGTCCTATTAGGCCCTAATAGGTCCATCCTATTTAGAGACAATCAATATATCATGTCTTACTCTATGTCTTATTACAAGTTAATAGGTCAAATTAGGTGTTAATGTGTGCATATAAAAATAAATTAAATGTGATATACAAATGAGGAGAGAGTTAGAGGAGAGAGTGAAGAGAGCGAGAGATAAGAGAGAGATAGGAGAGAGAAAGGGAGAGGAGAGAGAGTGAGAGGAGAGCTTGATAGTGAGGAGAGAAACTTAAAGAACAAAAAATGAGAGGAGAGAGAGAGAGAGAGAGAGTAAAGAGAAGAGATAGAGTAGAGGAGAGATAAATTTTGAAGAGAGAGTGAGTGAGAAGAGACAGAGATTGAGGAGAAGAGAGTGAGTTTAGGGTTTAAGGTTTGGGATTTATGGATTAGGGTTTAGGGCTTAGGGTTTAAGAATTAGGTTTATGGTTTAGGGTATAGGATTAGCTATTTATGATTTACGATTAAAAGATTAGGGTTTAGGGATTACGGTAAATGTACAATATTAGTTTAGGGTATAGGATTTACTATTAAGAGTTTAAGGTTTAGGGCATAGGGATTAGGGATTAGGGTTTAAGTTTTAACCTTTACTCTTTAGGGTTTATGATTTATGGTTTAGGGTATAGGATTTACCATTTAGGGTTTAGGATTAGGATTTAGGGCTTAGGGTTTATGATACCAATCTAGGGTACAGGATTTACAGTTAAGGGTTTAGGGTATAAGATTTACTATTCTAGGTTTTGGGTTTAAAGATTAGGTTTTAGGGTTTAAGGATTACCTAGGGTTTAGGGGTTAAAGATTATGGTTTAAGGATTAGGGTTTGTTGAGTTGTCATTTTGCACAATGCTTACTGATAGGAATCCTTTCAAACTCCTCTCTTGAAAAGCTAATCCAAGGATCAACTCCAAGGTTCCAGGTGATCTTATGACCTACCGAAATCCGCTCAGTTGAAGATAAATGTGAATGTTCATGAGGAGGCCTTTGCTGGTTCAAAAACTTTGGATAAGATGTAGAATCTACTTACTTTCAAAAGAATAAAACATACACAAAAAGAACTATGTTTTTGTATTTTTCTATTTTTTAATGAATGTAATCTAACAATGCAACTATATGGATTCCTAAATTAGCATGTTGGAGGAAGAAGTGTGGAAATGTCAAAGTTTATTAGTGGGTGAGAGGGATTTGGATGTGAAATTGGATGGGTTATAAGGTTGAAGGGTTCACCTTGAAGAGACCTCTAGAATTGAGGTAAAAAAAGACACAATTGAAGGTTAAAAGAATGTTCCAGATATCTATTTCCATGGAATAAATACAGATAGGATTGTATAAGTCTAGTATGGTTCAGGGTATGGAAATGAATAGCGATGTTGTGGGAACTGTTGAACATGTGCGAAGAGTTAAAATTGCAAGAGTGTAGATAAGGATGTTATTATGACTCAAAATGCTACAAAAATTTTAATTTTTACAGACTCTCAATTTCGTGGAGAAGACTTATTAGGAGTGTCCTCGACTAGAATAAGGAGAGGCTTAAGTTGGAGAGCTTCTCTATTTTTGAAAAAATATGAGATCATAAGTGAAAGGTAGGGAATCTTTGTTCATAAGGAAATAGAGTGTTGGATTTCAAGTAAGACATTGTTGTCAATGTGAAGTCTAATGGTTGTGATCTATTAGTCATTCATTTGATTTTGTCTCCTCATCCTAACATAGAAACATTTATATATAAATCTAAGTAAGGACAAAAAAGTGAACAATAATATTGCTCTAGTTTAAAAGTGAATGTATGCTATTTGGATGAACTACTACAAAACTTTGTTTAGTCTTGAATCTCTATTTGTGTTTAGAATGCAATTTTTAAATCGCTCTTTTACGTTTTAACATAATTTTATAGAATATTTTTTACTTTCTATTATTAAAAGTTTGAAAATCTAAAAGAAATTTGTATTTTAATATACAGATAAATAAGAAAAATCTTTAAAAATATAAACTAATATACTACAAATCATATATAGCAATATATTTACCATTACAAAAATTTAAAAAATTATATTAAAAAATTATGAAAAAACTATGTAAAAATAATTACTCTTATAAAGACTACATTTCAAAATTCACATACAATTTTTTTTTTTTTTTTTTTTTAAATTTTCTTTTTCGTTTTAAACTCATGAACTTAGAATTTTTAACAATGTACAAAATCTAAATCTTTCCCACAAAATTGAATGAAATTTTTATATGGTAACATAAAGGCTAAAAACTTTAAGCTTGTATAGTTTAAGGCATTGTAATAAAAGACTTCTAACATTCGAATTAAAGTAATGTGCAACCTTTAAAAAAATCAATTACTCTTCACAAGAAATAATTTACAATATATAGAACCTAGACTTAACAATATATGCGAATTATAAACTCTATCCTCTGTTCCAATGTCTTCAAGTTGTGAAAAAACACTTGATCCTACCTCCTGCAACACTCACTCTCTCTGCTAAATTTTCATTGTGTCTACTGCTACCACTTCTAGTGGCAACTTAATTGCTGCTTGCATTAGGGGTCTTATATTTTAAATATTCGACTAATATTCCATGCTAATTCTATCATTCTCCTTTGTCATTTAAAATCAGTTTTCTCATTTATTCATAAGGTTTAGTCTTTAAATGATTATTTATGTAGAACTTTCATTGTGCAGTTAAAATAAATTGATAGAATTTGCTTTGGTATTTTGCATTATTTTAATTTACTAAATCTTATTCTTCAATATTTCCTATTGGTCAAGATATAGTAATTTTAGATTAATCTAGGCTATTATTAAAGTTTATAACGAACACTATATATATATATATATATATATATAATCATATTTAATGTTAATTGTAAATAGTTTTAAAATTTAATTTTATTTAAAAGGAAAAATACATTTAAATAGAAATAAGAACAAGTGTCATATAGTGGTAAGTACTTGTCCTAGATAGCATTTGAATGAATAAATTTTAATAGATAGTTAAATTATTAATATTTCATTGTAAGTTAAAAATAACTAATTAATAAGACTAATTAAAATACTTTATTATAAGGATAATTATAATAATTTAATATTAGACTAAGAAAATTAAAAGAATGGATTAAAGGATTATATATTATAATAGGAGATTAATTACACAAAAAAGTATCAATATATTCGTAGTTTATAATTTTGTGTGAGATGGGAACATCCATTAACTCTGAGAAAAGTGGTCCTACAAGACAAAATAGAATCAACCAATCAAATTGGTGAAAAATAATTTAAAATATATATAAATTCATAAAAAAATTAAGAAACTTTATAAATATTTCAAGCATGAAAAAATAGTTGTGGTGATTGGTGAAAACTAATTGAGCAAGTGAATGCAATAGTACATTGCCTAATAATCAATCTAAGACAAAGAATTAGTTAGAAGAGACTAAAAAATTTGATCAACAAAATGAAAACTAAAACAAGCAAAAAAAATAGAAATAATTTTTTTTTTCTTCATTTTTTTTTTGGCACTAGAATCATTGCAATTTTTTTGTTTCAATTAGATGACATAAAAGAAAATGAAAATATGAAGTAAATTATTTTATGATATGAAAGATAATGAAGTGAGTTTTATAAATTATTTTTGTTTGGATAAGATGACATAAAGAGGTTCTTATATTTCATTCAAAATATACAAAACAAATGTTAACTACAAAAACAATGTAATTAGTGTATTATAATTAGAATAATATATGATTTTTCACAATTCTACATTATAGAAACTTAATATTATCTAAAAGAGAAAGAATCATTAAGAAAAAACTAAAAAAATTGGTCAACAAACAAATATGAAAATGAAAACAAGAAAATAAAATAAAAAATATAAATAAAATCATTTCTATTTTTACTTCTTTTCTTTTCTTGCACTATAATCATTGCAAATTTTTTTTTTTCGATTAGACGACATAAAAGAAAATGAAAATATGTAGTAAATTAGTTTTTGCAATGAAAGATAATGAGGTGAGTTTTATAAATTATTTTTGTTTAGATATGATGACATAAAGAGGTTCTTATATTTCATTCAAAATATATGAGACAAATGCTGATTGCAAAAGTAATGTAATTATTATATTATAATTAGAACAAGTGCCACATAATAAATGTATTGTAAATAAAATGATTTGTTGAGTTTTCTTACAATTAAATTTATACTCAATTCTCAATTATGTAAATATCCTTGTAATATATTTCCTCTTGATATTATAAAAAGAATATTTGAAAGAATTTATAATATTAATTCTTCTGCTACCTTAATTCGGGTACTATTGATTCATTTGATAGTAGCTAACACTAGATATAAATTGGATTGTTGTATATGTATCTCTCCTATTCAATGTGTTTGATGATGATTTCAATGAAAGATTTGGAAACCTATAATATATCCTAAGATATAATGGGGTGCGATCCTATAGACACCCCTTAAATATTCACACACTTGACTAAGCAGAAAACATAAACTCAAGACTTGATTTGACTAAATCAACCTTTAGATGAACATGGGGAATAGATGTACATGATGTGACATGAGGGCAGATAAAGTAGCATGCACATGACTGAAGGATAGATATTAACAAGCCTCATGCAGACCATATCACCTCATGTAACCATGTTGATCGAGGTTGACACTAGCAAGTTAATCACATAGGGCCTAAACCCCAAACATGGACATCATTAATAATGATATCTAATGGGCAATAATTTGAAAGAGAATATATATATATATATATATATATACACAACCCTTTGATATATATATATATATATATATATATATATATATATATATATATATATATATATATATATATATATATATATATATATATATATATATATATATATATATATATATATATATATATATATATATATATATATATATATATATATATATACACAACCCTTTGATATATAATCATATTCTATATAATATTTATAGAAATATTAGCATACTCTGTATATGTGTGTGTGTGTGTGTGTAAGTGAGTTCTCATAATAATATTTAATCAATAAATGTTTCTTATGATTTATCTAACGAAAGCTATTTAAACATTAACACTCCCTCTTAGCTAGACACAAAAAAATATTACTTCAAAGTAATATAGTAGTTTTACAGATATTTTATTTGATATCTCAAATATTTCTATTTGTTTGATATTGCATACAATATCATGAGTATTTATTTATCAAAATATCAACATTTAATATTTACCAAATATTCAAAAGGTTTTGATATCACATTTGATATCAAGAGTATTGGGCTCCCAGAATATCAAAGATATTCACCAAATACTTAGAAGGTTTCGATAACACATTTGATGTCAAGAGTATTGGCCTCCTAGAATATCAAAGATATTCACCAAATACTCGTAAGGTTTCGATATCAAGAGTATTGGCCTCCCAAAATATCAAAGATATTCACCAAATATGTAGAGTAATGGTCTTCCAGAATGTTGAGATGCAAGACATTTACCATTTACTCAATTTGTTTGATCTCATAATACAAGTTATTGTAAGATCATGGCCTTACAACAACTTCTCCAAATACAAGTGATAATCATTTGGAAGTCGTCACTTCCTCATGATGTATACAGGGGTAGGCCCATCATTATCATATACAAGGATGTTTTTAACTCCCTCTAAATAACAATCATCAAAGCTCTTTATTAACTCCCTCTTCCTCTAATACCATTCTCAAAACAGAAAGATCAAGGCACATAACTATAATTAAAAGAAAAAATACACTTAGATAATATAGTATAATAATTTGATATTCTAAGACTCCATCTTAGAAGTGTTAAAGAGCTTATTTTACATTTCAATGAATATATATAAAATAACTCCCTCTTAATCCAATACTTCACATATGTTAAGGATATTCAGATTTTTCTTTAGAATGGATGTTTCTCTAGATCTATATAAAAATCACGTTGGCACAAAAGTTGCTTGATGTTTTAGTCTATTAGGCATTTGAATGTTAAGTGACCATAGTTGTCACATCTAAAGCATTGCATTTTTTGATTAATCCACATGTCTTCCTTTCCTTTTGAATTTAGGTCTAAGATATAAACCTCAAACAATGGTTGCATGCTATGGTGGGGTAGGAGTAAGATGGTTGTGTGAATGGCTGATATGAAAAGTTGTAGAAAATTAGGGTGTCAGTTGTAAGTAGTTCCATTAATTTGATAAGGGAATCAACTTTGAAAGTGGGATGATTAAAATCGGTATGTTCATCCTTATGATAGATGTTTCTATCTCATAATAGAAAATTACCTCAAATGACAAGCAACAAATTATTAAATTTATGGAAAATTAGAAGAACATTCACCTATAATATTTTTTAAGGATAAAAACATAATAAAAATATAATTTGGTAGAAAAAGCCATGAGTTGTGTGGCTCCACATTGTGCCTATTCCATTGTCCAGCAGTGGAATTTCTTCATATTAAATATGAAGATCTTGAGATTAAAAAAGATGACTATTAAAGATCAATATTTGTGTTTTAGTGATAACAAATATATAGTCTAATTTTAAGAAAAATAATAGTCTTAAATGTATATATGATTAAAATAAATAAATAAGAGTACTAGTTGTAGCTGTATAATTCTAGTATTACTGATTATGTTAAACAAAATGTTCAATAAAACAAGTATGAAGTAACATAAATATATCATCTACTCAATCCTATTATGATTTAATGTGAATGCATCCACTCATTACCTAGAAAATATTATGCTTGAGATCTTTACTCAATCACCAAGATATAGTATAATCTATAAGTATAGATTTCTACATACTTAGTTTGTTATGAATAATTTATATTGAATGCAAGGATAATTGCTTGAGTGAATTCAAGACACGAATGATCAATTTAATTTAGCACAAGCACTATGAAAGTGTGTATGTATGCATGTAAACCAGTTCACATAGTGGATTGATATACATACATACATGCACATATGCATAAAATCATCATAATAAGTTATCCTTGAATCTAACAAATGCTATTATATATGAACAAGAGATAAATGTTTAGAAGGAAAAACAAAAGAACATTTACATAGGTACCTCTTCTCCCCTTGAAGAAAATGGTAGAGCAAGGGCACAAAGATCACAAGGGCACAACATGGCAATGAAATTCATCAATCATAAGGGAACGACAAAAAAATCCTATATCTCCACTGATCTCGACCAATGTTCAGAGCTCTCCACACTCTTTCACATGTAACTCTCCACAATCAATCGAAACAAATGGGGATTGACTAATGTTTATAATACATAATCCATAATCCACAAGATCTCTATTTACATACATACATACATACATACATATACATACATACATACATATATACATATATGCATACATACATATATATACATACATGAAAACAACAATGCACTTTCTAAGAGTTTACAATTGTTCAACAAAATTAATGTTTTACAAGATAATGGCCTTGAAGAACTGTTAGCCCAGAAGCAAGAACATGGTGTTGAATGTAGTGCCTTTCATGTTTGTAGTCTATACCTTGTCTATTTTGATTTGAGAAATACATAATACTCTTTTTATATGTACTTTGTGATGACCTAAGAGTCAAATGTTATACTTTGATTCAGTATCATAGATATTATACTACTATGCTATTTAGTTGATCATATTTGCATGTTGATGCTATTTTGAGATGATAGTAGATCTCTAAAGATATTTGGTTATATGGTTTGTTGGATATATTTGCTGATCATGTTATGAGATGGATTTTATGCTATTGTCATTTACTTCATTCTTGTTCTTTATGCTTTATGCAAACATGAGTGATGTAAATGGATTTAATTAGGTATTTAAATGCATTAATTGCTTTGGCTATGATATTATATGTAATTGCACTTGATTGTGTGTTTTAGTGTGCAAGATTTATATCCCTAGCAGTGGCTTATGGAGTTAGTGATTTAGCTATTCATATTTTACCAATGTCATATCTATATGGTTGACGTATCCTTATTTAATCTATTTAAATTAAAATCTTTTAGTGATTATTAAATTTGAATTCATCTGCATTATGTGATTAGACCAATGAGCGTGTTTATGCATTTAGAAGTACGCTTTGACAAAAGTGTTAAGTGATTTTCTATGATTTTTGGTTTTCAGGCTTTAAAACTTCTCAAATTTAATTTTTGGCAGCTTTAGCTTAGGTGAATTCCTATTATGAGGAATAACATATTTTTGTTTGGCTTGATTCAAAGTCAAGCTAGTGTAACTAGCTATTTTCCCTAATTGATTATTCACTCAAAAAGTGAATAAGTTTGGAAAGAGGAATTTAATTCCTCACTTTTTCTATTTTTGATCTTAGAAATTTGGAGAGCTTTTCCAAAATCCTCTTCTAAAGGATTTTATTTTTGTTCGTTCTAGGAGCTGTGAGCATGGGATTTTCATGAGATCAATCTTGTTGGATCTAGCTTGGGTAGACCTTTCTTTGCCATGATTTTAGGAAAATTTAGTAGATGTTTTATTTTATTGTGCGGTTTTCAATTTTTCCCCCTTTTTTTATTAGGTAGGGCCTTCTCATTTTATTATTTTTGCTCTATTTCAGCTTTTTTTTTTGGTAGCTATTTGTTAGGAGGCTGATAAATAGTGTTCCCCTCCATTTTTGTTTGCTGGTTCTACTTGGTTGGTTGGGTATGAACTTTTTCCCTATTTTTGGGATGGGGGTTTGGGGTTTTGAGCCTTTATGTTGGCCATGTTTGCGTACAATGTCCAAACTCAAATATTATTGGATTTTCGAGGTTTTTGTACCCAAATACCAAATGGGTTTTAATTTTGAATTTTTCTAGTTTTTGGGGTTTTTACCTCATTTTATGTGCCACCTTATTTTCTTGGGTTTTCTTGGCATGAGTTAGGTTGTGGACGTAGATTATCCATTTGGATGTTAGTCAGACCGTTATTGCATTTTTATGTTGCATTGGGATATGTCTCACATCTTTCCTCCCAAGTCTATTTTTGGTTGAGTGTATTTTTGCATTATGTTCTCATCTAGTCCTTGTGCTATGATCTTTGTCATAGTGGTGTGCCACACACGAGTACGTGTGTGAACATTTTTCAAGTGACTTGCGAGTCTCAATCTTTTGTGGTACTTCCAAAGGTTATGATCATTGGGGTTGGGTTGGGAATTTGCATGCCTATAGGTACTCATCATTGGATGAGCATAGGTAGGGTAGGGTAGCATATGGAGGGGGCTTCTACCTAGCAGTCTAGTGATCATTATGCCTAGAGGGTTGGTGAAGGAAGTTTTATCTAAGTGATAACTAAATGAAAATACTGGGTGGTAATAAACTTAAGATAATTAAAGCTGGATTGTGCGCCTTCCATTGGGGAGAGTAGCTGCCAATACTAGCTTCAAGGGCTTGTTGATGCCAAGCAACTCTCCATGATGTCAGTCCCTACATAGTAGCCCATTGAGTGTCTGACCATGACATATAGTTTATGCATTGTCTATGTCTTGGTTTCAGTCATTATACTGCCTAGTGTATGTGTTAGCCATGGATGTTTGCTTTGTGTGTGTTTGTGGTTGGATCATTATCTCCATCAGTATGACAGGAGTGGGCCTATAGGTTCCACATGGTTGGGAGGTGTAGCTACCTATACCACTACTAAGGACTGGTGTACAAAGATGGTCTTTTGTCCTAGTGTGACCATTGTTGGATGTTTTCACTTAGTACTTCAAGTTACAGAGTATGCTTTCTTGTGATTTATGCTTTCATTAGGATGCTTGTATATCATGTTTATATGCTGTTAGTTACTATCAAATTTCCTTATTATGATGATCATCATGTGCAGATGATGAGTTGATTTTTAGGATTATCTTATGCTTTACTTCTAGCGTGTTACATTTCCTTATGCTTATGTTGTAGTACATTTTAGTAATGACATCTCTTTTATGATAGTACCGACAATCTATTTGGTAGCTTGGGATGTTACATGTGGGGGATTTCTAGGGCCCATATGGTATTATGATGCTATTATGGTTGGGAGGAACCGTGTACTTAGTTTGGTTATATTGCTTATTGTGATGTTAATTCCATTTAGTGTGATGTTGCTTTTGTACTCTATGATGTTTCTGTTCACTATATGATTAGATGGTTAGATGTTTTTTTTGGCTTTCTATCTTTTAGATGTTGTTTGAATGTTCTTTCCTCAAAATTTAGATCCAGTACTCCTTGGTGTGGAGAAATTTCATTGACTTAGTCTTTTTGCATTTTGCTTCTTGCATGCTATTTTGGGACTTTGTACAAAATCATGCATCCTCACACAAGGATGCAAGATCTAATGTGGTTTGTTGGTTTTCTTCACATGGCTTAACACTTTCTCGTGTGAAACCCTACATGATTCTTGGGGTGTCTTGGTTGTATGGCCAAGCACTATCTCATGCCATTGTACACATCTTCATGTGGAAAGGTATTTCTTCATGTGGCATGTTCCACATCTTTGCAAAATTCTATTAGAGGTAGGTCATCACACAGAAAACAAGAGGTATCTCCATTGGTTTTTGGGGATCGATTTTTGGTGTTTCTAGTACCCTTAGGGTTGACTTAATTTTTCTTGGCTGGGCAGATTTTAGATTCTTTGTACTGTTGTCTTTTTGGGTTTTAGTTCTTGTAGCGTTGTGTCAGTTCAAGTAGTGGCATTAAGAGGTTCTTTGGTTGCCAGGATGGTGGTTAAGTCTTCTATTGCAATTTGTGTGATCTATGTATGATGTTGACATGTGCACTCATACTTATTCAAAAAATAATTTGGGCTTGTATTTGATCCTTCTTCCAAGGATCTCTAGGTGGGGCATGTCATTGAAACAATATAGAAAGTGCTTGACTTAACGAGAGGCAAATATTTAGAAGTTTGATAATCAAAATTTAAATTAGGAGAGTGAAGGAAAAGGAGTGGCTTTAGGAGGAGAAGGAGAAGGATGACTTTAGAAAGAGACTGCATAGTAAAAACAACAGCCAGACAACATAGAGAATATTATGGGAGCCATTGGATAGAATCCAAGAAAGTGTTGCAGTAGGTATAATGACATTGGAAACACCAATTAAATTGGTCTAGTTGTTGATTAGCTGGGTTGATTACTTCATTACTATATGATGGAATGGTAATGTTAGTTATTATTTTAACATACATGAAAACATTATTATTATTCATTATTGTATATACATACATACATGAAAACAACAATGCACTTTCTAAGAGTTTATAATTGTTCAAAAAAATTAATTTTTTACAAGAAAATGCACCTAAAGAACTATTAGCTCAACAGAAAGAACATTGTGTTGAAACCATACAAAAAGTGCTTGACATGAGAGGTCCACATGTAAGGGCATTGACCTAATCTGATGATAGTTCTATTGGAATTTGTAATCAATTGATCTAATCAGGGTCTAGACCCATTTAACTAGGTTATGGATTGTTTATTTCTAAAAATATCTACTATGATATGCTTTTTAAAAAAAAATATTGTGAACTCTACCCATTTTTCTTGGTCTACATTATTTTTGTGGAGGATCTTGAGGTAAATCACTTAGCATGGGTTGAGTGAGTTTTATTATTATTTTATTTGGATTTTGGAATATGTATGCAACTAGATGAATTTTTTTGTCATCTTAAGATGTAATAAGCACCTTAAAAAAGATCTCTAAATATACATGTTTAGAAGGAATTACAAAGAGATACCTATTTAGAAGGAAAAGAAACCAACATTCACATAGCTCCCTTGAAGAAAATTGCAAAGCTAGATCATGACAACAAAATCGTAGAGTAAGGACACAATACAACAATGAAATTATAGAGCAAGGGCACGAAGATTGCAATGAAATGGCATGGAAACAAAATCATAGAGCAAGGGTACAACAAAAAAATCCTAGACCAAGGGCACGCCAACAAAATACAGAGATCATAAGGGCATCAAAACCAAATCGTAGAGCAAGGGCACGACAACGAAATGCAGAAATACACAACAAAAGAATCGTAGAGCAAGGGAATAAAAATGAAATGTAGAGATCACAAAAGTGAAATACACAAATGATAAGAGCGTGATAATGTTTAGAGCTCTCCACACTCATTCAGATATCAGCCTCTTTCACACATAGCTCTCCATAATCAAAACAAATGGGAAATTATTTATGTTGTGTTTTCTTTTTTTGTTTATACTCACATATGCATCACAATTATGATGTAAGTGTTGGTGTTATGAAAATGTTGGGGAAAATTGCAAAAAAAACATGAAACATCACCATAAATTACACTGCCATCACAAATTGTCATTGCAATTTGTTCCCAAATGTTGTAGTGAAAGAATTCTCCACCACTGGTGCTTTTTTTGTCACCCATACTACTTGTCCAATCTACATTAGTATAAGAACATGGAGTGAGATCGCTTGATCTATCATACCATATCCCATAATCAGATGTTCCCTTCAAATATTTGAATATCCTCTTGATTGCTACATAATGATACTCAGAATAAGCTTGAGATCTAGCTACAATCCCAATTGCTTTTGCTATATCCAGTCAAATGTATGTAAGATATTGGAAAACTTCTAATGGATCTGTATTTCTTCTACTCAAGTGTACGAGTCTCATCCTTGCTAGATAACTTGTGACCAATTATCATTGGTGTACCAATAGGCTTACAATTTTCCAAGCTAAGTATTTTCAACAATTCTTTCAAATACTTAGCTTTTGAAATGAAAATGCTATCACTATTTTGCACAATCCATAAACCTAGAATTAAATTCATCTTTCCTATCACACTCATTTGAAACTGATTCTTCATTTCTTCACTAAACTTATCACTTTCTTCATCATTGCCTCTAGACATTATGTCATCAAAATATTATTATTATCAACAAACCATTCTCAAGTTCTTTCAAATACAAGTTACTGTCTACCCTACCTTTAGAAAATCCAAGATGCCAAATACTTGTCTAACCTTTCATACCATGTTATTGGTGCTTTCTTTAGACCATTTAGAGGTTTCCTCAATCTACATACCATATCTTTTTCTTTTGTTAGAAGGAAAAAATTTAGCTGCTCAATGTATACCTCTTCTTTAAGTTATCCATTCAAGAATTTGACATCCATCTGATACACTTTGAACTTCTTATTTTCTACATAAGCCAATAAAATTCTCACTTCTTCCATTATAGCTATAGGGGTATATGTCTCCTCATAATCTATTCCTTCTTGAGCTATGAATATCCTTTGCATAAAATTCCAGCCTTGTTTCTTAAAACTTCACCTTGTTCATTCATCTTGTTTCTAAATACCCATTTGGTTCTAATAGAATTCTTGTCTTTGAGTTTTGGGAATAATTCCCATGTATCATTCTTCACAATTTAATCTAATTCTTCCTTCATTTCTTGAATCCAATCATCATATTTGCATGCTTCATCTACACTCTTAGGTTCAACTTGTGAAATCAAACATAATTCCTAATTAATTTTGTTTCTTGTCATCACTCATTTGTCTTTGCTTCCAATTCTCTTCTCTGGTGGGTGATTCTTTTTCATGTTCCTACTAGAGGTAGGAGTTTCTAACTAAAATCTTACTTCTTCTCTTGGTTCAAATCTCTATTCTCCTCTTTTCTCAACAATTTTCACATCATTCTACAAATCATTGTTAGTCCCAAAGAAAACTTCTACATTCTCTCTAACAATTCTAGTATTTTCTTCTTCTTCATTAGAATTATAATCCATCATATTTTCCTTAATTCCAAAATTTTCATAAACTTTTAAATTTACATATGAACATGTCTCTTCCTACTTTCCTCAATCTTTTCTTCTTCCATAATCATTTTGTTGTCTTTTTTCAAAATCCAATATCTTGGACCCATACGAAGCAAATGAGTCTTCATCTTCTCTTTCTAGCTATCAGAGTTAACTCCATCAAACTTAGGATTATCCTTTCTAAATTGACTCACCATTGATCTCCCAAAGATGTTAAGGTTTCTTTTCAAGGACCTAAAGCTTTGATACCAATTATTAGAATATATAGTCCACCAATATAAATGAGAGGGAGAGGGGGGATTAGTTATCCAACTATTATCACAATTATCAACCTTATTAGATCTTAACCATATGAGAAATGTAGTGCCTCTCCCATTTGACTTCTATAAGTCATCCCCATGGATGCAACCTTGTTGATCTTTTGTTGTGATGGATCATGATCAGGACCATGAATGGTCTACACCCTTGAGGTGATATGTATTTATGTTCTGTATCAGTTACTTTGATTATGCTTTTGGCTAATTTATGGTTCATTAAGGTTTGTGCTAGTGGTTACCAGGATTGATGTGGTATCATGATGTTGTTCCATGATTATGCTAAGATGTGTGCAAAGATTGCACTATGTACTATTACCATGCTACATTGGACTAGGTTCTTGTAGCAGTGATTAGTCATGTTTATGACTATGTTTTCTTATATGTTTTAAATACCTTTTCTTGTTGTATAAATAACCATTAGTAAATGCTTAAATAATTAGAAAAGGATTTTCCATGTTGGATTCATTCGTTATGTGTTGCAGAGATTTACCTTCTAATATTTTGATGCGAGACATATTTTGTTACTCATGTTATGTTTTACATTTGAGATGACCTAAGGGTCAGATGTATACCTTGATTTTAGTATCATAGATGTTAGATTACTATGGTCTTTAGTTGATGATATTGCATAATGATGCCATTTTGAGATGATAGTATGTTTTATGATGATATCTGGTTATCTGATATTTGGACATATCTATGATTATCTTATGTAGTGGATTTAATGTTATGAGTATTTAATTCATTCCTATGTTGTTATACTTTATGTGAATGTGAGTGATGTAAATGAATTACTTTAGTATAATTAAATAAATGGTTAAATTAGTTATTTAATACATTTATTTCTTTGGCTATGTTGTTATATGCAATTTCACTTGATCGTGTTGTTCAATGTGCATGATTTATATCCTTGAAAGTGGCACATGGAGTTAGTGATTCAACTATTCATATTTTACCAATGTTGTCCCTATATGGTTGAAATATCCTTATTTTAATTATTTAATTAATCCTTTTAGTGATTATTAAATCTGAACTCATTTGCATTATATGATTAGACCACTTAGTGTGTCTCTACATTCAGAGTTTCACATTGTTGTGAAAGTTGTTAAGGAAATTTCTATGTTTTTGGGTTTTTGGGCTTTATTTTATTTTATTTTAATTTATGGAAACTTTTCCATAGATGAATTTATATTACTAGGAATAACCTATTTTCATCTGGGTTGATTCAGGGTTTAACTGGGTTCGCTAGTTATTTACCCTAATTGATTATTCGCTCGAAAAGGGAATAAGTATCCAAAAAGGAATTTAATTCCTCACTTCTCACTTTTGAATTAGAAATTTTGAGAGTAAAACATAAAATCCACTTCATGAGGAATGACTATTTTGTTTATTATGGGAGATATGGGCATAGGATCATCATGAGGTTTGTCTTGTTGGATCCATCTCAAGGAGACCTTGGATTGCCTCAATTTCAGGCTACTTCTATGGGGTTTTTATTTAATGTTTCAAATTCTCATTTTTCCCTTTTGGCTATGAGGTAGGGTTCTCTTGTTTTATTGTTTCTACTCTATTTCAGCTTTTGTTACAGGTATCTATTTGTTAGGAGGCTAAGAACTAGTGTTACCCCCCATTTTTGTTTTCTAGTTCTGCCCGGTTGGTTGGGTATGAACATTTTTCCATATTTTTGGGATGGGGTTTGGGGTTTTACACTGTTATGCTAGTCATTTTTGCATATGGTTTCTGAACCCAAATTTTATTAGATTTTTTGGGGTATTTGTGCACAATGACCAAATGGGTTTTAATTTCAAAGCTCTCTAGTTTTTGGGTTTTTTACCTCATTTTATGTGCTACCCTATTTTCTCGAGTTTTTTGTACATGAGTTTGGTTGTGGACCTAGATCATCTATTTGGATGTCAGTCAGACCATTGTTGCACTTTAATATTGTAGGCATAGTAAGCTACACTTTACAACTACAATAGTGAAGATTTGTGGGTGTCATCCCCACCTCATTTTTACCTTCTCCTTGGAAGGTTTTTGGGTAAGTAGAATCTTATGAGTTATGTGTTGATTTATTCCATATTTTGGATGTGATGAATGGTTACATATTTCATTTTACATATTAAGTTATGAGATGAATGTATGATGAAAAGTTTTAGAGGTAGAAGTTTTATGTACTGATTGACCCCGTCCCCCTCTCAGAACTTACTTTCACATTTTTAATTCAAAAAGACTTGTGCAATTACCCTTATATTATATGGTCTAACCATTCTAAAAAAATGAGATATTATTTATTACTTAGATAATTTATTATTTATATTGATAACCTTGCCTTGAATTTTCTAAATAGAAAGAAAAAAACCTAATTACATAGATATGGAATTGGAAAAATACCTACCATCTCAAACCTTCACCATTAAAAACAAAAATGGTCAACACAGAAAGGTGATAAATTCACTAAGTAGAAGGGCACATGTGATGCAATAAGTTCAATTGTAAAGTGCATGGATTTATTTCCTCAAATACATGTAAGGATGATGAAAATCTTTGTGACTTAAGTTGTAATTTAGATAAACAAGAAAAAGAGGATGTCCATTGGGTAAAAGAGTTGGCAATTAGTTGGCCAATGATGCTTGAAGATGCCTTTGATAGAAGAGAGATGACAAGAGCTGAGAGGAATGCCTATAGGAAGTAATTGGTCGAGTAGAAGGATCTTTCTAAAGAGGATGCAACATAGATGATATAGAGTAATTTCAAGTAACATGGATTCATTGTTGAAGACATGATCCAAAAAGGGACTTATTGAGCTATCGTTATGCACGATGCTAAATGACATGAATACTTTCGAACTCCTCTCTTGAAAAGTCAATTATGTGAATTAACTCCAAGGTTCTAGGTGGTATTGGGACCTACTAGAATCCATTTAGTTGAAGATAAATGTGATTGTTCACAAGGAGGCTTTTTCTAGTTCATTTGATTTTGGACAAGATATACAACCTGTTCATTGTTTCAAAATAAAACATGCAAAAAGAACTATGTTTTTTGTATTTTTTTTAATATTTTCCAATGAATTGAATCTAACAATGCAAATAATATGAATTCCTAATCTAACAAGGGGTTAGGAAAACAAATAACAAGAACTTTAAAGAAAATAATGTGAAATAAATATTCTAATAGGCATAAGCTACAAGAAACAAGTTTGCGAGTTAAACTTTCAAAGAAATTAGTGTGTAACCAATGAAATAGGAGCAGTGCTCCCTAGATTGTATTGATGCAATCATCGCTGGGAAAATTTCATAATTGTATGATATTTCACTCTTCATCAAATCACAAAGCCATAGAAAGTCTGCTCATGCGAGACAAAGAGTTATGTAGATACAATTCGATGATTTCTTCTCGACCTAGATACACTAGCAGAATTCATTAAACTATAGCATACACCGATACTAAAAGAGATCACACAACTAGAAATAATGCAATAAAATTTTGGCTCAATCACAATTTCATGAACATAAATTCACAAAACAATGACACATTCAAGCAAGAATCACTACACTCAAAATATGAGCACCAAAAGCATAATTTTATTGAAAAATAACAAAGGCCCTCTATTACATACTACAATAGAGTATTTTTAGGAAATCATCTCCTCAATTTGTGTTGAGAGTGAGAGATATCTTCATGCAATAGTATGCTTTTAATTTAATAAAACAAACTAATTATATACAAACTAAGAATCTAACTACTGCTTAGTAGGACTCCATCCATTTTATATTCATTAATTGGGTGCATGAAACTTTACATGTCATAGGATGAAGAATTTATGAGAGAAAAGGAATAGGAAAGCCTCCAGTCAAAGTAGAAGTGTATAGAAGTGTCAAAAGAAGAAGTTGATCCTTCACTAAGCATCTTTCAAAGTTAAATTACCATCAGAATGTATTTTTGATGAGGGAATGCTATATTTTTGGAACTGGTAGTTAACTGTTGGCACAGCTCTAGAAAAGTGCACCAACTTACATATGTACCTGTGCACTTGCACACCTACATACCTACATACTTGTGCACTTGTGCACTTCAAAAGATCCAAAATCTCAAAATTTTACTAAGTGTCAAAACTAAAATTTTGGCTTTTGGGTTTTGTTACCCTTCATACTAGAGCTATGTCTACATGTTTGCCCTTGAACTTTTCAATAATCTCAGTAATCTTAGCTGCATCTAGTAGATCTAAAGCATCATATTTATCTTTGACCTTTTGTCTATAGTTGTCTATATCAATACGGGTATCAACAACATCCTTGAGTTTTATATCCAACTCTAGCAAGGCTTCTTCTGTTCTAAAGGCCTACCGAATGTCATCATCATTAGAAGCTTCTTCAAAATCTTCCAAAAATTCTCTACCACTACCTCTATAGGCATTAATTTCTCCTACTCATCATCCTCAAAAATGTACAAACACGCATTGCTATAATGTTTCTCTGCCTCCAAAATTCACTCTCGGGCTTGGTCCTTAAGCTGGTGGATCTCTACGTGTAATGTTTCCATTACTTTATTACTATTTGATATTTTATCAATCCAATCATCAATTAAATATAATTCTTTAGCTATATATACATCTATTAAAACCCTATACCTCTACCCTTTTATAGCTTGTAATACTTGTAAATCCTTACTTGAGGCATGTACTTCATCCATGATACTAAAATCTTGCTTCAAAATTGCTACCATTTTATCCACATTTTCCTATGTAGCATGTAGTAGCTTAAGATTTCCTTAGATGATTAGGATGCCCTTTTCCTCAAAACTATCTTTCCATTGTTGACAAGCTTTCAAAAATGGATCCAAATGTACAACTCCCCCTTCTCTAAGTGTAGCATTAAGAGTCTTATCGGGGTGTTCTGGATCCAAGGGACCAACAACTTCAGCTAAATATCCTCTTAGGATTTCATTTTTCCTATGAAGTATCCAATGGTAACCATGGTAACCATCAACCATCAACCATGGTAACTATGGTATCCCATGGTAACCATCAACCTAGTAGTATCCAATGTGGGCTTCCCAAGCATAACCTCTCTGATCTGATAGTCTTGTGGGCCTAAGCTTTCTACATCTATATCAAGATGAGGGATAGCCACTTGTGCAAATAAATCTTGATCCCAAGTATTATTGATGAATGCCAAGGTTCTTGCTTCCTATGATCGGGACTAAGGTTTTCTCAGAACCTTGGCTAACTCGATCATATCCTCTTCATTGGCATTGAACTGTGGCTTCTTATTTCTCATCATTTTCTTTCTCAACCACATTGGAACTCATTCTACTAAAGACATGCTTCTTGAGGATGAAAGATTTTGTTCTACCACTACTTTCCCCTTATCACTCCTTCCTACCATTCTTTCCCTCTACGAGGGCTCTCCTTCTGTGGTTTTTGTCTCAGTGGAGCCCATAGTTTGTACCTCAATCATGATTTTTTGTGGCTATTCCTCCTGTGATGGCTCCTTTTCTACCTTTTCTTCTTCAGTATTTGGACGTGGAGGAGTAGTAGAGCCTTTGTCTACAATTGTGATTGGGACAAGGTTTGGGGGAGTAAGATTAGGACCTTGTGATTCAGGTGGAATTTGTGTCCAGTCTTCCTATTAAGTCTCACTTGTCAAAGTATCCCCGATCTTATCCCCAATCAACTTTTTTCCCATGAGCATAAATTAAAAATTTGACATTTTGAATACATCATCGCTCTCTTCACCTTGCTCGTCAACCCATTTTTGTACTTCATCCTTTGAAGTAGTTATTTCCAGAGGTTTTTCTTGAGTTGATGGTGGTGTCAAAGTGAAACTTCTCCTGTTTTACTACTCCATGGCTCTTCCTGGTGGTGTCCTTCTCTTTAATGGCACATCCTCCTCCTCATCTTCCTCTTCTTCTTCTCCCTCTTCAAGAATGGGTTCTATGACAAATGGGAAAGGAACCATTCTTCTTATCACCCTTTGCCTTTTCTTAATGGGGGTCTTGATCTTTCTCTATTTCTTAGTGGTTGAAGGGGATGCTTGTTCTTCCTATGAGGGAGTAGATACTTCTTGGGTTCCAATCTCTACTTTTTCTTGGTTGGGTGTAGCTGGTGGTAATAGTGGGTCTTCCCAAACTTTTTGTGTCCTAATATCCTTTAGCCCTTGCACATTTTCTTGTTGTTGTAGAGGTACCATAATTTCACCCTCCTCTAGTTCTACTCTTTGAGGAGAACGCATCTTTCTTTTGCCCTTCCCTTTCTTCTATGGAGGGTAATAGTATCCAAATAGTTGATCAAGTTGGTATACTATTTCTAGCCTTATAGGTGACTGGGCTACAAAGGTAGGAATAGTAGCTTTCTTCCCTCTACCTTTGGCTGAGTGGGCTTGCATATAAAAATTAATGTGTCAAGTATTGGATCAAGTCTAAATGGTTTCTTGATCCAATCCTATGTAAATTTGATAACGTGCCTCACCTGATGATTAATATCATCAGTTTCTTTCCTGTCAACCTCAATGTTCATTATGGGCCTTTCCCCAATTTTATCCTTGTTGAACAAAGGGTTGAGTAGCTCCCCATAATCTTGCTATAGTATCTGCATTGAAATATTTATATTCAAATCCTTTTCTGCTAAATACAAACTCATCCTACAATAATCCTTGATAGAGACATCATAGTCATTTGTCACATTCATCTAATGATCCTCAATGGCTTCTTCATGCTAGAATTCCCTACCTATCAAACTTTGGATCTTCCCAATATTATCAAAATAGGGCCTTAGGGAATTGTACTCTTCTAGGGGATATTGATCCCATTCCCATTCAAAAGAAGGAATATCATGCTTCCTCTTAACTTTATATGGTCCTATGACCAGGGGCCATGTCCAACATGGTCTATACTATTTACTGACTCTGTCATATGTAAACTCAATCTATCATGCAATCTCCAAAAGAACAAGCTTATCACTAGGATATCTTGGGAGTTTCATTGGATTGATAGTGGCACCAGATACCCTTAGATACATGAATGTTCTAAAATGAATGTAGTAGACACCAAGCACTATTACATATACCATTGCCTCATTAGATAACCTCTTTTCATAATCTCCCTCTATGAATTAGATGAAAATGAACATGAAGGCATCATTGAGAATTCTATATTCCTTGCTTTGTTTAGAGAGTCTCTTCTTCACCAATTGTGGATAAACGATATATGACCAAGCATTGGGATCTTGCATGCTACGTTGCTTGTATAGCCTTGGGTAGTCTGTTGCCCTTGTAGCTAATAAATACACCAGGTAGGATGTCATATAGAACTTCTTTTTGTCTTTTACTACTCCCAACTACTCACATAGACTTTTTCTCAAAGTCATGTCCTAATCAAGTGGTATCCTTACCATTTTGATAGTCTTAATGAAATGCACCATGAAGACATTTAGGTGCCCAACTACTGATAGACCCATCACCCTACTCAAAAGTATGATTGAGTATCCGATATCATCCTTCATATATCCTCTTGTCATATTCTCCTTTTCGGTTACCTTCCCTAGGGGAGTCTTCTCAATAGGATAAGAGGAATAGATAATCTTAGTAGCCTCTTTTGGGTGTTCTTTCTACTACCTTTCTACTGCCTAATGAGTTAATTTGATGAATTGATTCACCCTTGGAAGAAGGAATACCCTTTCAATATTATTGGGTCAGAGATTAAGGAAAACTTCTCCTATCACACTCTTCACCACCCTTTCCTTGGGGACAAAATATTTTGCAAGTGTCATGACAAGCTCTGAGGATTACACTAACATAGGGTGTAAAGCTACATTAACCAACCCCAATCAGATTATTTCTGAAACCAAAGCTGACCTCTCGATGGGTTTGATGAAAATCCTTAAGAACTCTACCAAATTAGTGTCTCCCAAATTTGTGTCCTTAATTTTGATGTAATCATCTTGGAATCTTGATTTCAATGGCATGCTTTGGAACTTGTACACAAAAAGTTGTGGTGCCATTTTCTTGCCTAATGAAGATGCCATTATATCTGCACAAAGAGAAGAACTCCCATTAGTTCAGAATCAAAAGATTAACCCTATCAACCAAAATTTTACAAAGAAAGAATTTGTTCAAAAACACAAAAAACACTCATTTTTAAAAATTTTAAATGCAAAATCAAGTGTAGCAAGCGCACTAGGAAGGTGCATCTAGCACACTAAAATTTATAATAACAAGTGTTCACTAGCAAACTGAGTTAGGTGCACTAAGTGTGCATCTATTATTGCTTTGAAATCCTTTAGAGAAAGATTAGGTGTGCAAGTGTGAATCATGTTAAGTGTGCAAGTGTGTACCTAAAGCTTTTGTTGAGTTTTTGGTCTTGAATTTTTTATTTGAAAGAGGTTCGCAGTACATAGTAGTGTACCAAATTTGGTGTGCAAGTGCACACCTTGAGAGTGCTTTGGAAACTTTTTTGGTTTTTATTTTTTTCCAATTCATCCTGGCACATGAGTGCACACCCAGATAGGTGTGTGAGTGCACACTAGGACGGGTGTGTGCTTGCACAATGGGATTTTTATTTTTTTATTAAACTTGTGAAATGGGAGGTGAGTGAAGATTTTTAGTTGATTGGCATTGTGCACATTTGGTGCACCTAAGGAGGTGCACTGATCCACAAAAAACTAGGTTTTGTGTGTGTAGACCAAAGTGGGAAAATGAAATCTTAATTCATGTGGAGCTTGTAGAGATGTGAGATGCATAGGAGTAGAAATCGATGAGTAAAGACCTTGGAGAGGAAAATAAACTAAGTAATGAAGACAAGGTGGGGAGGAAATGAGGGGGTCGAGGTTATATAGCTTCACCCCACCTTAGGTGGTGTGCGGGTGCACATGTGCATGCCATCTAAGGATCATATGCTTCATAAGCCAACTTTTTTATGACACACTAGTGCACCAAATTATGTGTGCTAGAGCACCAATTTAAATTTTACATTTTAAAACTTATCTTCCTTAGATGTACTTGATTTCTGTCAGTCAGGACCTCTCCATCAGGACCTGGAATGTGAACTTAGGGGGCAAATAAGTCTTTAAAATGTCTTAGACGATAGACTAAGACCTTGAAAAAACCAAAAATAAAAGTAGGGGGTCCCCATTTCTGATAGAAATGGGACCACAAGAAATAGTCCTAATAAAATGGAAGAAATGACAAAGGCATTTCTTCATCAGCAAACATTCTTTCAATGTGGGTCAAACACCAACCGAATCTTGAACGTCTTAAACAAATTTCAAATGACTTCATGGTCAAAACTCTAGAATCTAAAACCCTCAAGTTTAGTGTGTGTTTCATGTATTCATTCCCTTTGATATCTCAGGATGTAGTCTATTAAAGTTTTTTCACAACTTAGAAACAATCTTCCACCCTTCTTGACTCATTCATTAGGAATCTCCATGAAGGTTCTTTATTGATCATTTGTCTGACTAGATGAGAGAATCAACTCAAGGGCTCTTAGTAGACTGTCACTTTTCTTTTATTTTTTTAGGATTTTTTTTTGAATAATCACTCCATGTAATTCATAATATCATTATTTGAAGAAGAAATGTTTTGGTATTGGATACTTCATTTTGAAAGTGTATCTTTTTCCATTTTAGATCTTTTAGAATCCTTCAGTCTTAACACCATTTTCTTTATATTTTCTTTTCTTTTCTTTAAATTTTCTTTTGTTTCCTAACTATTCTTAGACTGTGTAACCAGGACATCAGTGTCATTTCTTGGATTTGATCCTTTATGAACATCCCTTGCATTCCTCTTTTAGAACTTTTAGAAACTCTCACACCAAACAATGATCTTAGAAATCCTTTGAGAAGATCCCTTCTATTTGAAATAATTGGGGATTCAGATAGTCCCTTGTTGTCTTCAACCTTAATTTGATAGCACCTAAGACAATAAATTTTTTATGTTTGCAAAGTGTTGTGAACTTTTTCGTTTATAATCTTGATTTCAAAATTGAAAGTTGTCTGATTACTGTAAGTAACAGCCACTCCTTAGTTAGTATAAGATACACCATCATCCAAATGTTTTGACAAAGAAATACCTCTTCCTTAAATTGGGACCAAAATATTGGTTAGTAAGATATGTCAAGAGAAAATCTTGAGTGCACCTTACCCCCTTGGATTGACACAACTTTGAAAACAAACATGTGACTGAAAGAAAACACACAACTAAAAGCAAACACACTTGCAAAAATAAATACACTTGCACAAATAAAAGCTAAGTAATATATATATCTCTTAGGCTTCAAAATAATGTTTCAAAATTTTTCCATTTGATTGGCAACAAAACTAATTCCCCCTATAAGGAACTGAGCCTAAAAGTATTTTCTCTAAGAATTTTTGTAATTTGATAAGGACCAATCCACAAGCTTTAAAACTTGGTGTGGCTACCTGGCTTTTCTTTCACCTTGTCCCAAAGTAGAACGGGGTCAAAGATTCTGAATGATTTATCATAGCCCTCTTGTCAAACCACCTCTTAACAACAACTTGATGTTTAGCCATGTGCTCCAATGCAGCTATTTGTTTCTCATCCATCTCCAAAAGATTCATCAATTTGATTTGTACTTTGTCAGTATCTTCAACATACCCACTCATGAATTTCAAAATAGGGATCCTAAGATTTAGCGGGAACATTGGCTCTTGTTCATAGATGAGTAAATATGGAGAATTCCGCAAAGCATTTTTGACCCTAACTCAGTCTGTCCATAAAGCATATTTGAGTTGAGTATGTCAATCTTTAGGATTCTTCCTCAACAAACATCTTATTATGGTGATTAGGATCTTGTTCATGGATTTGGCTACCCCATTTCCTTATGGGTAGTAATTTGAAGAGAACTTGATAACCTAATTTTTAAATGTTCATTGAGTCAAGAATACTAATGCAAAAGTAGATCCATTATCACACACAAGGGCAAATGACATTCTAAATCTAGTGACAATATGTTCCTCCAAGAAGTCTGTAACTACCTTAGTAGTACAATTTCTAAAAGTTTTTCTTCTATCCACTATGTACAATGATCCATGGCTATGAGAATAAAAGTTTCCTATTGATTATGGTGGATTGACTGAACCTATGAATTCTAGCCCCCACTTTGCAAAGGGGCATACCTTGTACATTGGTTGTAATGGCATTTTTGAGTGTCTTTCTTTGTTAGCACTATTTTGGCAAACATGAGAAGAATGGACATGTTCAAAAGTGTCCTTGAATATTGTGGGCCAAAATAACCTGATCTTAAAATTATATGAGCAATCGATTCAACTAAATAGTGCCCTATGCCATACTTATCATGAAATTGTTCTAGGACTTCCTTTGCCTCCTCATGTCCTAAGCATTTTAAGTACATCTCTTCATAGTTCCTTTTGTACAACTTGTTGTCTTGAAACATATAAGACTCACACTTTATTTTAAGTCCTGTACATTATGAACTATTCATCCAATTGGGGCACCAATTTTGTAGGAGATAGTAAACAATATCCTAGTACCAGACATCTATTACTACTCCTTAACCAATGTCAACTTGAGATACTATCATTTCCTTCTAATCTTCAGTATCTATTTCTTTCTCAAACTTAAATTTCTTTTCCTCACCAATCTGGTTATCAGCTATAATTCTTTATAATCCTTGACCCCTGACTAATCTCATGGGTTGGATCTCTAGATCAAATTCTTACAATAGTGCCATCCATTTACCTCATCTTTCAACAATTTAATTTTGCATCAACAATGTCTTTACTGCTGGGTTAGGTTCGATAGCATACACCTTAATCCTTAGTATGTAATGGTGGAACTTCTTTACTAATTTAACCAATGAAAAATAATATTTATCGATGTTAGAATAATTCAATTTAGCATTTCTTACTGGGTAGCTCATAAAAGCAATAGGTCTTTCATCTTTCTTCTCCTTTTTTTGGGTTAGGATCCCTATGCACAAATGTTCTAAAGCAAAGGAATACATATTAAAGGGAAGGTTGTAATCAGGATTTACTAGTACTAGACCCATGGAAATGGTTATCTTGATGTCCTTGAATGATTTCTTGACCTTAGGAACCCATTCTATAATTTTAGCCTCCCTTTTAAGAAAATCATCAAGGGGATGCACTATCTCTGCAAATTCACTTATGAATTTTTGTACAAAATTTATCTTCCCAAGGAATGACTTGATTTCCTTGTGACTGTTGGGGGTGATAATTTCAAAATGGCTTTAACTCTATTAGGATCAATGGAGATACCAGCTTTGAAAATGACATGACCTAGGAGTTTTCCCTTAGTGACCCCAAATGAACACTTCTTGGGATTGAGAGATATGCCATACTTATGACACCTATTGAATACCTTTCTCAAATCATCAATCTAGGTAGTTTGATCCTTTGAAAATATAGTCAAGTCATCCATATAGATAACTATACATTTATTAATCAACCTTTAAAAGCTTCATCCATGGCTCACTGAAATGTAGCCCTTGTATTAATCAATCCAAATGTCATTCTCTTGTAGGAGAAGGTTCCCCATTTGGTCATAAAGGAGATCTTTAGTCTATCTTCTTCTTCTACCATTACCTAATTATAGCCTGAATATCCATCCAAGAAAGACTTCATTTTTGAACCATTCACAATTTGTAAGACTTCATCCAGCGAGGGCAATAGGTAATTGTCCTTCTAAGATGCCAAGTTCAAATTGTAAAAATCTATGCAAAGTCAAATCTCTTTGGTCTTATTTCATACAAGAACTAAATTAGCCACCCATGTAGAGTGATGCATAGGGAAAACAATTTTCACATCCAACAACTTCTTGACCTCCTTCATTGTCAGAGGCTTAAGGATGGGATTAATAGGTCTTTTCCTTTATTAGAAAGGTTTGGCATTAGGTTTGAGTGGAATATCATGTGTAATAATCCTAGGATCATATGTCTTTAGTTCTTCATAGCTCCAGGTAATTACATCCTTATATTCCATGAGTAATTTGAGCATGTCTCCCCTTTCCTATAAACTGCATGCTTTCCCAATCGTTACCATCTTGGGAACATCTTCCATTCCTAAATTTTATGAATCAAATTCCTCAATACCATTTTCTTCAGCGATTATTTTACTAAATGCAAATTCATCATGATAAAAATGCACTCCAACTTGATTATCCCCTTAGGAATAGTATTAGTTTTCAAATTCAAGATTTCATCTTCATCTTGAGTTGTAATATCCTTAGGTGCATCATCTATTTCTTCTCCCTTAAAGTGGCTGCTATACATAATAAATTCTAGAATATGTTGATCATCCTGAAAAACTTGGAAGTTTGTGATATTGTTAGGGATAAATAGAGCAACAACCAATTCAACTAAGAATCCTTTTAACTTTGTTCCTTCAACTGGCTATAATGCACTTGCTGAAATAGCAAGGGCATCTACTACCATGTTTTTCCTTCTTGGAATAGGCTTTATATTCAAAGCTTCAAAATCATCTAGTAGATCCCATACCCTCTTCCTATTGGCAAGTGACCTCTTATCATTGTAGGAATATAGTGATTTCACTTGTCAAATATCCAACTAAAAAACTCCTTCAACTATGAGAGTTGTAACTCCTTTCTCGAGTGAAAAAAGAAGTCCTTAAATCAATGCTTCATATTCTGCAACATTGTTAGTACATCTAAAAATTGCAATTGGTATGTTGTGTAGAAAGACTTACCTTTCAGACTAATTAACTCGATACCTACATCGGCTCCTGATTTGCATTCGAAACCATTGAAGTGAAGCGTCCAAATTTGGGTTTCTTTCAATTTTCTAACCTTATGCTTATTTGTCCTCAATTTTTCTTTTACTTGAGCTGAGAAGAATTGTCTCTAGGGTACCCACTATAATCTTTTGTAGGGTGGTCTTACTAATTTTCCATCATCATTCTTTGAAATAGGGAGCGTATGTTTTTCTTGTTTGTATTGAATTTCACCTATCAATTCTTTGATTTCATACACTTTGGGTTTAGGATGGACTACTACCAAAGTCAATCCATGGCCTTTTATATACCATCTTCTTCTTTGCACTTTGATCATTCTGGGTGGACGAGAAGACAAACCTCAGCCATTTGAAGAGGTATTGCTATATGATGCATTCAAATCTTTAGTTTCCTCTTCAGTCTCTTCAACAACATTGGATGTGTTTGTAAGACTTTGGTTTTGTAAAATTTCATTTTGTGGATCATTGAATTTCTTTACTCCAACTATTTGAATTAACACCTTAGCAATTGCATGTTGGCATGATGAACATTCAAACTCTAAATGGCTAACTTTATGTAATCAAAAAAATCTTGGAAGGAGGAGGATCTTAGGGTTAGCTTCTTCTCCTAGACATTTTAAATTAGTCATCATATGGTATATGAATTGTGTTATGACCTCATCTTTTGGGGTTGAAGTCATGGAGTCCTTATCTTGATTGTTTGGCATTTTGGTCGAAATTGTATAAAAAACCATCACCTTGTAGGAGCCTAAATCTGTTTGCAAGAAGGCTACCTCATTAGGAGCATTTTATTATGTGATCATCTTTTTAAACTTTGGCTTCACTTCTATTTTGATTTGATTGTTTAGACCTTTCCATGGTAACCAAAGTTGGGTGAAGTTCATGGAAAACCATCTCCTTAGACACTTCATCCATTCTCTACTAAGGAGTAATCCATATGTCTCTAGGATATCAACCACATGTATATCAATGACATCTTGAATTCATGGGTTGACTATTAACTATATCCATATATCCTTTAATACACCAATGACTTTCACCTCTGTTTTGTCCAATTGTATCACTATTTGGTTGGTAGGTTGAGGGCTTACTCCTAACTTTTGTACTATAGACAATGGCACGACATTGCATGAAGCTCCTGAAACAATAAGGAAATTATGAAGATTCTTCCTATATATTCTGATGTTGAGCAAAAATGGGGGCACCTCTACCTTGTCTTTAAACATAGTGGGCAATGCCTCTACAAGATTAACTTGGCATGATACCATCTTTTGAGGGGTAGTATTCATATTGTGAGAGGTCTTTGTATGATCCAAAGTCTTCATGAGGGTTTCTCATTGTTGTGGATAGTTTTGCAACATGTCAAACATGGATATGTTTTCCTTTGCTCATTTCAAGTCCTCAACAACACTATACTTTTCAGTAGACCAAGTAGGATGTTTCAATATTGCTGGTATATTCACTTGGTTCTAATTTTTTTGTCCTCCAGAAGGTGGTTTAACTAGCATCATATTATTTCTTTCCCTTGGATTAGGAGGAGTTGATTGTAGTGCTATGAGAATTCCATCTATCAGGAATTCTTTTCTACTTCTCAAGTTGTACATATTTCTATTGTCATTGAGAAAACCAAACATCTCTTCATGTTGAAGGTCAAGTTTGTGGCTAAATGGAAATGAGAATTCTTCATTGACTAGCTTCTCTACATGTGTACTTTGTGTAGAACCATAGGATTCTAATAACATAGCATTAAACTGCATAGGAGGAGCAATGTTGTTTAATTGCAAATTTTGAGTCATTTCTTGATTTCCATCATAGTATGAACCATCGTTGTTTGATGCATTTTGACCATTATCATATTGATTGATATTTGAGTACTGAACATTACTATTGTTATTGTCTATAGGAATGCTTCCATTGTTTGGATAGGCATTCCACTGTTAGTTCTACCTTTGGAAGCCATTATTGCAATCAAGAGGATTGAAGTTGCTCCCTCCACTATTGTTCCCACTATTATTGTTACCACTAAAGTTCCTGTTATAATTTTAACCATAATTATTGTTGTAGGGGCTAGTCTTGTTCCTCTGAAAACTATTATTCTATCCCTATGACAACCTTAGATGAGTTAGCTCATTTTTCATTTGTGACATAGTCTTTTTCATCTAACCAAGTTTAGAAACAAAGCTATTTTCTACTTTAGTGGGTACTATTGCCTTTTACTCAAAGAAGGTAGCTTTCAGAGGTTTATACCCTAGATATGTCAGAGCGAGGTTTTGCGAAGCAAGTACCTATTGTAATGGAACTAGATTCATAGGTATGAATTGACTAGGCATGGTGGGTACTCTGATAGGGTATGTTATCATTGTTGTAATAGCTTGGGTTGGGAGCATCAATCCTCCTCCATTAGGATTGGCTTGCTTAGTAAAAGTTATTGCTTATGCAAAGACCTTTTCCAATGTATCGATATTTGTTGCAGAAAACCTTCTTAGAAATATAGCAGTAAGAGGGTCCATGGAATTCAAATAAATCTAAATAGCCACTTCAAAAAGTATTTTATATGATGTTTCCAACCTGTGATATGCCATATGAAAGTGATGATTGAAATGTGAAATTGTCTTAGTTGGATCCCTTTTAATCGATATGAACTATTGATGTATCATTGCTGGGTTAACAAGAGTTTTAAATTGTTCTAAGAATAATTTTTCAAAGGTGTCCCAATCTCCAATACACCTAGGTGGTAAATTGACATAACAATTGTAGGAAAATTCCCCCAAACAGTAGGGGAATAAATGAAGGACCACATCCTCGTTCGCAATTTGTTTTTGGTTGTAAATTTCTTTGAATACTTTAATGTGGTCTTCGGCAGTTCATATTTCTCCATAAATGCATCTTGGGAAAAAATTCTTAGGATTTTTAGGGAGGTCATGAAGTGCCCCTCTCAAATTGATTGGTGAGTCTATAGTGTTTGTGGAGAAGGGCATCGAAGGATTTGGTGGACCTAAAGGTGGTTGTTGAGGTGGAACTATTGGAATATGTGGTAGTCCACTAGGTGGTTGTAGTGGAGGTGATGTTGAGGAAGATGATGAAAGTTTGAATGGAAGTGGTTGAATTAAATGTATTTATTTATCACTACATGGTTTGTGGAAGTGGATAAGGTCAAGAAACTCATGTGTATTGGGCGAAGATCTTAACACTTGCTAAAATGGGGATTCTAGATCAAAAACCTCCAGTTTGCATCAACTCTGGAAAAAGTGCACCTCTGTGGAAGTAGAAGTAGAAAGCCTCCAATCAAAGTAGAAGTGTCTGGAAGTGTCAAAAATAGAAGCTAATCCTTCATTGGGCATCTTTCAAAGTTAAACTATCATCAAAATGCATTTCTAATTCTTGGAAAGCTCTATTATTGGAACTGGCAGTTAACTGTTGATGCACCTCCTAAAAAGCACACTAGCTCACATGCATACCTATGCACCTATGCACCTACATACCTACATACCTATATAGCTAAAAACCTCAAAAGGTCTAAAATCTCAAAATTTTACTAAGCATCAAAACTAAAATTTTGGCTTTTGGGTTTTTCCACCCTTCATACTAGAGCTATGTCTGGATGTTTGCCCTTGAATTTCTCAATAAACTTAGTAATCTTAGCTACATCTAGTAGATCTAAAGCATCATGTTTATCTTCAACCTTTTGTCTATAGTTTTCTACTTCAATACAGGTATCAAAAAAATCCTTGAGTTTTCTATCCAACTCTAGCAAAGCTTCTTTTGTTCTGAAAGCCTACTGAATGTCATCATCATTAGAAGCTTCTTCCAAAATCTTCTAGAAATTCTCTACCACTACCTCTATGAGCATTAATTTATCCCACTCTTCATCCTCAAAAATGTCCCAACACGCATTGCTATAATGTTTCTCTGCCTCCAAAATTTGCTATCAGGCTTGGTCCATGAGCCGATGGAACTCTGTGTGTAATGTTTCCATTACTTTATTACTATCTGCTATTTTTCTCAATCCAATAATCAATTAAATCTAATTCTTCATATGTATATACATCTACCAAAACCTTATACCTCTGTCCTTTTATAGCTTAAAATAGCTGTAAATCCTTACTCCAAGAATCTACTTCACCCATGATGTTGAAATCTTGCTTCAAAATTACTACCATTTTATCCACATTTTCCTACATAGCATGTAGTAGCTTAAGATTTCCTTGGATGATTAGGATGCCCTTTTCCTCAAAACTATCTCACCATTGCTGATAGGCTTTCAAAAATGGATCCAAATATACACCTCCCCCTTCTCTAAGTGTAGCGTTAAGAGTTTTTTTGGGGTGTTCAAGATCCAAGGGACCAACAACTTCTGCTAAATATCCATTAGGATTTCATTTTTCCTACAAAGTGTTTTAAGTTCTGCCCCTTCATCCTCTAAGGTTTTGAAAACCTTCTTTATTCCCATGGTAACCATCAACCTGGTAGTATCTAATGTGGGCTTCCCGAGCATAACCTCTCTAATCTGATAGTCTTGTGGGTCTAAGCTTTCTACATCTATATCAGGAGCAAGGACAACCACTTGTGTAAATAAATCTTGATCCTGAGTGCTATTGATGAATGCCAAGGACCTTACTCCTTGTGATGGGGACTTAGGCTTGCTTAGAACCTTGGCCAACTTGATCATATCCTCTTCATCAGTGTTGAACTGCGGCTTCTCATTTCTCATCATTTCCTTCCTCAATCACTTTGGAACTCGTTCTATTGAAGGCTTGCCTCTTGTGGATGAAGGAGTTTTTTCTGCCACCACTTTCCCCTTATCACACCTTTCTGGCATTCTTTCCCTCTATGAGGGCTCTCCTTATGTTGTTTTCATCTTAGTGGAGCCCATAGTTTGTACCTTAGTGTCTTGGGAGGTTTGCTATTGATATTCAACCATTTTCCCCTCTTTAGAAACTTTATCATTTGTAATGTTTTGTGGCTCTTCCTCCTATATTGGCTCCTTTTCTACCTATTCTTCTTCACCATTTAGAGGTGGAGGAGTAGCAGAGCCTGTTTCTACAACTGTGATTGGTATAGGGGTGGGGGAGTAAGATCAAGACCCTGTGATTCTGGCAACATTTGCATCCACCCTTCCTATTGGGGCTCACTTTTTGGGGTATCCTTGATATTATCCCTACTCAACTCCATTCCCATAGACATAAAGTCAAAGTATGACATTTTGAATATATCATCACCCTCTTCACTCTACTCATCAACCCATCATTGTACTTCATCCTCTGAAGTAGTTATTCTGAGTGGTTCTTCTTGAGCTGATGATGGTCTCAAAGTGGAACTTCTCCTCCTTCATGCTTTGTGGCTCTTGCTACCTATCTCCTTTACTGTAATGGCACATCCTCCAACTCATCTTCCTCTTCTTCTTCTACCTCTTCACAAATGGGTTCTGGGATAGATGGGAAATGAACCATCCTTCTAATCACCTTTTTTCTTTTCTTAATGGGGGTCTTAATCTTTCTTCATTTCATAGATGCTGAAGGGGATGCTCTTTCTACTTGTGAAGGAGGAGAGACTTCCTAGGTTCCAACCTATGCTTCTTCTTGGCAGGACATAGTTGGTGGCAGTAGGGAGTCTTCCTAAACTTTTTGTGCCCCAGAATTCCCTGGCCCTTGCACATTTTCTTATTGCTGTGGAGGCACTAGATTTTCACCCTCCTCTAGTTTGGCTCTTTGAGGAGAACTCCTCTTTCTTTTTGACTTCCCTTTCTTCTCTAGAGGGTGATAGTATCCAACCAGTCGATCAAGTTGGTATATTGTTTTCGACCTTATAGATGACTATGCTGCAAAGGTAGGAATAGTAACTTTCTTCCCTCTACCTTTGGGCGAGTGGGCTTGCACATGAAAAATTACTGTATTAGGTATTGGATCAAGTCTAAATGGTTTCCTAATCCAATCCTATCTCAACTTGATAATGTGCCTCACTTGATGATTAATATCATCACTTTCCTCCCTGTCAACCTCACCATTCATTATGTGCCTTTCCCTAATTTTATCCTTATTGAACAAAGGTTTGAGTAGCTCCCCATAATCTTGCTATAATAACTCTAATGGAATCTTTATATTCAAAACCTTTTTTTCTAAATACAAAGTCATCCTGTAATAATCCTTAATACGAACATCATAGTCATTTGTCACATTCATCCAATAATCCTTAATGGCTTCTTCATGCTAGAATTCCCTACCTACTAGACTTTGGACCTTCCCGATATTATCAAAATAGGGCCTTGAGGAATTTTACTCTTCTAGGGAATATTGCTCCAATTCCCATTCAAAAGAAGGAATATCCTGCTTCCTCTTAACTTGATATGGTCCTATGACTAGGGGCCATGTCCAACATGGTCTGCACTATTTCCTGACTCTGTCATATGCATACTAAATCTATTGTGCAATCCTCAAAAGAATAAGCTTATCACTAGGATATCTTGGGAGCTTCATTGGATTGACAGTGGTAGTAGATACCCTCAGATATTTGAATGTTCTAAATTAAATGTAATAGGCACCAGGTGTTGTTACCTATGTCACTGCCTCATTTGATAACCTCTTCACATAATATCCCTCTATGTATCAGATGATAATGAATATGAAGGCATCATTGGAAATTCTATATTCCTTGCTCTATCTTGAGAGTCTCTTCTTCACCAAGTTTGGATAAACAATATATGGACAAGCATTGGGATCTTGCATGTTGCCTCTCTTGTATAGCCCTGGGTAGTCTATTTCCTATGCGGCTAATAAATACACCAAGTAGGACGTCATGTAGAACTTATTTTTGTCTTTTATTGCTCCCAACTACTCACATATATTTTTTCTCAAAGTCATGTCCTAATCAAGTGGTATCCTTACTATTTTGATAGTCTCAATGAAATGCACCATGAAGAAATTTAGGTGCCTAGCTGCTGATAGACCCATCACCCTACTCACAAGTATGATTCTGTATCTGATATCATTCTTCATATATCCTCTCATCATATCCACCTTTCTTATTACCTTCCCCAGAGGAGTCTTCTCAATAAGATAAGAGGACTAGATAATCTCAGTAGCCTCTTTTAGGTGTTCTCTATTCCTCCTTTCTGCTACCTCATAGGTGAATTTGATGAATTGATCTACCCTTGGAAGATAGAATACCTTTTTAATGTTATTGGGTTGGAGATCAAGGACAACTACTCCTATTATACTCTTCACCACCCATTTCTTAGGGACAAAATGTTGTGCAAGTGTCATGATGAGCTCTGAGGATTGCACTGACATAGGGTGTGAAGCTACATTTACTAACCCCAATCAGATTAATGCTGAAACCAAAGCCAACCTCTTAGTGGGTCTATTGAAAATCCTTAAGAACTTTTCTAAATCGATGTGTCCCAAATCTGTGTCTTTAATTTCTATGTAATTATCTTATAATCTTGATTTTGATGGCACGCCTTGGAACTTGAACACAATGAGGTTTGGTGCCATTTTCTTGGTTGATGAAGATGCTATTATATTTGCACAAAGAGAAAAATGCTTATTGGTTGGGAATCAAAAGATTAGCCCTATCAAATCTGTGTCTTTAATTTCTATGTAATCATCTTAGAATCTTGATTTTGATGGCACACCTTGGAACTTGAACATAGTGGGTTTTGGTACCATTTTCTTGCTTGATGAAGATGCCATTATATCTGCACAAAGAGAAGAATTCCCATTAGTTGGGAATCAAAAGATTAGCCCTATCGATCAAAAAATTTACAAAGGAAAATTTGTTTGAAAACACAAAAATTCTCATTTTTAAAACTTTTAAATGCAAAATTTAGTGTAGCAAGTGCACTAAGAAGGTACACCTAGCACATTAAAATTTATAATAACAAGTGCACACTAGCACACCAAGTTAGGTGCACTTAGTGCACATCTATTATTGCTTTGAAATCCTTTATAGAAAGATTAGGTGCACAAGTACACACCACATTAGGTGCACAGGTACGCACTTGAATCTTTCGTTGAGTGTTTGGTCTTGAATTTTTTATTTTAAAGAGTGCTTTGGAAACTTTTTTGGTTTTTATGTTTTTGCAATTCATTCAGGCATGTGAGTGCACATTTGAATATGTGTGTGAGTGCCCACTGGGACTGGTGCGTACTCACGTAATGGGCTTTGTTATTTTTATTAAACTTGCAAAAAGGGAGGTGAGTTAAGCTTTTTGGTTGAGTGGCATGGTGCACATCTGGCACACCTAACGAGGTGCACTGATGCATGAAAAAATAGGTTTTGTGTGTGTAGACTAAAGTGGGAAAACCACACCTTAATCTGGATGGAGCTTACAGAGACATGAGATGTGTAGGAGCGGAGATCAACAAGTGAAGACAAGGTGGGGAGGAAATGAGGAGATGGGGCTTATATAGCTTCACCCCACCTTAGGTGGTGGACAGGTGCATTCCTACACAACTGCATGTCATCTAAGGATGATATGCTTCATAACCCACTTTGTTATGGTACACTAGCACACCAAATTAGTTGCGCCGATGAGCTAGTTTAAATTGTACATTTTTAAACTTATCTTCCTTAGATGTATTTTATTTTTGTTAGTTAGGACCTCTCCATCAGGATTTGGAATGTGAACTTATGGGGAAAATAAGTTTTCAAAATGTCTCGAACCTTGGACTAAGGCCTTGAAAAAGCCAAAAATAAAAGTAGGGGGTCCTCATTTCTGACTAAAATGGGACATGCATTGTGTAACCACAACATGACTCAAGATTATTTTTACACTAGGAGTATGGTGTAGGAGCACCCATTGGTCTAAGAGACCTATTGATGGGTTTATCTCTATAATATTGTAAAAGCTTAAAATAACATACTATAGACCACTCTCAAAACATTTGGTAATGTCTTGAATCATTTTGTAAGACCTAGAATCCAAATTTTCTTTTTATTTTCATTGAAGACTTGATTGGTAAAAGAAGATTGAATGCCTCAAATATGGCTCTCATGAGGTAGAATGGGTCAATTTAATGTTGAAAATCCATGAATGGAATGCTAAAAGTGTCTTTGAAAAGATTTGATTCATTTTGTGCAATATAATATCTTGTACCATCTCATGCTTCTCACTAAAAATGATATAGGTACACACTTAGAACCTTTAAATAGGGTTAATGTACATAGTTATAAATTTAGTAAACAAGGAAAAATCACATACATATGCTCAATATATAATAGTGAAAGCACAACTATACATAGTGATGTTGAAGATAACAATACACTATGTAGATCTCGCAAGAAAATGACTGTAACTATATTCACACTTTCTCCTTGCACCAATAGATAACAACACATAGTAGTGGTGCAATATAATATATAATCACATGATATTGCATTTGAAATATATAAAAATATTGTTACAGTTATTTTGAGCATATATCCATCGAAGGAAGATTCCTTCAAACTAAATGCCTAGGAATATAATGTTAAAGAGTGAAAATTAATTAATTTAAATTAAAAAATATAATATATAAAATTGATCACAGTAAATGAAGTTAGATTTCTTAAATATGATTATTTGATTAATCAAACCTTAGGACCAACTGTTGATTGGGAAGCAACTTCTCTAACTAATAGAACTCTAAATATGGATTATTGCGAAACCACTGGGTAAGAAATCAAATGAATAGTTTTTGTAGAGGAATGCCAACCAAGAAATTAAAAGAAAAAATCCACTTTAAGATTTTCCTCATTTTTATAATTGGAGGAGAAATTTTTAAAGGTTTGAGGAAGGTCGAGAAGGATAAATTTAGGAGGAGGAAGGGATTATTAATTATTTAGTATGAAGGCATGAAAGTTTTGTGGAGTCACAATCTTAGGTAATACTTTTCTATTTTTTTTGGTTTGATAGATGTAACCTTAATAATAGTGGGATCTCATAAATAGATTAGTGTATGAAAAAGTTAATTAGAGAAAATAATAGTATACATAGAGATAAATTAAAATAGAAACCATATAGTTAAACTTAGAGGAAATGATATATATACAAATTTACAGCTAAGAGAAAGGTTGGTTAAAAGAGTAGGTAAAAGTAAGAGTAAATTAACATGTTAGAAATAAATATCTTAATTGACATAATGTAGACTTGCTAAAACTAAATTAAATATGACTATGATTTAAATTAAGTTTATTTTACCAAATGTTCTTATCAATGAGTTTTTATTTTAACTAATTAATGGTTAAATTTTAATAAGTAAATATATAATTTAAATAAAAAGAGTAATAAATAAATCAGATTTATTTTTATTAATTTAAAATATTTAACAAATTAATGATAGTCAAGAATGAATAAATAAACTTGAGCATTATAATTTGGATGTAAAAGATTGAGAAGGAAATTATATACATAATATAAAAGTAGTTTATAGGTAAATAATATCTTAATTATTATTTTCTTAAAAATAAAGTGTTAAATTTAAGATCAAATATGTCTTATGAATTGTCCTATTAATTAGGGAAATTAAATTATTTATTCATGAACTTCATTAATGTTTTATACTAAGTAATATTTATATAAATACATATTTTAATAATAGTTTTGTTCTTATGTTGATGAAGTCTCTTGGTGAATGAAGTGGATTTATTGATTGAACCATGTATCCATAGTATAACATAATAGTAATAGTGAATCTAGTGATGTCTATTATAATATAAACAATCATCCAAACTTAAATACATAGATAAACCATTTCTCAATTATTCTAGGCATATATTGATTGAAATAAATAAATGAAATAAACTAAATAAAGATGGTATAATAATGAGGAATGAAGCTAAACATGTTTTAAAAGGATTCTCATAGATGGAAGGTATATATTTTGAGTGGACTTTTACGATTGTTGCTAGAGTTAAAATAGTTGAATGTTTCTACTTACAAAGATATCAAGGTATATTATATGGTTGTTAGTTAAAAATTCTTGAATGGTGAGATAGAAGAGGATTCTATGTTGGAAAACCTATTGGTTTTTCTTAGACTAATGAGAGTGACATGGTTGTGAGGCTACATAAATACTTATTGAAGCTTTGTTTCATTATAGATACTAGAGATAGAAATTTATACTTAAAAGTTGATAATGATGATAACTTGATTGTTCAAGTATTTGTGTCTAATATTATTTTTGTGGTAATAAAAAGTTGAGTAAAGAGCTTGCAGATGAGCTGAAAAATATTTTGATATCTTCATGATAGGTGAGATGCAATTTTTTTTTTGGTTTATAGATTATTAAAAAAATATCAAACCCCATGTATCTAAAAAAAATGTTAAAGACATATGGGATGGATGATTCAAAATTGGTTGGAACTCCTATGATACCTAGTTTTAACTTGATAAATAAGAATGATTCACCTAAAACAAATAAGACAAGGTAAATTTTGATGATTAATAGTACATAACACACACTAGACAAGATATATCTAATGTAGTTGGTATTTTTGCAAATTTTCTAGACCCTAATGAATCTAAAACATTGTTGTTATTAAAAGGATGTTCATATAATTGAAGGGCACAACTGATTATGGTATGGAAAAGATGATTGTTCTACACCAAGTTCTTTCATTGATGTAAATTGGGTTGGTAATATGGATGATAGAAAAATTTATTAGTAGTGACCTGCATTCTTTTTAGGAAAGAAGTTAGTTTCTTGGTCAATTAAAGAGAAAAAATCTATATCTCAATCTATTATTGAAGATATCTATGTTACTAAGTTATTGTTAATTGTATACAATTAGGTTGTATGAACATATTGGAGGATATAAGAAAGAATATTTTTTAATCAACTATATTTCATTATGACAACTCCAATGCTATTAAAAATGAGAAGAATTTCGTGTTACATTAAAAAATAAAGTTTACATATCTTAAATATCATTTCTTGAGGGATAAGGTAAATGAGCAAGAAGTAAGTTTGGAATATGTGGTTGCAAAAGAGAAGTTTTGAGATAAATTTTCACAAAGCCTTTGCCTAAGGACACTTTTGAGCATTTTAGAAAAGCTAGTGATGATAGATACTCTTGATTTGTCATGGGAGATACAATTTTCTAGTTGGTTTTGGCTTCATTGAGTTAAGAGAAAAATCTACACTTTCCTTTTTTGTTGATATCAAATGGAGAGAGAGATAGCTATGTGAAAAATTGTATGGATATAATGAAGAAAAGTTGGTTTATGTTGGGGATGATTTGTTAGAGAAATTTTGAAACATTAATTGATATATTGTTTCTTTGTCCATTGATTTGATTTTCACATCTTATGTTACCATCAATATCGAAGGGGGAGATTATTACATTATATGTGTTGATATTGATATTTTATCATTGATGTCAACATTTATATTTATTTTTTACTATATTCTTAGTTTGTTTAGTGGAGAGATTTGATCAGTACACTTTCTTTATTGAGAATCAAATGTAGCATACTTATTGATGTTAGGGAGATGTATATGATGACCTTTGCCAATTTGTAGAGGTTTGTGTTATCATTTGAGAATGTCATAGTTCATTGATTAGAGGCTAGTTTACTATCTTCTCTACTTATTTAAAAAATAACAATGCTGTGGTTTTTGGATTAGTATTGATCAATTGTGTAATATTTGGTATTATTGTAAATTTTGTAACTTTGGTAATCATAACTAATATGAACTACAAATCATACAAATCTAGTAAAGCATTAATATCCTTAATAGTATTCTCCTCTTTGATAACCTTAAATGATTAACCTTATCAGTGGCTTCCTTAGTAGCGTTCAATAATGTTCATTTTGCATAGTTGTTGTTAGTATAATTACTAACTAATTATGATTTCTAGGAGATGACGATCTTGGAATATTATCATTAGTTTCTACACAGGGCTGACCTAGAAAAAGTCATGTCCTTTGTAAGGATGTGCCTCTTGGGTGCAATATAAGTATGAGGCAAGAATGAGGACAGAGAACACACAATATACAATTAAGACTTCTCCTCTACAATTATTGCTTTATGATCTTTATTGTAGGGATAATAACCTTCCAAAATAGTTATTATACTCCAAGTAACACTTCATATAAACGTTTATATATTCAAGACCATCTTCAGCACCAAAGAAAGACATTATATCAGTTTGATTTATAGCAAAATTTGCATAAAAATTACATGGTATCAGAGCTCTGGTAGTCAAATATTGGCTCTGCAAATTAGTAATTAGACTTAATTCATATCTAGCATCATTCTTCTATGTGAAATTACTACACTGGCTAATGTAATCATGCCTGGAGATAGGTTTGATGGTAAATATTATTTCATTGCATGGAAATTTAGAATTATGATGGCTTTTGATGAAAATGATGTATTACAGTTTGTTGATAAGGAATCCAAGCAACTTTATATTGAACATAATAAAATTTCTTGGATCAAAGGAAATAGGGAATCCATGAGGATCATATTAGATGGAGTTAAAAATGAAATAGTAACTATGCTAATGTAACATCAGATGGCATTCAAAATAATGAGTGCATTAACCAATGCATATGAGGTTAATAATAAAACTAAAATCTTGTCACTAAAAAGACAATTGAATCATATAAAAATAAGGAAAGGAGAATCTATGAATCCATACTTCCTAAGGGTGGCTAGTCTAAGAGATGAACTTACAAGAATTCAGTACATAATTGATCATGAAGAATTAACATTAATGGCAATAGATGGATTACCAGATTTATGGGAAATATTTTCACAAGGAGTGAATGCTAGAGACAAACTTCAAGAATTAAATTGACTTAAAGGAGATTGCCTTCAAGAAGAATCTAGGCAACTTAAGAAAGCAGGAAAATTGAAAACCAAAAATGAATAACTTCATGTTCTCAACACAAATTCCTATAAAGTTAAGAAGAAGCATTTCAAGAAGAAGAAGGGGAATCAAAGAAATGAAAACATAAGAAATATTTATCCAAAATAAAATGATTCAAATGTGAAATATTTGGAAACTATAAATCTAATTGTCCTAAAAATTCAAAAAAACAAGTAAATTGTACAAATGTTACTGAGAAAGATGAAAATTATAATCCTAAAAAATGTGTATTATGTTTAACACTATCAAGTGAATTATCAAGAAAATCTTGGGTAATTGATAGTGGATCATTTTGACACATTACATGATACAAAGAAGTACTAGAATCATTATCAAAAGAAATTTATGATGAAGTTAACATAGGTGATAATTCTAGTCATCTTGTCAAAGGAATTAAGAACTACACTTTTAAACTAAAGTTAGACATTTCTCTTCATCTCAAAAGAGTACTCTATGTACCAAGAATCAAGAGGAATCTAATCACTGTTACATCACTTGAAGATGATGGACACAAATTTGCATTCATGTATGGTCAAGTAATGACTAGGTCTAAGCACTCTTCATTTAATAAATCAAAGTTAATTGGTCAAATAAAGGGATACCTTTATGAGTTAAATATAGAACCTAGTCAATCTATTCAAGCCTTAATTCATGAAGCTACTGATGTAAGCAAAATATGGCATATAAGGTTAGGACATCTAAATTTCAAAACCTTATCTACTATGGAGAAGATGGTTACTAGTTTACCTAAGTTGAATAAAGATCATTTGAACATATGCAAAAGATGCTCTTTAGGTAAGAACATCAACAAATCCATTTGAAGATAGAACAAGAAAAACTAAAAATGTTTTAGAATTAGTCCACTTAGATTTATGTAGATCTATGTCTATTCCTTCCCTTGGAGGATTCTAGTACTATATACTTTTTATCGATGATTTCTCTAGGAAAATATGGATTTACTTCTTAAAATGTAAAGAATTGGAAGAAATCCTTAAGAGATTCAAAGAATTCAAATCCTTTATTGAAAACTGATCAAGATACAAAATTAAAACTTTTAGGTCCAAATATGGAGGGGAATAGACTTCAGAACTATTCAAAGATTTTTATAAAGAAGTAGGAACTAAGAGGAAGTTTATTGTTCCTTATAAGCCACACCAAAATGAGGTAGCAAAATGTTGGAATACTTTAGAATAACTAAGAGGGGAAGGTGAATCAATTATCCAAGGTCTAGATGTATAAATAAAACTTTTTAGAGCTTAGTGAACCCATAAAACATTATTCATCATGCATGCATCCATAAGATTATGCAATCACTTAAAACTTTGTAGGATACTGTCAAATCAACTTGCAAAAATATAAACATGAAACATAACAGATTCATCAACACACTTGACACAATGATTTATATGGAAACCCAATTTGAGAAAAACCACTAGAGCAACATGCTACTCTTTTCACTCTTCTAAAGTGATGCCTTGTGAAAGGCCAAACCTGTTAAAGGTTACAATATTAAATCATTTATTTAAATGAAAGTTAGAATTAGTTTGTATAGTTAAATAAAATATAGAATTTATGTTCAAAATATTTATTAAAATTAATAAAAATAAAATGAAGGTATGCAATTTTATGTTTGATTATATTGGATTAAGATATTATCATCGATTGACTTATTATTACAGTAAAATATAAATTGTCTTAACTAATGGTTCTTTCTAGCTTTAAAATCTTAGATTTGATTTAAATTTTTCTGATAAAATCAAATATATGTGAAGCTTATGCAATATAATTTTAATGTTTGTTGTTTATAAAACTTTAACATGAATATGTAGAAATAGAAAAGACATAGATGAAATCTGGACTCAACATAGTGAGAACATGATCAAATCATGCTTAAATTCTTTTGTATGCAAAAAAATCACATTCTACTAAAATTTGGAGGATAGGGTCAACTCATATTAATTTTTTTACCAATTTTAATACCCAAAAAAATCATTTTTTAGCTAGATTTCAATTCTAGGGATGGTGAATTTGAGACCAAATCATATTTCAATTCTTAACAAACTTTAATACAAGAAATGTCTCATTTTAATGTAAGTGTCTAAGAAGCTCTTATATCTTTGACGTACTGATGCGTGATGAATTTTTCCTAGCATTGTATGTTTTCTATGTGTGCTAGTTAGTGAATGATATATATATATATATATATAAATAGATGCATACATACATACATACATACATACATACATACACACATATATATATATACACACTTCAATTGCATAAGGAACACATAGGTATATGCCAACTAGAAATGTGGTGGTTATGTGAACGTGTTTTCTTGGTGTTTTTATATGAATATAGTTATAACTCTACATTTTTTAGGTGTACCGCAAATATGTTATTAACCTAGAATTTACATTATACTCTCAAATATATATGCATGAGTGGTAAGGTTTGCCTATAGAATTGTGATTGATGAAAGATGAGAACCAAATTATTCTTAGATATAGTTAGGTTGAAGGTTACAAATAACAAGTATTTTACAAATTATATATTTTACTATCATTGCAACCATTGTACACTCATTTTGGTGTGGATACTAGTTATGTAGAAAAGTTTTAGAATAATGTGATATTGTGAAAAGTCAAAAGATGAAATAAAATACAGTAATGATAAGGTGTCATAGAATATGTTTGAGAAATGATAAAGGATATCCTTACCAAGAGGTGGACCCTAACCATACGAGCATGTGGCATCAACAATAAGTTGAACTTGTAACTCTAAAGGCAATAAAAATCTTATTATAGCATAGAGCTTTCCAAATATGTTAAGTACAATATGAAAGTGGTCTCTCTTGTTTTGGGGTTTGGTGAACCCTATGTATTTGATTGTCGTGGGAATTCCCTTAGAAATTTTGACATTTTTTCCAAATGAATCTCCGTGGATCATAAGTATAGTATGAACATTTTTTTGTAAGTTAATTTTTTTTGAAACAATGTTTATAAAAAAATATAGATATGTTATTAATGTATATAATAATCATAAATATTTATTATTTTAATTATTGAATAATGTTATTCAAACATTTAATATTTAATAAACAATGGTTCTCACTATTTACTAAACTACTATTTAATAAATATTAAACATAAAATAGTTAAGTTTAATAATAAAATGATACATATTTATGATTTAAATTATATTTATTAATAACACAATGAAATCTGTAAGAGGCTAAAGCTAAGATTAATTATTATGTGTTATGGTTAATTATTATTATTATTTATTAAGCTTGAGTAGACTCAAACCCAAGACCTCGAAGGTAAGAGGCTCACGATTTATCATTTTGTTATAGGCTCTTGTCTAGATAAGGAAAACATTTTAATAACCATAAATTAACTATAATGATAATATTAATAGTTCATGGATATATTTTGAGGAGTTTGAGTGTAGATTGGGTGGTTTTAAGTTCATTTATAGTTCAATACCAATTGAGAGGATATTAGAGAAAGTTATTTGATAATGATGTATTGATATGACAAAAACTCCACCTATGAGTAATAAAAGTTTTATAAAAAGTTAAAGAATGTATTAATATAATAAAAGATATATTAATCATTCATTTAGTCATCTATTGTGACTAATTATTAGTGACCAATTCTTTAGTCATTTCTTTGATCATTTATTTAGTCACTTGTCTTTGTTCAACCTTTTAATTTTAGCCGATGACCAAATTGGTCATTTATGTAGTTACATATACTTATAAATTATAAAATATTACTATATTTTGATCACTTTTATTCATGTGACTAATTTTTTTAATCTTGTGACTAAAATTTTTAGTCGCGTACTCATTTATTTGCATCAAAGAAATGAAAACCTAAGAAAGATATATCCAAAATAAAATGCTTCAAATGTGAAATATTTGGACACTATAAATCTAATTGTCCTAAAAATTTAGAAAAACAAGTAAACTATACAAATGTTACTAAGAAAGATAAAAATTATAATCCTAAAAAATGTGTATTATGTTTAACACTATCAAGTGAATTATGAAGAAAATCTTTGGTAATTGATAGTGGATCATTTTGACACATTATAGGATACAAAGAAGTACTAGAATCATTATCAAAAGAAATTTATGATGAAGTTAACATAGGTGATAATTCCAATCATCTTGTCAAAGGAATTAAGAACTACACCTTTAAACTAAAGTTAGGTATTTCTCTTCATCTCAAAAGAGTACTCTATGTACCAAGAATCAAGAGGAATCTAATCTCTATTACATCACTTGAAGATTATGGACACAAAGTTGCATTAATGTATGGTCAAGTAATGATTGGGTCTAAGCACTCTTCATATAATAAATCAAAGTTAATTGGTCAAATAAAGGGATACCTATATGAGTTAAATATAGAACCTAGTCAATCTATTCAGACCTTAATTCATGAAGCTACTGATGTAAGAAAAATATGATATAGAAGGTTAGGACATCTAAATTTCAAAACCTTATCTACTATGGAGAAGATGGTTACTAGTTTACCTAAGTTGAATAAAGATCATTTGAACATATGCAAAAGATGCTCTTTAGGTAAGAACATCAAAAATCCATTTGAAGATACAACTAGAAAAACTAAAAATGTTTTAGAATTAGTCCACTTAGATTTATGTAGATCTATGTCTATTCCTTCCCTTGGAGGATTCTGGTACTGTATACTTTTTATCGATGATTTCTCTAGAAAAACGTGGATTTAATTCTTAAAATTTAAAGAATTAGAAGAAATCGTTAAGGAATTCAAATCCTTAACTGAAAACCTATTAAGATATAAAATTAAAACTTTTAGGTCCAACTATGGAGGGGAATACACTTCAAAAAATTTCAAAGATTTTTGTAGAGAAGTAGGAATTAAGAGGGAGTATACTGTTCCTTATAACCCATAGCAAAAATGAGGTAACAAAATGTTGGAATACTTTAGAATAACTAAGAGGGGAGGTTGAATCAATTATCCAAGGTCCAGATGTATAAATAAAAATTTTCAAAGCTTAGTGAACCCATAAAACATTATTCATCGTGCATGCATCCATAAGATTATGCAATTACTTAAAACTTTGTAGGTTACTGTCAAATCAACTTGCAAAAATATAAACATGAAACATAATAGATTCATCAACACATTTGACACAATAATTTATGTGGAAACCCAATTTGGGAAAAACCACTAGCAACATGCTACTCTTTTCACTCTTATAAAGTGATGCCCTGTGAAAGGCCAACCCTGTTATAGGTTACAATACACACTGTTAAATGTTACCCTTTTAAAGGATTTCAATAACCCTATTATAAGTGAGCCTTGTTAGAGGACTTTAGACCATTTACTTGGAATGTCACCCAGTTAAAAGATTTACAAATGATTGTTAGGTCATCCTTAATCCAAAGAATTTACCCTAGACTGATATGATTATTAGAGAGTAACAATAAGGCTTGATCTGATAATAACTTACAACTCCATTTATAGATTAAAAATCACTATATAGTCCTCCATTTGGCTTGGCATTCACTCATTGTATCTCGAATAGCTTATTCACCCTTTAAGCATTCATACCCTTAAGCCTTCTTTCTTAACATCCCAATGCAATCTCATCTCATAGGTCACTTGATGAAGCAAAACCCTTAATTCCTTCTCTTCCTTAGGTTCTTGCACATGAAAACCTTGTTTCATGACAAGCCATTCCCATAAATAAGAAATTGAGATCTTTTGCCACTCATTCTCCATCATTTAATTTAGGGTTAGGATAGATTAGGTAGGATTGAATGAATCTACCCCACATTCCATATCTCTTCTAGAAACTTCTTCTTGAATCCTATTTGAATTTGCCTAAAAATGGTTTACCTTGAATTCTATGCCACCATCACATCAACCTTATCTTCTTCCTGGTTCACACAATCCAAGAAAACAAACTTGCTAGCTCAGATCCATCGAATTCATAATACTTCAAACAATGTAGCAACTCAACATTTTCTAGTTTCTGATGCTCAACACATATTGTGTTGCTTGACATCCTCTATGAAATTACTCAGCATGAACTAAACTTTACTAGTGCTCAACATCAACTAAACTTTACTTGACAACCATTTCTCTACTCAAAATTCACTAGAATGAACTTTTACTTAGCTCCAATTGATTTTATGATAAGCTTGCACTAACTTTTCCTAGCACCTACTAACCACTCAATCAAGCTTGGCAAAAAAACTTTGTGTAACTTATTCTTCTAAACTTTCTTAGTGTAATCAACCTTTATAACCTTAAGTAGATTATCAATACATCATGTTACCACTATCTTAACTAATTCTTGTACTCCTTTACATAATCAAAACTCAACCTTTCCTCTAGGTACTATTGTTACATCTTTTGATCAAATCCTCTTCATCAATCAACTAAGTGATAGTACTTAAATCATTTAAGTAGTTGGTTTACCAACAAATAGTAGGTTTGACGTCAATGATGAAACAATGATTGAAACATATACTCTCCCTCTTTGACAATCTCCTTCCTCAGCAATCTCTTTTCAATCTAACCTCAACACAGAAAGGAAGAATAAAACAATTATAGAAGCAATAAGAGCTATGATACTCAATCAAAATTTAGAGTATTAGATTTGGGTAGAAGCCTCCTATACTCATGTCTATATTCAAAATAGAAGTCCTCAATCCTATCATAGAGATAAAATTCCTAAAGAAGTCTTTAGTAAGGTTAAACCAAATATAAGTCATCTTAGGATATGTGGATTCCCTCTATACATACATGTTCCAAAAGAAAAGAGAACTAATTTAGAACTTTTTGGAAGGAAAGGTATTTTAATTGTGTATAGTGAAACATCTAAAGCATATAGAGTTTACATACCTAGTTAGAAAAACATTGAACTTAGTAGGGATGTAATATTTGAAGAATATTTAGCATTCAAAAGAGTCCTAAGTTCTGAAGATCCTAAATAATACCTATTTTTGAAGAAAATCATGAATCTAAGTTTCAGATGTAGAACATTGAATAAATTGAAAATGAAATTCAAAATCTTAATCTTAAGGAACTCAAAGTCCTAAGAAAAGACCACTTTGGGCTATTAAGACTATAGATGAAGCACAAGACTTTGCTACATCATCTAGAACCTTGAGAGAAAGCAAAAGACCTAAAAGATTTTCTATCTATGTAGCAAACATGGGTGATTTATCTAAATTAGAACCAAGCAATGTTTCAAATGCTATTAAACATACAACTTGGAAGGATGTTCTGATAGAAGAATATAAATCCATTATTAAGAATGATGTTTGGGAATTGTTCCAAGACTTGAAGGAAAATCTGTAGTTTCTTCTAAGTGGATATTTAAAATCAAGCATGTTGCTAATGGTAGCATTGAAAAATATAACGCTAGATTCATAGCCAAATGATTGTCTCAAAAGGAGGGCATTGATTATGAAGAAACCTTTGCTCTAGCCAAATACACCTCTATAAGGGTAGTCCTAGCTATTGCAACATCAAAGGGATGGAAAGTACATTAGATGGATGTGAAAACAACATTTTTGAATGGAAATATTATAGAAGAGGTATATTTGGAACAATATGAAGGATTTAAAACTCATAACCCTAAAGTCCTTGTTTGCAAGCTCAAGAAAGCTCTCTATGGGCTTAAATAGGTTCCAAGGGCATGGTATGAAAGAATTGATAAGTATCAGACTATTTAGGATTCTCCAAAAATGAAGCTTATCCAAATCTCTATTATAAAAAGGCTAAAGATGATATGATAATTTTGATACTATATGTTGATGATTTACTAATAATAGGTGATGATCATCTTATAGATCAATGCAAGAAATATCTAATCAGAGAATTTGAAATGAAATATTTAGGACTGCTTCATCACTTCTTAGGTCTAGAAGTATGACATAACTCTAACAACATCATACTCAATCAAGGAAAGTATGCATTAGACCTCTTGAAGAGATTTGGAAAGTGGAGTTGTAGACCTATGTAGACTAATCTACATAAACTTAAGGAAGTAGCAACAAAGTCACCCTCCATGGATTTTACTCTTTATAGACAGATGATTGGGTCTCTTATGCACTTGGTAAATATAAGACTTGATATTTTCTATGTTGATAAGTAGGAGATAATTTCCATAGCAAATCAAATTGTGATATTGCTATTAGGATTTAACTATGTGATTTTGAGTCAAACTCATTGACTTTAATTTCATGAGTATTGATTCAAATTTATTCCATCTCTCATTAGAATAATGGGCAAATGTGACTTGGATGGGATGGGTCATTTGAGAAGTATTACAATACACAATTGCAAAGACTTGAAAGAGCTTCAAGGCATGGAAAAGTTGCAATGGTTGATGTGGCTTCAGATAAGAAAAGTCAATCCAATGTTTAAATTCCCCAAGCTAGGAAAACTCAAAGGTTTACAATATCTTGAGATCAAATTTACAGGTAGTCAGGTGCTCAATCAATGGGTAGATCTTAGTAGATGTGATTTTGAGAGAGATTAACCTTCTTGAGCTTGACAGATACAAGCAAGCTAGAGGCATTGAGAGAGTGGGAGTGGATAAAGGGAAATAGCATATAGGGGATAAGGTATGTTCGTGATGGGAGGAAGTAAAACCTTATCACAGCTCTGTATCAATCTCACAAGAAAAGCCAACTTTTGGGAAAAGGAATGGTTGTCGAAAGGGTAAAGATTCACCCTTTCTGGTATTCACTATCATTCACAATTTTAATTGAAAATATTATAATCATTGCACATTTCTTCCCTTGAGGCAAGGGTGTTTTTAGATGCTTCACAATTTTGTCTTTAGTCATAATGCTTTTGTTTCTTATGATTATTTTCGGCACACTGCGTTAGGCAATTGTATGGCTATATGCATTCCATTTCTAGCTTCTATCGCATTATATGATTCTTTTGAGAATGATGCTATGTAGTTGAACATGATTCATTTGAAAGGATCTTATTATATTTTATTATTATTTTAGTTTTTAAGACTTGTATTTAAACAACTCAGGTAATTTGGGCTATACTAGGGATCTTCTTCCTCATTCTTTTCCCTCTAGTGTCTCCACTTTGAATGGGGAAAGAAAAAATTTAAAAAAAATATATATATATATATATATATATATATAATTAATTTATAAATTAAGACTTTTTATAAATATAAAATCTTCATTTTTTTAGTGACTTACTGAATTAATTAATTTGTAATTATTAAAATTAATAAGATAAGACAAAAGTTAGAAACAATTAAATGTTATCTCAAACATAAATAAATTATATATGATGCTTATATATTTGTGTGTGCATGTATATAGAGACACAACCACACATATGTATGTAACTATATATATTTATGTATGTATAAAAAAAACGCTATGTAATGGTTTAATATAATATTATCTAATAAAAATAAAATTATTTCTAATATTATCTAATTAAAAATATTATTCTAGATTTAGTATCTTGATGTATGCATGTTATTTGGAACCAATTTGAAAGAAAATTTATTGTTTCATGATCAATTCGTTGAATCACTTTTTCTCTTTAGTTTTTTAGATTATAATTTTTTAGTTTGTTGTACTAGTAGAGATAATTTGAAAGCACAAAGACATATATGACAATAAAATTAAAAAATATAAAATTACAGTCTCCTTATTCTATCATTAGATACTTATATTTAATTTTTTATGCATATGTATGCTTTAATTTTAATGTTGTTTGATAATGAATAGTTAAATTTTATAAAATTGTGGATTTTTTCATTTAATAATCACTTTATATTTAATCTTTTGTAGAGTGGATGGTTGGTTTGTATAAAAGAATATTATTTTCTTTGAACATTACAATGGTGATTGTGAGCTTAGAGAGTAGGTTAACAAGGGTTTGAATTTTTATCTCACTACACTTTTAACTCTTGTTTTGATATTTATTAGTAGTTAGCTCTGTTTTTAACTATTATTATTTTTTATTTAAAAAATTAATTGCATGTGACCTCCACATTAGCTTGTGATCTCTATTTATTTAAATTTTATTATTTTATTTTTTTGATGGGTAAACGGTTGGAGCCTAGATTAATTATTATTATTTATTAGAATTAATTATTATTATATGTTAAGCGAAGATAGATTTGAACCCAAGACCTACCATATGAGAGGCTCGTAAGTTACCATTGCATTGTAGGCTTTTGCCTAAATTTTAATTTTTTAAATTGATTTAGATTTTAGTTTCTAAATTATTTTAAGTTTTTTTTATTAGTTTACTTTTTTTTTTATATATTTTTTTTTAGTTTCTATAATTTATTTAGTCAATATAATATTTGTTAGAGACCTTACTATTTATTCATATATTTTTTTGTATTTCTCTTATTAAGTTTTAATAATAGGGCTTTTTGTAAATGATTATTTTTTCATATTTTATAAATTAAATTTAAATAAATAATAGTTTTTAAATCTATCTAAAATATTTTAGTAAATATTATGTTATTTAAATTGAAAATTATTAATAATCTAATTTGTTCATATAAGATTATATTTTAAATCTCCACTTTTAATTATTGTTTTTCTTTTCATGTTTATTTAAAAAATAATTACTTATGATCTTCATATTAGCTCAACAATAATCTCTATTTATTTAACTTTTAATTTTTAAAATTGATTTAGGTTTTAGTTTTAAAATTATTTTAATTTATTTTTTGTATTAGTTTAGTTTTTTCATTAAATATTGTTTTTATTTTATATAATTTATTTAGTCAATAGAATATTTGTTAGAGACGATGTTATTTTTTTATATTATTTTTTTTGTATAATTTCTCTTATTAAGTTTTCATTAAAGATTTTTTGATGGGATTTATTTTAGTGATTATTTTTTATATTTTTTTTTGAAAAAAGAGGGGGTAAAAATTTATTCAATCAAAATAAGAGTATAAAACAAAGGCACACAGCTTGCATCAACACTACACATTCATGTCACTCAATAACAGTTGCTCAACAATCCCACTATACTTAGAAGGTAACTCATCCCTTCCACTAATATCCCACCCATCCATGTTCTCTAAAGCCCACTTCACCAAACAATCAGCCACTTTGTTCCATTCTCTAGGGATATGATGAAAGGAGATAGAGTCTAAGGAACCACAAAGACTTAAAGTTTATTTGACCAAAGCAGCTAATTGCCAACTAACATCCTCAAAACTTTGGTTATTTAGCATGTCTACAACAATCTGAGAATCAAACTCATAGATGATCCTGTTCTAGCCTAAAAAGCAACCTCTCTCAACCACAATCTTAATAGCAAGGGCCTCGATCAGGTTATTAGAGTATTGGCCTTTGTAAATAAAGAAGAGAAAAACCATACCACCTTCATTGTCTCTACCTATGCCCCCAATACTAGCATGACTAGGGTTTCCATGAGAAGAACCATTCGTATTAATCTTTAAGGTCCCAGCCAAGGTGCGGGGGGGGGAGTCCACCTCCCATCTTGGCAAACCTATTTCTTACCATGGTGAGGTCTTTTACCAAGGACACAACCTTGTTTTCTATCTCCAAAATTCAAATTCCACATTGTAGAAAGATCACCAGGATCAATACTTTTAGACATATCACACTTAGCAAAGATAGTCTCCTGAAGCCTACTAAGAATCATCTTCCACAATTGCAAACTTCCTAACTTGGAATCAAAAAATATTTTGTGGTTCCTCTCTAGCCAAAGGTTTTAGAGAATGAGAGTCAACTCGACCATCCAAGCAACTCATAGGAAAGAAGTCTTTATTGGAGGTCTGCCCATAATCTCCCAAAAGTCAATTAGAGGGGTAGTATGAATACAACCATGTCGCCAAGCCTCCCACAATCTATGCCATATCTCTCCCACAAAAGGGCAAAGAAAAAACAAGTGAGAGGTACATTCCTCATTGTTCAAATAGAGGAAACAAATAGAAGGTCCCTAAAAACCTTGTTTTTGAAGATTCTGCCAAGTGAGGCATTTGTTTTGAGCTAGCAACCATATGAAAAAATTACATTTAGGCCAAGAAAGGTTAAACCAAACCTTCTTCCACTAGTATACCTCATCTAGACCATGTAGGTTCTTGTCAAGCATAGCATAACCTTGAGGCACAGTAAACATTCCTTTTGGGCTATGACTCCAAGCCAAAACATTCCATTCCCTAAGGGAGCTGTAGAGCCTACTTTATAAAGCTTTAGTGAGAACAACATGGTCCTCATCAGAGACACCCATGGGCCACTTCTAAGGGTCCTTCCAGCAAGTCACCTCCACCTGTCCCATACTCTTGACCATCTTAGAATGATCCACTATAAACCATCTAGCATTATTAAAAATATGGTAGAGAGGTTGAAGTTGGGGGAAGCTAGAAATAATGGGAGGGTGGTTGTCCCAAGAGTCCTACCAAAACAAGGCATCAGAGCCACTATTACAAATTGAAAAGAGACCTTCCTTAATAAGTTGATCTCCCTTCTTAAGAGTGTCCCAAATTAAGGATCCTTTACCTTCTTGAGTAAGTCATGGTACATCAAGACAATCAAAACCCAAAAAATACTTGTGGGCAAGAATCTTGGCTCAATCTTGTTCCTTAAATTTGCACCATCTCCAATACAACTTGGCAACTAAAGCCACAATAATAAGAGCCATCGATCTAAGACCAAGGCCCCCAACATGCTTCGGACTACACACAGACTCTCACTTAACAAGACTCCACTTTGAGCATAGTAGGTTACTAGACCAAAGGAATTGCTAAGATAAAGCATCAAAATCCCTCACAAAGTTGGAAGGGGAAGCCTGAATGCAACACCTATAAATTGGGAGAGACTGTACCATAGTCTTTAGAAGAACCACTCTCCTAGCTGAAGATAACAATCTATAAGTCCAAAGACTAACCTTACTATGAAATTTATCCAAAATCCCCTACCAGTAGTCTCTATGGTGAGAAGCCAAGATGAAATGAACCCCAAGGTACATCAAAAGAAGGGATTTGATTTGAAATCTAAGAATCCTTGCAATCCTACACTGAATAAGCCAAGAAGTGTTAAAGAAATAGATAGAAGACTTATCATCATTAATACACTACCCTGAGGCTTTCAAATAGGTATCCAAAGCTTGCCTAAAATTCACTACCTCACTAATTCTAGCCATGCCCATTAACCCAATGTCATCCATAAATTGAAGATGAGAGTAGGAAGGAAGATTATTATTCTAGCTCCAACCTTGGCTAATGATGCAGAGCCACACCTTGGAAAGCTCAGGAGGAATACTCACTCAACTAAGTTACTTCAAGGGGCACGTACATCATCCAAGATCGAACTCGAATCCAAACTCAAGATTTGACTAGACAGAATCCGCAAATCATTCTTTAAACAACAACCCGGTATATATATATATATATTAAGAAAACCACTTACATTCCATAAACTATAGAATCCTCTGCTGAAAGTATTGCCAGAGCCAAAGCTACTATCTCTATATCGCTGACTAAATAAAATAGGCGAATGCCTTCATAGATTTCCATAATAAAAGTTGACCGAGATCTCAAGACACCTCTATTTTCACCAACTCGGCATCATTAGTCTATCGATCTGCAATATTCGATCACTTTTCAATCTCATACGACTGCATGTATTGGAGACAGAGGGAATAGAAAGGAACAAATCTCTGTGCAAACAAAGAATCAAACCCCAACAGAGAGGACTTAGCGGAATCCTTAGTATAGCAATCAAGGCACGAAGCAAGTCTCTCCTTTCATCCTACAGTTTGAGTCTCACCCTCTGTTGACCCTTCAATCACAACATAATCTTCTGTTCTAAACTCCTCAAGATATATGACAAAAAACATGAATCTTAAAATCGTATTCTGCTGAAAACATTAAAAAAAACACCATAGAATACTGAAACTTGCATAATGAAAATCATTTCATATTTTCCAGATGAAAACCAAAAAATCTCAGTGGTTTGGAGAGTTTTGAGAAAAAAAAATGACAACCTCAATGAAACTTGCACAAGAAAACCAAAAAGCATGCTATTCTTCTCCAAATTCGATCCTTCCAAAATTGAAAAGACACGCGAAAAATTGCAGCTTACTATATCATCCAAATTCGAATGCCTCTCTTACATAGCTGAATGGCTTTTTATTTACAACTAATTGTCTTTTTCTAATAAAAGGATGTGAAACATTTTTTTCATCTTCTATCCAAGAAAAGGATAAGAATCTGAAACGTTCTTTTCCTACTAATATTAGAAAGTCATTTCCTAAATCAGGGATATTCCAAAAAATTGCCTACTACCTATTATTGGATTCTAAAAATCATTAAACACTCCACCTACAAACTAAAAAAAACTATTCTAATTTAAGATCCACACACCTGGTCCTAGGTGGCTATATCTGGAGAGCTTATCGAACTGCTACTCTAGGTATGCCACCACATGTAGGGCGTTATTAAAAACTTCAAAAACTAAAAGCATTTAAAACATAACATTAAATTTCCTATTACATTTTCAACAATGTTGCCTCTTGTAGCGTTTCTCTTCTCTGCCACTGCAGCATACTCCCCTGTAGAATGAATCTCAAGTCCTCTTGAGTTGATGTGTTGTAGAAATGAATCTCATTCTTCTTTTGAACTTTCCAATTTATTTGAACTAGGATGAGCATATCTACAAGAAAAACAAAAATAATATCCAACTTCTCCACCTTGTAGCTTTGATTCTTTGATGTTGTAAATGTCACAAAAAATTCTCCAGCATGATTCACTATACATGAAATCTGCATCCCTGCATAAACATTATTAGAAGAAAACATATCATCAGCATTAAGATTATTTGAGTTCTATTTTTGAATATGAGCTTCCTTATACACCATGTAATGTGCATCATATCTATCTTCATCAATAGTAACCATAAACTTATCTGTTTTTTGACTATCAACCAGTTTCACATCTTGAATCTTAAGAATCATATTTATCTCTTCTTCCTTTATTAAACATTTATCATCATCTTGATCTTATGTAGTAATCTCACTTTCAAATATCTCTTTCTTATTACAACTTTGCTCAAGAACAATAATATTATTGCACTCTTTCCTTTCTTCTTCAAGCTAAGTTTCCATACTACCATCATGCCTTCTCCATTCTCCCACAATGGCTGCAAATTTTTCTCATAAATCAGATTCTTCTTTAGAACTTGCTGTTACACATTCCTTAGCTTCATCTCCATGCCATTCCTCTTGACATTTTTCTTCATTATGCATATTTAAGGCTTCATCAGTTGCCTCCAAAAATTTTTCCATAGGAGTAACTTCCAACATTGTATTCTTCTCTATTTTCAAAGGACATGTTACTGTTCCAACAAAAAATTGTTCACACTCAAATCCCATAGGACTTTCCTCTTTATTCTTCTCATCAACATTTACTTGCTGCAATTTATCTTCTTTCTGCTCTTCAGGTTCTTTCCCTTCCAAAGGAAAACGTACATCTATCATTTTTGAGTTTTTTGTACCAACTTCACATACATCCACACTCTTTATGGCTGCCTTCTCTATAGTTTCATTTGCCTCTACCAAAACTTCTTTCACTTCCTCTTTCAATTCATCATGCATTGGAAATGCTATCCTATCAATAAGACCTATACTTCTTGATTCCTTCCATGTTGTATCATACTTCAATGGAAGCAAAACCATCTTATTTCCATTCTTGTTGATGGTATATGTGTTCTCTCTACAATCATATATGGTTGACCTGTTATATTGCCATGCTCTTCCCAAAATCAAGTGACAATCTTTTAAAGGCATAATATCACATTCAATGGTATCAAAATATGGTCCAATGTTAAAAGAAACATATGACTTTTCGAAGACATCAATCCACTGTTCATCTCCTAACCCATAAGCTTCGTAAGGTAAATCATGAGGTACTCTTGGAAGATTCAGTTTCTCAACCATTTCTACTGAGATTATATTTTCAAAGTAACCACTGTCAACTATAACTCTGCATACCTTATTCTTGCACTTGCACTTTGTTCAGAATATAGAATGTCTTTGGCTATAGCTCTGTCTTTTTGCTTCTTCTTCTTCCATTATGATGCAGAGCTACACTTTGGAAACCTGTCGTGGATATACTCAACTCGAGGGGTTGCTTCAAAGGCTCAAACTCATCAATTTGGAAACCTTCACAAAGGCTCTGATACCAAAAATGATGTAGAGCCACACCTTGGAAAGCTCGGGAGGAATACTCACTCAACTTAGTTACTTCAAGGGGCACGTACATCATCCAAGATCAAACTTGAATCCAAACTCAAGATTTGACTAGACAGAATTCGCAAATCATTCTTTAACACAACAACGCGATATATATATATATATATATATATATATATATATATATATATATATATATATATATATATATATATATATATATATATATATATATATATATATATATATATATATATATATATATATATATATATATATATATATATATATATATATATATATATATATAAAGAAAACCACTTACATTCCATAAACTATAGAATCCTCTGCTGAAAGTGTTGCCAGAGCCAAAGCTATTGTCTCTATATCGCTGACTAAATAAAATAGGTGACTGCCTTCATAGATTTCCATAATAAAAGTCGATCGAGATCTCAAGACACCTCTATCTTCACCAACTCGGCATCATTAGTCTATCGATCTGCAATATTCAATCACTTTTCAATCCCACATGGTTGCATGTATTGGAGACAGAGGGAATAGAAAGGAACAAATCTCTGTGCAAACAAAGAATCAAACCCCAATAGAGAGGACTCGGCGAAATCCTTAGTATAGCAATCAAGGCACGAAGCAAGTCTCTCCTTTCATCCTATGGTTCGAGTCTCACCCTTTGTCGACCCTTCAAACACAACATAATCTTCTGTTTTAAACTCCTCAAGATATATGATGGAAAGCATGAATCTTAAAATCGTATTCTGCTGAAAACATTAAAAAAAACACCATAGAATACCGAAACTTGCATAATGAAAATCATTTCATATTTGCTAGATGAAAACTGAAAAATCTCAGCGGTTTGGAGAGTTTTGAGAAAAAAATGACAACCTCAATGAAACTTGCACAAGAAAACCAAAAAGCATGCTATTCTTCTCCAAATTCGATCCTTCCAAAACTGAAAAGACACACGAAAAATTGCAACTTACTATATCATCCAAATTCGAATGCCTCTCTTACATAGCCAACTGGCTTTTTATTTACAACTAATTCTCTTTTTCTAATAAAAGGATGTGAAACATTTTTTTCATCTTCTATCCAAGAAAAGGATAAGAATTTGAAACGTTCTTTTCCTACTAATATTAGATAGTCGTTTCCTAAATCAGGGATATTCCAAAAAACTGCCTACTACCTATTATTGGATTCTAAAAATCATTAAACACTCCACCTACGAACTAAAAAAAACTATTCTAATTTAAGATCCACACACCTGGTCCTAGGTGGCTATATCTGGAGAGCTTATCGAACTGCTACTCTAGGTATGCCACCACATGTAGGGCGTTATTACAAACTTCAAAAACTAAAAGCATTTAAAACATAACATTAAATTTCCTATTACATTTTCAACAATGTTGCCTCCTGTAGCATTTCTCTTCTCTGCCACTGTAGCAGATAAGACCCTGCCTCACTTGAGATTTTATAAGTTTACCAAGAACCTCTTCCATGATGATGAATAAATAGGGAAATAAAGGATCCCCTTGCTAAAGTTTTTGAGAAGCCCCAAACAAATCAAAAGGTTCCCCATTGATGAGAACTAAAAAGGAGGAAGAGGTCATATATCTTAGAACTCAATTCACCCACTCCTCATCAAAACCAAAGGCCAAAAAGGATTTTTTGTAAGAACTCCCAACTCACTTGATCATAAGCTTTAGCCATGTTGAGTTTAATAAACATAGCTTTCTCTTTAGATGCAACCATAGAGTGAATTGCCTCTATTGCTATCACAACTCCATCCAAAATCTATCTACCTTCAAAAAAACCACCCTATTTAGTAGAGATCAAAGAACCAAGGAGTAGTTTGAGTCTCTTAGTGATAAATTTGGTGATGATCTTATAAACAAAATTACATAATGCTATAGGCCTAAATTGGTCCAATTGATTAGCCTCTTCCTATTTAGGTATAAGAGCCAAGAAAGTAGAATTCAAAGACTTCAACCTCAATTTATTTCTATGAGATTCTTGAACCACTTCTAGGAAATCAAACTTTATAATTTCCTAGAGTTATTGGAAAAATTCAATTGGAAAATCATCTGGGCTAGGGGCCTTACCTTTTTCATATTAAAAACAACTTTCTCTAGTGTAGGTAACAAGATAGGACTTAAGAGGGCCTCATTCATCTTAGCAGGGACCTAGTGGGGGATACAGTCCAAAATGGCACACTCCTTTCTCCTAGTAGGGAGATCTTCCCTAGTAAAAATATTAGAAAAATAATTGGTAGCTTCCCTAGAAATTTCTTTGTAGGATGAGATCTGGTCACCATCAGTTAAGACAAGAGAGGAGATACAATTACCCTATCTCTAAGCTTTCAATGAGTTGTGGAAGAAAGTAGTGTTCCTATCCCCTTCCTATAGCTAATCAACATGAGATTTCTACTTCTAGAAAATCTCCTCCCAAAGCTCCCATTCCTCTAGTCCCTTTAGAGTCGAGGACTCAGCTTTACTTAAATCAAATGTTAACCCTTGGTCTCTAATATGATGGGTAATATTATCCAACTTGGTATGAGTAGCTAACTTCTGAGCATGGAGATTCCCAAAATGTTGTTTATTCCATCTCTTAAGTTGGTACTTCACAATATGGAGCCTCTTACTTAAAGTATACATAGCCATTCAATGGGCAGGCATCCCCTCATACCACCAATCCACCATAAGGTCAGGTAAGGACAAGTCTCTAAGCCACATCAACTAAAATTTAAAAGAGAGGTTTTTGGTATCAATACTATATGAGGTGATGGAAAGCTTAATGGGTCAGTGGTCAAAGCCCCTCCAGTCAATAATTTCAAAATTGGTGATCCACCTATTCTTAATCCAAAAATAGGAAACCAAAAATCTATCAAGCCTTTCTAAGATAGTCTCACCATCACATCTCCAATTATTCCATGTATAGATGTCATTGGTTGACTTCACATTAATGAGATTCAAGGATCCAATCATATCCCTAAGAAAATTTGAAGACAGGTCCAGCCTAGATTGTCCTCCTCATTTTTCCTCTAGACTAGTGACAACATTAAAATCTCCAGCCATAATCCATGGGAGAAAAGGGTCCAAGGACCAGATGAATTTGATATGAGCCCATAAATTGGATTTACTTGAAAAACTAGTAGGACCATATATATTGGATAAAAGACAGCTTTCTCTAGTCTCAAAGCTAGAGGCAACCAAAGAAATGGAGGACCGATTGGAGATCCACCATAAGGGGGAAACTTTTCTTGGGTCCCAAAAGCAAGCCACCACCCCGAACTATTCAAGGCACCCACCCCCTACCAAGAGCCCTGGGGCTAGATATGTGCTGCACAATTAGCCAATCCATTCCATTTTAAGCTTGGTTTTCTGAATAAAGATCACATCAGGAGATTGAGACCCAATTAATTTGTGAATAACCTCTTTTTTTGGGTTGTTTTTCAACCTCCTTGCATTCCATGATAGCATAATCATTTATGGGGGTGGCACAAATGAGAACCAATGGGTTTCACAGGCCCAAACTCAACCAAATTTTCACCCATTATCTTCACTTCTCCTTACCAGTCTTCCTACCACTCTTTGATGATTTATCAAAAGGCCCCTTTTTGAAAGATTTCTTCTATATGCCAAAGACAAGAGGAGCCTTATTACCCTTTTTAGAATTTGAGGTCCCCTTGGGCATAAGGGGGTTAGGAGCCACCAAGACTAGGCCCTTCAAACAAAGATCTCCAATATCCTGAACAAAAGGAGGTAAATCAATATTTAGTTTTCCAGCCTATTGTTCCCCTGTTGTTACAATCTAATCCTCCCTCTACATATCCCCAACTTGAATCTCATGCTGACCTTTGGCCCCAGAAGGGAACTCAACTAGGGTACCTTCCTCTTGGACCAAGTCTCCAAGAGCATCAAACCTATTAAAGGTGTCATCTGTCCACCTATCCATCCAAGTTCTCTTCTTACCTTTGCCTTTGTTAGACGATTTAACTTGAGTAAATCCCTAGCTATCAACAAATCCATTAGATGAAGTAGCCTTCCACTTGTCTTCACTAGGGGGTTTGTGAGCGGCCAAAGTGGGGGACTTATTCCTAGGACATTTGCAATGTAAATGTCTATAATCATGGCAAAATTTGCATATGAATGGTAGGGTCTTTTAATCTAGCTATTGGATCCAAGAAGATGATCCCATCCAAATTTCCATAGAATCTAGCAATAGATTATTTAAATCAACTTCTACACAAATATGGGAAAAAGAAATTACCTTATGATCTTGAGTTTGTGTAGCCAAACCCACCAAATTTCCAAGAAGCAGCAAAATTGAGTGAAGAATATCTTCCCTCTAGAATTATAAAGAAGTCTTGGTAAGCGAACCCACACTAGAACTCATGAGGGGATTTCCTCAATAGAGTTAAAGCCCATGTGCCAGGGCTTGATGAAAAGTGCTACCTCATTAAAGAGGTAAGGACCTCCTTCAAATACCTTATTCCTATCTATCATGCTTGAAAAGATAACAATAAAATAGTTATTAGCTGCTAATAGAATCTCCATATTTCCTTCTAGGTTCCACACCTGACGAGCCCAGGATTCCAACACAGGCAAGGAAAGGAAAAGGCCCAGAAACTTGTAGATAAGGGCATGATTGCTCCAGTATTCAACATGCTCTGAGACTTGTTCATGTTGAATAATCAAAATTGGCTGATCCTCAGCTCTCTACAAACATCCATTAACTTTCTTTAATTGAAGCATCGCTTTTGGAGAGGATTCACCTTCCCCTGATTGGGGTTTACTATTCAAATCCTTATTATTGCCTTGCAATAAAGAAGATGGTCCCCCATCTCCATATCTCTGATTGAAGGCTGGGAGGAGGGTATACCTTGATGCCCCATTCACCACCAAACTAGGACTCTGCAAAAATGAGGAAAGGATAGGGAAAAATCCCCACAAACTCAACCCTCTACATCCCCACACCAAGGATGTAGCAAGATAGTGTTTGGGCTACACAAAGACTACTCATAGGACACAGGAAGACTTGGCCACCCAAACCACTGACACCCAAAAAAGCCAGAGAAAGAGGGCCCCCCGATAACAGATGACAACCTAGCCCCAAGATCATAAATCGACGATGCTGAATGGGCTAGGGCATGAAAGTGCTAATAGAAGCTTGGTTTTCACTCATCATCCTCAACATCGTTAAAAAATAATAATAATAATTTTTATATTTGATAAATTGAATTTAAATAAATAATATTTATTAATCTATTTAAAATTTTTAAGTAAATATTATGCTATTTAAATTAAAAATTATTAATAATTTAATTTATTCACATAAGATTATATTTTTAAAAATAATTTTATTATCTAGCACCTATTGGCTTATCGTTGCAAGCACAAAAGCGTGCAACTGCTAGTTATAATTTTCATGTTATTATCACAGATTTTAAAGGTGTATGTTTTGAGTGAGATTGTTTTCTTTTCTTTTTGATATTAAAGACTAGGAGATAAAAATAATAATAATAAAAAAAAAATCCAAAAGTCGACTAAAGAGGCTTTTTTCTTAAATTGCCTATAAAATATAGGTATAAGTTTTTGTAGTTATATATAAGGTATATTTCTAACAAAAAAAAAAATCTTTAGTGATTTCTTCAAGATTATTTTCATTTTGATTATTTAATTTAGCAATTATATATAGATTTTCAAAAACTAGCAATTGCACAGTTTTGTGCTTGCAATGATAAGCCGATAGGTGCTCGATAATATAATTATTTTTTAAGATATAATCTTATGTGAATTAGATTATTAATAATTTTCAATTTAAATAAATAATATTTACTAAAATATTTTAAATACATTAATAAATATTATTTATTTAAATTCAATTTATCAAATATGATAAAAAATATTTTAAAAAAATTCATCAAAAAAATTATTATGAAAAAATAATATGAGAAATAAAAATAATAATATGAAAAATAATGACATCTCTAAAAAATATTATATTTAACTAAATAATTTATAAGAACTAAAAACAAATATTTATAAAAAAAATCTAAACTAATTTTAAAAATAAATCAAAATCAATGTTAAAAAGTAAAATCTAAATCAATGTTAAAAATCAAAAGATAAAAAAGCATAGATCATAACATGAGCTAATGTAAACATCACACATTATTATTTTTGAAAGAAATAGAGAAAAAAAAAGTTAAAAGTGAAGATTTAACAGATACTCTTATGTTAACAAATTAGATTGTTAATAATTATCAATTTAAATAACATAATATTTACTAAAATCTTTTAGATATATTAATAAATAGTATTTATTTAAACTCAATTTATCAAATATGAAAAAAAATTATTTAAAAAATCTTCATCAAAAAATCTATTATGAAAAATTAATAAGAGAAATATGAAAAATAGCAAGTCTCTAACAAATATTCTATTGACTAAATAAACTATAGAAACTAAAAAATAATATTTTAAGAAGTAAACTAATATAAATAATAAATTAAAATAATTTAAAAACTAAAATATAAATCAATTTTAAAAATCAAAAGTTAAATAAATATAGATCACAACATGGTAATTGGAGATCACAAGTAATTAATTTTTTAAATAAATGGAAAAAGAAAAAAAAAGTTAAAAGTCGAGATAACAACTAATAAATATTAAAACAAGAGTTAAAAGTGGAGTGAAATTGGCTGGTACATAATTAACACAAAGGATTTACAATTTTCTTATGGCCAACTGATAAATTTTCTATCAAAATTTCAATTTTCTATCAAAATTTCAATTTTCAATCAAAATTTTAATTTTTAGGAACAAAGTTCCCACAAATAGTCTATCAACTAAATATCTTTTTTTTAAAAATCTATAAAAAAAATTATTGATAAATTGTATGAATATTCAAAAATATAAATTTAATTATTCAATATATGTGGTAGCATGTTTTTGAAATATTGTGATGAAGAATCAAATAATTTAAAATGGTTTGTGAATGAACAAAGAGAAAAATACTCTACATTTTTAAATCACAACTTCTTTTTGACAATCTTATTATTAAATAGGAATACCAATAGGCTTTGACTTGGTCAAATCCATGCAATGAACAAGATGGGAAACCAAGAAACACCTCACAATCATGGAAGAACATAAATTAAAGTTGGAAATCAAATAAAGGTATTCAATCCAAAGTAAATTAACATTTCAACAATGTAGAGTGACAACAAGAGACATGAATTGAGGGTGTCTTGGGGAAGAGAAGTGTTAACCTTGATTGAAAACTTGGAAAATTTGAAAATTTTAGCATTTAAAACATCATGTTGGGTAGTTCTTGATTTTAAAGGTCTCTAGTCATCCCCAAACATTGAGCCTCTTGAGAATTCTTAAAGGGACATGTTATGTTGTATCTCAGAAGAATCATACAAAATTATTCTGCATGGTTTTTCTTTGACAATATCTTGCCCAGTGTGGAATTTTTTTATCTCACTAATTTATTAACTTATGAGATATCAAAGCTTCAATTTTTCACCAAAAAATTCATAGAAATAATCAAATTATTAATTCTATTTAATTTAATAAGAATTGTCCTTTCAAATTCTTCACGAATGGTATCTTGATCACCTCTTCTAATTTCATTGAAAATGCTAAACAATTCAAAATTTATTGATGTTTATAATCTATAAGTTCATTGGGTTTTTTTATCATAAGATATGAAGGCAAAAACACTCCTCACATTCCCACGAGCTTGATAATATTGAAGCAAGAGATGCAATGCAACATAGTTCCTACCAAGTGTTGGCATGGTGGTTTTGGAGATAGATTATTTTGGCATGGTGGTTTTACAATAGAATCTTCTAGTAATGTGGCTTAGGAATCCTACCAAGTGTTAGCATAGTGGTTTTGTGATAGAAACATTTGGTATGGTGGTTTTGCAATAGAAGCTTTTAGCGATGTAGTTTAGGAATCCTACGAAGTGTTGTCTTGGTGGTTTTTTCATACATAAAATCTTTTGGTAGGGTGGTTTTGCAATAGAAACTTTTAGCAATTTAGTTTAGGAATATAGGGCTAAAGGAACAAGAAAGACAAAGTCAAACTATAAAATAGAAGAAAAGATTATTTATGCATGTAAGACTAAAACTCTAAATAATATTGAAATTACACTAATTGGATGTATCAAATACATGGAAGCATAGACAAGACACTAAGTTACTAAATGTCATCACTAAAAAGACTAAAAATTGGTTTTTTGTCATTGAATATAGCTTTCTTTATGTAAAACATATTAGGCAGAATCTTCGCCACTTTTCTATTTTTTGAATTAAATTAAATTTGAAAATATTTTAAGCTCAACAAAAAGAGAGTTAAGTAGGAGCTCATTTAGCTTTCCATGATCTTGATTGTGTCTATATCAATATGTTGGCATAGAACTAATCATTCACCTTTGTGCCCCACATGGCATGAATGAAAGTATAGTTGTCACTTCTAACTAGTTATTGGTCAATGTGAAGAAGATAGTTACTCAACTTATTGACATGGAACATGGTGTTGTATGGGTGTTTCTAGTTGAATGAATTGGATTATTAAGGGTGGAGGCTATTAGAATAATTAGATATTTCCTAATTAACTCTAGTTTTCTCAAACTAAACTTTAGGCATCTAATAATTATTTCTTTTATTAATTATTATGATGCAACCTAGGTTGGACCTTTTTAGGGTTTTGATCTCCTTTATAAGGATGGTCTATCTTTGTAATTATTAATTCATTCACTTTTGATTATAGCAATTTATCTTTTTTCTCATCAAGAATGTCTCATCTATGGATCTAGCAATTCCAACCTCCATAGCAATTTTTTCCTCTTTTTGTAACAGGTGTTTTCATGCGGGTGATTCTTGGGAGATGTGGGGTTGATCTTTCATCAACTTCAACATGGTTTAAGAACTCCAAATCTTCATGCCCTTGTTCTATTTTTGAGAGATTTGGCACTAGTTTTTAGATCTGACATTTTAGCATGTTTTTTATTGGACCGAGGGAGTCACTAATTTCTACGGTACTTTGCACAAAAATGGACATCACTGTTGAGCTCAAAGCACTCGAAAAACCCCATTTCCATATAAATATGTCCAGTTTTGATGTTGTTCAAATCTAAGGCAAAAACTATTTGCACCCAGGACATTTTGACTTGGGCACATAAATCGAGGCAACTATTTTATTTTATCAATTTTATTTTATTTTATTTGGGAACCTTCACATCACTTCCCACACACAGTGTTTTTGTGGATTCTTTAGCCCCTTCTTGGCACCCATGTACATGTTCAACCTCTAACTTGCAGCTTCAACTCAATGCATTACAATGGTATGTGTAGTCCATCCAATGTTGTCTATGGCCCCTACTTCTAATGTGATAGTTAACACTTATCAATAATGGTTTTATGAGAACCTTGACAAAGATTTGCAAAGGGTACCCAAGATTTTTCTAATTAGAAGTTGCATATTTCCAAGAGCCTTGGTACAATGCTCTATTGGGTGGTGTTTTTTTTCTAAAAGACCTGTGTCCAACTTAGTTACCTCTTTTTACATGGTATGAACCACTCATATTTTTCATTGTGGACCTGTACATACCTTGTGGAAGATGTGCCTTGGTTTAAACCCACCTTGGGAGCTGTAGATGGGTCATATAGATCTATGCACCCTTTCAACAACTCTTCAACATTTTTTTAAAGATCGTCATGCATCTTAGGCTTTGTCACCATGTCATGCATCTAATGCTTTGTTAATGGGGAGGGGTTTTTCATTGGTCTATGCAATTTGTTATGGCAGAGTGTTATTTTCTTGGAGATAGAGCACCAATCATAGTCAATGGTCTACATTTTTTTGTGGAGCAAATTTGGGAATCTATTTGGCAACCCATGTAGATGGACTAAGATGGTTTTGAATTATTTTTTACCATTCACTTTGCTAATATTTTTTACAACACTTCTTGACAGGTATCTAATTCAAGAAGAGTGTCTATATGGTAAATTATTCATCTCACTAAAATGTATAGGTACCTAGTGACTACATCCACCTAATACATAGGAACAAATATTGAATACATAGCTCACTCCATCGAACCAAGGAAGCATGAAAAATAATAGAAGAACCCCCCAGTGTAGACAAAGATGAGGTGATAGACAACTGGAAAAGTGGGCCAAAAGAACTACATGTCAAGGAACCACAATCAAGATGCACAAAAAAGTACATATGTGTGTACTAAGGTGATCAATCTTAGAGACAACATGAGGCTAATATCATAGAAGGGAATCTTAGTGGATAAAGGATGATGGAAAACAAAGGAAAAACATCAACCCCCAAAGGAAATTTGATCATGAGTAGTACATGTAAAATAGGGCACAAGATAGAAGGAATTCCAACAATACAATAATCAGTATGAGTGTCCTCAGATGACACTATTTGAATCAAAAGGAAAAATAAGGCAAAACTACTGAAACAAAAATACAAATGCAATATGACACTTTATCTCAATGAATTTACAAGAATTCATATAAATGATGTCTAAATATATTAGAAGAGACATAAAAATAATAGAATAGATAGTACAAGTCATGACAAATCATCTGAAGTAATGAAATCAATCTATGGACCTAAAACAATAAAGATATCCACCAGAATGCAAAAATGCAAAAGACTAAATAGAATATGCCTAGAGTAGAATCTAGAGAAATAACAAACATCACTGAAAAGATCTTTCTAGAAATATAAAGAATTCCTAAGTCAGAGATTGGATGCTCAAGATATTTCTCTCAGAGTACAAAACTATGCCATTAACTTTGATAGCAAAAAATAACATAAAAATAATATCAAAACTGAAAAGTAACTTTACCACTCTATCGAGCTTAGAACCAGCTTTTTGATGATATATAGTTTTCAAAAAATGGAGTCTATATGCCCAAGATATGAGCAAAAAAGTGAGAGTAGGTCCAAACAGAGCTTGAAGAGGTGACATAAGTGTTGATGCAATGTTGATGTTAGCAAGTGAGAAGCATAAATTTGACATTTTAAAGGACCAAAAAAGAAAAATCAATTTGCTAAAAAGGAGATATCGATGCTGAAATATTCTAGTGGCCATAAATAATCCACATAGATTATCACTCAAACAGATCACACACTCATCAAAATTTAAAAAAAAAATTTCAATTATGGATCAATTTCACTAAAGATGCTGAGAAACCAACATGCGAGGAGCAAAGAAGCAAGAGCCACCAATCCTATCATCATTGACATAGTGTTCCTATCAAGTTACAAATCTACCAATAGAGGGGTAAAGCCGCCAATAATTATGGAGATACTATCGATGATGGGAGGCCATGGATTTTCATGCTTCAAATTTGGTAGTTTGTATAGTTTTAATCGGAGATTTTGATAGAGATGCTATTATAGAACCTGAAGTCTCCAAAAAAATGGTGGCAAAGATCGCTAAAAGGCACACCAAGATACCATGTGTAGCAGCAAGTGGCAGTTGAAGGGTTGTTCATGTGTGCAAAAGGGGGTGTCGAGTCCAAGAAATATCTTGCAAAAAAGACACCTTCGCTTTCCAATGTAGAACACCCATCAATATTCAACCATTCAAGTAGTCAATGATGTAGGGTGATAAAAATTGTGAGAAATGTGGAGTCAACTCAAAGAGGATAGAGTGTTAAGCCCCATGTTTTTTCTAAAAAATCCACACAACAACAAAAAAGAGGAACATGGGCTGATTTCCCCAAAAAATGTGGGCTAAACAATTGTTGATTGAATTAGAAACCTGTTGAGAAGTTTTGCCAAAAATATTGGCTCAATAAATGGTAAAAACTAGCTTGAAACCATCTGAGTCCATCTACATGAGCCACCAAATAGAATCCCAAATCTACTTCATAAAAAAATGCAAACTATTGACTGTGATTGGTGGACTATATCCAAGAAAATGGCACTCTCCCTTCACAAATCATGCAGGCCAATGAAAAGGCATTAGGGGGGTTCTTCTATTGTTTCTCATGCTTCCTTGGTTTGATGGAATGAGCTATGTATTATGTATTTGTTCCTATGAACTAGGTGGATGCAATGGATAGGTACTTATGCATTTCATTGAGATGGATTATTTACCATATAGACACTCTTCTTTATGTTTCTACTTTGGTTGCAACCTTCCATGCTCTATTGATCCATCTCTTCAAGCTTTGGTAATCCATTCCATCTGTATCTCTGAGTTGAATTTTTTTCCTTTGTGTGTCTCCTGATTCAATGCAAATTATAGTTTTCTCTACCTAGTTAGTTCTATTTTAGAAGAGGTTCTTCAAACCATCAGTTACTTTTTGACAGAGCTTTGTAGCTTCTACATGCTTCAATGGTGTTCTTCATGATTAGCTTTTATTCTTATCTTCTAGGACATTCCCTAGTTTGGAGGCTTCTTTAGTCCTTGACTAGTTTCTTTTCAATAGTATTTCCATCTTTTTTTGGACTAGGGTTTTTGCCATGTGGTTTTCTCTATTTCTCCTCTTTTTAGAGATTTGGTTGTTCTTGTGTACCTCATCAGGCTTTGTTGTTTGGACCCAAATCTCCTTTCTTTTGTAATTTCTAGGTTTTTAGCTACTCACTAAGTTCATCTTAAGGCAGGGTGTTAGACTAATTAGATAGTTCCTAATTAACTCTAGTTTTCTTAAGCTAAACTTTAGGCATCTAATAATTAACTCTTTTATTAATTATTATGATGCAACCTAGGTTAGACCTTTCTAGGGTTTCAATCTCCTTTATAAAGACAATCTATCTTTGTAATTATTAATGGATTCACTTTTGATTATAGCAATTTATCTTTTTTTCATCAAGAATGGCTCATCTATGGATCTGGCAATTCCAACCTCCCTAGCTTTTTGCTTCTCTTTTTGTAAGAAGTGTTTGCATATAGGTGATTCTTGGGAGCTATGGAGCTGATCTTTCATCAACTCCAATAGAGGCATGTCAGGGCTAAACCAAGGTATTTGTGATTCAATGGTATGTGACAAGTTAGCACTTGGTTCCATAATCTAGCAAGGAGAATAATTAGTGCCACTGGGATAAAAAATAATATATGCTTCTATAATTTATTTGGACTCAAAATCATCCCATTAATTGGTGTTATTGGGATAGAGAATAATACTTACTACTAGGAATTATTTTGAAGACATACTATACCTATTTGCACCTAGACTCACCTCATCTAATTAATGTTTAAATATCATCAACATGACCATGTCTTCACTAAATTAAAGGAACATAATTTTTACACCAAAAGGCTTATAATAGCAATGAAAAACACTATAACATACAAAAAGAGTTTACAATAGAAAGAATAAGATTGACCAATAAACATCAACAAAAATGTCAATAGCAATTTTAGGGAAGTGGGAGATGGTAAAGAAACTACTCAGATATGTGCACACAAAATTGAAATGAAATGCATTCTTGATGTTATCAAGATAGCCATTGCTAAAAGGTTTTCTTAGCTACCTTTTACTATTATTTTCACTTTATCGAGTGTTTAAAGCTTGGAAACCAATCCAATTTTTATAAGGCATATCAAGTCCAACTCATCGATAATGAATAAATGTTGGCATTTGATTTAAAAATTATTTTTCGAAAGACAATGCTTTATTTAGTAATGATAAGTCTTGGAATGAACAAATTAATCTTGGCCCAGATAAGTCCCTTACTCACAATGTGAGTTACAAAACATTTTCCTGGAAGCTCAAAATTTAAGTATAAAGGTTATAAATTTAGACATACCTAGTCCCAAGTATCAACTATTATATAAACAAAAATTTTGACATAGTTAAGTAGGTCATGAAGCATCATAAGATTATATAAAACTTGGGATGACACTCTAAATGAAATTCTTTTAGAAGCTACCCCCAAGATACTTCAAATCATACATTCAAGATTGTTGGCAAAATAAAAAATATTTGGTGATAGTTGCAAGAAGAGAACACCTTGTGGAACCACCTAAGCTTTTGAAATTACATTAAATCTTTAGAAATTGCTAGCATGCTAAAATAGTCACACATACAACTAATTCTAAAACAAGTATTCTCTAAAGAAGTTATTTGAAATGATAAAATAATGCACATTTTTTTAACATTTGGTAGCTCTTCTTTGCTAGCCACTTGGATAGATAAGTTTCTTCTAAAAATTGAAAATATCGCACATGTAGATCTTATGCTTGCTTCCCTATAATTGGGAAATAATTTTGAAAAGGAAACAAAAAATTTTAGATGAGTGAGAAGATGGAAAAATTATTTCTAAAAGTAATGAGTAAACAAATAGACATTACATAATCATAAACATAATAAAACAGATTTGACATGAATATTTTTTATTAAAAAAATAACACTAAATTTTTAAATTTACTAGAAAACAAAGAAAACAATGCATACGAAAAATATTTTTATTTATTAGCAATCATGTTTATGTTTCATCAAAGAATGAAATACATGAACCCCCATCACAAAGCCTCACTACATTATTCTAGGCATTTGCATTTTGTGGTTGGCATGCCACTCCCACACTACAAAAACTTTAGATAAGGGAAATTTTAAAGATAAATTCAAATGAACTTTTGTAAGCTATGAACCATGTATATTATCTTGAAACAACAAATGAAGTTGTAATCACTGTGCAAAAAAATGTAATCTTTAGATAGACTTGGAATATAGAAATAAAACAAAGAAAGACAAATAAAATTATTTGTAACACACATGTTGTGATTGCATGCCTAAAAGTCCACTTAAATTTAGAATGGGTAAGAAAGTTAAGCAATTTTAAAATAGTTTATCAAATGCAAACATTGCATGTGTTTCAAAAACTTGTTCACCATGTAAACAACTATAACAAACACCAGTGAAGTGCAAATATGTAAACTTTCATAAGGAATCTTTTGAAAACTAATTGAAATTGAAGTATACAAAAGTTTCATTGTGTTCTAAAACACACTTCAAACTCTCAAGAAAATTGATAAGTAATCAATCAAAAATTATGATTTAATTTAGTAAGATCATATCATGTGTAAAATAAATAAAAATGTTGAAACTTTGTTATGAACTGATTTCCACTGAAACAAAACAATGTTCACCCACAAAACACCCTCTTGAACAAAACTATAAAATGAACAAGAGTTTATGGAAAATGGAAAATAATGAGGCTTTTGAGCCTATTTCTATTGCAAAAATTCTATAATCAAGAAAAGTGAAGAGAGAAAATGTGAAACCTATGAATTCTATGTAGGTAGGAGAACAAAGATAATAATTTCTCATACTTTTGAATAGCACTTGAAATTTAATTTTTTTTGATGAATAGACTTTTTCCATTAATTATAATATAAAAGATACATATTCACAAAAAAATAGGTTGGGGGATACAAGATCACCCTGTGAGTTCAAATGACACAAGGTCAGATTAACACCTATTCATCAAAAATATATGTATAAACATTAAATAGAAAGGCCTTAGGCTGCAAGAGTAGTGCTAGCTAAGGTTGAGTCTTTATCATCAGAAACCTCAAAAGTTTTCAGGGTCATTGGTTGGCCCAGGGGGAGCCCAACCATTAGCAACAACAACATCAACATCTTTCTTGCCCTCCTATTTGGGCAGAGAAATAACTAAATCAAACTGAGTGAAAGCCCATTTAGGGTCATGTTGCACAGATGGCCAACCCATATGAGGGGTAACAGGAGGAGCCACCTAGGACTAGCCTGAGCCTAACCTCTATGGAGGCAAGGCCAAGTGGTGACATCCACCAAAACCACCGAGAGAGCAATGATGGGTTTGAGACCGAGGAGCATGCAGGTGACATGTAGATCTACTCTCGTCTTTCCGACAACCATGAGGAGGAGTGCAATCACTAGATAAAGCATCTAGAGGCACACGAGTGATCGTACATGACACATTTCCCTAGTGAGCTAATAACTCCTATACATGAGCCACCTCTAGCACAACTTTTCTAGTTTGTACTTGAATTTGCATCATAACATTATTACATATACGTGCTTTAGAGTACATAGAAACATGAATATCAAGAAAGTTGTGAGAGAATAAAACAACATTGCGATCCTTCCAAATAGTAAACAAAATCTCCATTTTAAAAGCATGCCAAATCTAGGCATATCTAAAAGGAAGCCTATGTAGATTTCCCAAAACAACCATATACCAAGTGAAATCCTCTAGATGAAAAGGCTTGAAGAAATCATGGATCTAGAGCCAATACTTTTGGGCACTTTTGCAAAACTAGAAAATGTGTAGGAAGCGCTTGGGCTGGCCACAAAAAGGGCATCTAGGATCTAGGATGCCTAGATTCCAAAGTCTAGGGCCCAAAGGTAAGGCTTCAAAGAGAAGGCACCAACCAAAGTGAGTAATCTTTGACTCCATAATGGAGTGTGCCAGCACTGATTGAGAGTATCAACCATCAAAAGATGGGGCACTAGCCATCGATACCCTAGCTTAGGCTTGTAACTAGTCATAGGAGTGGTAGGATACCACTTCCAGTCTTTCCACCATGGGTGAGATGAGTAAATACTAAGCTTGTGTAGCAAATTGGGAGGCACCGCAAAATCTAGAAGGTCAACTATCTACCAATCTACATGGATAAGCTCAAGAAATGCACCTATAGGTCCTCCCATGAGTGAAGGCTCATAGTGACCTAGGAAAATAAGTCCTTGGGAGTTTTGATACCCCTAAAAAAAAGCACAAAGTACTAGCTTGTTGTATCTTAGCTAAAGGAACACCTTGAGAAGCAAACAAGGGAGACCACCTGATGCAGCACAAATCTAGGTGTACCCCAAAATGAGCTGATCCAAGAACAAACAAACAAAACATAGTGGAAAATGAACAAGAGGAGTGAGATTCAGATCCAAAGAGACAATATATAATATATTAAAATCAATAAGTTTACATTTAACATGCTAGGCTATATGGCCTTCTGAGTTACGGCCATTACAAAGAAGAATACATCTTTTGAAGAAGAACAGATCTCTAGACTCAAATACGAACTTCTATCTCGAAGCTGCACCATGTAAGACTTCCCTAAGATCCACCTAAGACTCCTCTACCAAAATTAATGATTAAGACTCTACCCAGGATCCTTAATTATACTAATCTAAGCCACAAGTTGTCTGAGAATGCTAAAAACTAAAATTAAATACTTGAAGAGCTACAAGTCAGCTTGCATCAACAATTAAATGTCCAAAAATCGATATCCAAGAAAAAATGTGATATCTCCTAGCTCTAATTGAATTAGAACTCGCACTTCAAATTTTGGGTAGTAATTTAGGTCCTATAAAACCCCTTAAATGTTCAAAATCTTATCCATCAAGGATAAGTGTGCATCCATCCCAAAATTTGAGCACAAAAAACTATCATGCAAAATTGCCAGAAATCGATACTCTAGGAGAATTGTCATATCTCTCAGCTTATGAAGAATTAGAACTTGTGCCTTTTAAATAAGGAATTAATCTAGGCCTTATTTAATAAATTCAAGGTTAATTCTCTCATTCATTGTGAAAAATTAGTTACATGGCCTGCAATAGGCACTCAGAAACCAAAAAAACACAATTCCAGTAGCAAGGTAAAAATAGCTCAAACTTCAACTCAATCCATCCAATCTCTATGAAATCATGATGAGGAAAGGTTCTTCAATGTGTCTCCAACACATCCCTAACCATGAAAATCATAACTCCACCAAAATCTAAGTTCGATGCTCCTACAGTAGACTTCTCAGGTAAATAGAAAAGTATGTCCCATACTTTGATGCCCAAAGAAAGATCTGCAACCAACTTCATCTTTACCAAAGGCTTCCACTTCATTAAAGTCAATAGAAAAAATATGAAATCAACCATCTAAGCTTCATCCATTCAAAAATCAGAATCTCATCCAACCAATCAACATACAAACTCAACTAAAAATCATAATGCTCCATCTGTAACTTGTCATCAATATCCTCCATAATATCATCCTCATACATGAAAAATAGATCCACAACAATATCCAAACCATAAACCTAATCATCAACAATATATAAACTCTGATCCATCATACCAAAAGCATATAAATCCATAACATAGGAATCTTCCACCAAATCAACAACAAATGAATTCATATTAGGAACATGCAACAACAACCCTATGTAATCCATACTCATAACAATATATACATTCATTCTTCCAACAACATGTAAATCAAGAGCATCATCAAAATCCACATTAGTAGTAAATTCCATATCCTTTAGCATCTTAGAAACAACATATAAGTTCATATCCATATCAGCAACATAAACATTATGTAAATTCATATCAATAACACCTCTGAAATCCTCAACCATATTACTAGCAAGAAAATCCATCTTCTTACCACAAGCAACATCCATATATCCATCATTCATAAAAAAATGAACATATAACTCCAAATCAGCAACAATAGCAATAGATAAGTCCTTAATCACATCCATTCCAACATTAACATCCTTCTGTATAATAACATCCAATTCCTTATGAACATAAGTGAAACTCTCCTCTTCAATGATCTCATTGTGCACAACAAGATACTCTAAAATTTCCATGTTAGATCTATCCATTTGCTCATGAAAACCAAAAGATACTTCCTCCATTTCAGAAAAATCATCATGTACTTCCATGATATGTCTTCTTCTCTTCATAATCTCTTTAACCAGACAACAAACCTTGTTTCTAATCCTCAGATGCCAACTCAAATTAGACTTTTCTAGATCATCAATCCTTCCATGTAAATCATCTCAAAAAGAATCGTATTCATCAAGATGTCTTCCATGATTTTGTGCTAACTCAATAGCTTCTACTCTGGCTCCAAGTTTCCTCAGCATGTCCAAAATCTCTGAATCAACATTTCTCCTTCCTTGAATCATTTTTACACATATAAACAATAATCAAATGGTGATTCCTCTGCAAGTGCAGGCCAAATCTATAGATTTTCCACCCTACACCAAATCGACAACTAGCTAGGACTTCCAAAATCAAAACCCTTCTCTAATAAAATTTTCCCAACTAGGTCTTGGTATAAACTACCTCACACTTTAGTAATCTACACACTCAAAAACAATTGGGCTCTGATACCAATTGATGTAGTGTTACAAATCCAGATGTACCCAAAAATGAGGTGATCTAGGAACTAGCAAACAAACACAGGGTAGAAAATAAACAAGAGGAGTGATTTTTATATCCAAAGAGACAATAGATCATATATTCAAATAAAAAATTTGGCATCCAACATGCCCAACTTTACAACCTTTTGGGTTACAACAATTACAAAGAAGAATACATCTTTCGAAGAAGAACATATCTCAAGACTCAAATAGGAACTTCTACCTCAAAGTTGCTCCACCCAAGACTCCTCTAACAAAATTAATTATTAAGACTCTACCCAAGATCCTTAATTATACTAATCTAAGCCACAAGTCAGCCTAGAATGCTAAAAACTAAAATTAAATACTTGAAGAGCCACAAGTCAGCTTGCATCAACAATTAAATGTGTAGAAATCAATATCCAAGAAAAATCACAATATCTCCTAGCTTTGATTGAATTAGAAATTATGCTTTAAATTGTGGGTAGTAGTTTAGGTCCTCTACAACTAATTAAATTCACAAATTTTGATTCATCAAGGATAAGTTCATATCCACCCCATAGTTGGGCACATAAAACTGCTACGTAGAACTACCAGAAATTGATACTCCATGAGAATTACCATATCTCCCAACTTGTGAAGAATTATAAGGGTATATGCACCAAGTTGTGGTGCCAAAAAGGTGACACCATTTTTTTTTTCTAATTTTCAATAGTGCATACACACTATAACATGCACACGCTATGGCTTGGGTAACTCGACCAATAGTGCATATGCACTTTAAAAAAAATCTAATTTTTATAAATGGGTTGCATACTCGCAGCCCATTCATTTTAACTTTTTTTTGCTTCTTCTCCTCACTTCAGTGCATATGAAGATTGCACAAAAACAAGTTTTTTTCCACCTACCTTTCCAATACACCTCCTTGCCATCTAAGATTGAGATCATGAGCACACCGTATGTTATCTAACTTTCTTTTTGTATTGTTTGATATGTTTTTTATATTGCTTTGTAGGTTTTTGTTTTTTTTTTTTTTTTTTTTTTTTTTAATTTGTTTATTTATTTAGATTTCAATTAATTTATTATCAAGAAATGTCAATAATGAACCAAAAAATCCCCAAGAAGGTCAAAACCAAAACCCTGAAGAAGATCAAAACCAAAACCCTCCACAAGAAGAACAAAAAATTTTGCGACTTGAACCAATTGTAAGACCTCCTTCTAGCACACAAGAAAATATAATAAATGAAATAGAAAGAGACAAAACTAAATTAGAAGGACGCATTGGTCAGTTGAAACAATGTGGACAAACCAATCCAATGAGAGCTCAATTGGCATCATCCCTCAAATCCATTAAGACCCACATAGATTTTGTTAGTGGTCAGTTAGATGTTTGGCGGGTTAAGAGGGAAGAACAAAAAAGATATTATGCAAATAAATTATCATATCAAGATGTTAAAAAAAAAGATATACCAAAATGTAGAATATGTGTTTTATTTAGAAAGCCTAGTGAACAAGATACTATTAGAGAGGGTACTAAATGGTTCCCCATTCATTGATGCATACACAATGCTATTAGAAATAATTTTTGGGATAGATGGTGGATAGTTTTTTATGCCCCGCCTTGCAATAATCACAAGGTCCCTATGTTTTTCTTAAGGAAATGTTATTTTGAGTTTGTTCTTGGGGAGATCCCCAATTATTTTGATATATTAGACTCTCAGGGTAGAGGTGGGGGGTCATCATTTAAGAGGCTAAGGTATGTCATGACCCTAATGTAGTTAGGGCACATGTGGTCAAGCCACAGGATGAGCATGTGACTATTCCTTCAGTTGTGAAGGAACATGTAGAGGCCAACACTCTAGGGACTATTAGAGCTTTGATACATACCCTCATTCATTGCACAAGTCCATTAGTTGAGGAGGAGCCTTCTACACATTGTGGTCACATGTGCAGATCATGCAGATCCTTATGCACATTTGGCAGTCATGTTGAAGATGGTGTAGATGATGGGCTAGTGACTAATCAATTCCTGAATGAGACATTTGGCATTGACACATAGGTAAATTAAAATTATAATAAACTAATTTTATCACATTTCATATGTATAGTGAATGACTAATTAATTAGCATGTATTGACATTGTTCAAAATTTAGGGTCAGAGTGTTGGTAGGCCTAGTAGAAATCCCCCAGCCCCATTTTTTGTCCCCTCGATGAGTCTAGAGGTATGTATCAATTTAATCATTTAAATGAATAAATATATTTATTAAGTAATCATATGAAGGACTGACAAAAAAAATTATGCATGTGCATTAGTTATCTACAGGACCGTTGACATTCACTATAGACTTCGAGCCTAGATGCAACATGAGCTTCATAGAGGTACATTTTTTTCATATTAATTTAATTCATTTGATTATATTTGTTTCATGTTTCATGTTACATTTAATGTGTATTTTATGACATGCAAATCTTGACATCAAAGACTCCTCCTCATCTTTGGCAGTCTGTCTTGTGGAGTGGCTATAGCTATGGCTAGTTCACAGCCATTGACTGAGGTATGAAATAATTTTCTTGGTTTTAGTTGTTTTTTATAATAGTTAGTATCAAAATTTCTAATTTTATTTATAAGTGATTATATTGATTCAATTGTTGTAGGTTCTTGTCACACCTGATCATCCACAAGCCTTCAAGGTGGACTTGCAGAGTGACTATATGATGGTAGTAAGAAAATAATTAATTTTGTGTGTACATATATTTTATTTCAAGGTATAATAATTATTTATTCATATCTACTTTGTTTTTATCAGCTTGATTTAGAGAAGAGCCTCAACAAGAGGAAAAGCAAGTGTGCTAGGAGGACCCCATCATCACCACTGTCTCCCTCCACACGATGACCAAAGGCCACTAAATATTTGTTTCCTTCCCCTTGTGGGAAGGAGAATATATAGTTGATAGACATGTACATGTATAGGCATCAGTGGACATATATGTTGGATTATATGTCAGTGGACATATTCGAAATGTATATATGACATTTTATATTTGATGTATGACATTTATTTGATCCATGGCATTATTAGACTTATGACATTATTGGTTAATATATGATATGTTTGTTCATGTATGACATTAATTTAGATATTTTCATGTATGACATTAAATTCAATACCTAATTAGTTTGAAAATTTGATAGAATATTGATTAACAATAAACTTTATCACTATTTAAGCATAAGTTTATCATTTCCAATATGTCATCGTCATATGATTTATGATCTTGTTCATGTTTAAATTTTTCCTTCTCTATAATTTTTTTATCAAGCTTAATTCAATACCTAATTAGTTTGAATTTTTTATACAATATTGATCAGTAATAAACTTTATCAGTGTTAAAGCCAAAAATTTATCATTTTCAATTTATGTCATTGCCATATTGATTTATGATCTTCTTGTTCATGTTTATAGCCCGCCTTCTATGTTATGCATCTAAACATTTATCATAAATTATTATTACAAACATATAACAAATCTTCAACTGAAAATAATACATTACATTAATTCCAAGGTTTAGTTATGATGTAGAGCCTAATAGGATTCTCAAGGTTTAATTTAATTCCATATGTTAGATCTGCCATCATAGAATACCAATTGTAATGGGCACTCACATGTATTCCAATGCATGTATTTTCTTATATGCACAATTGGTCAATGTTGTACCTTATAGAAGATAGAATTTTATAGGTAGAATTACTCAATCTTGTAGTACACTAGATAAGATGTTCTCTATTATGCATAATATTTAGCTCTGGCATTGTTTATGAGAGTGTTTCAAGGTTGGGAACCACTTCAACATCCTTTGCATGGTTTAGAGGTAATGTCATTGTGGCGAAGGCTTATGCAAGGGAATGAGTCTCATGATTTTGGCATTTACAGAGAAGCAGATCTTGCTTCTTCAACTCCTTACACTCAACTCTTCATTGAAGTTAATCTTATAGTATTGAGAATAGCAGCTACAAATTCTTGGGAGCCAAGGGACCCTAAACCTATGCTATATTTTCTAGAGACATAAGAGAAGTTACTACATGCTCCAATACTTCATAACATTCTAGATCATATAGTGACACGCAAATTAATAACAGCAGTAGATACTTATCATCCTCACAAGGAGACTATGTCAATACATGCACGGTTACATCCTTGGCTTCCATTTTTGGGCCAGCATATGGAGCCTTTATATCCAACCATTCATTATAAGTTGGGGAATATACACGTAGGTTTTTAATGGCTCATTAAGTGCATCACTTCTTGAGATTTTACTTCAACCCAAGATCATGTCATCTTTTCCATATTTTTCCTTATTTATGAGTTGGGGATGGGAGTGTCAATAATGTCATAAAGTCTTCCAAAAGTATTCCCAACAAACTTTCAACTAGCTTGGTCTCATTAAATGGTTATTGGTCAATAATTGGAAGCTCAACATGAATCCATTAACCAATCCAAATAAATTTGACCAACTAAATATAGATAAGTAACACTTTCTTATGCTTATAAAATGATTAAAATTACACACAAGTATTTGTTTTAGTATTGATATTAAATATTTTTTTTTTATTGCCAATGAAAAAAATAATAAAGCAATGAATTCAACAATATGTGATTTCTAAAACAACTTCTTAGGATGAAACATTAAAGAAAATAATTCCTTGTTGTTAACAAACTAATTAATAAAATTTATATGGTAGCTCTTGTAGAACCAGAATCAGTATGCAAAGAACATTAACAAATAAAGTAAACATTCACAAACCAACAACTAAATTCACATATATGCTTAGACAAAGAAAGCAAACAAGAAGTGCAAACCTCACAAGAGAAAACACTCCATGCTTTCTTGATTATGTAGATGTGTCCTTTTGCTGTGGATGTATGCTCAAGATGCTCAAAAGCTGCTTCAATGGAGATGGGTAATGGCAAATTGGTAGCTTTGTGAGCTCTCAATTTGGCATTATAAGGGTAATATTGATGGCTTTGGTTCTCAAAATAGCATGGTAACTTTAGCTCAAAGATTGTTGATGAAATGGCTTGAGATGGGATTCAATTTATAGGCTAAGGGGTAGAGGGATGGAGGGCTTAGATGCAAGGATGGATGAAGGCTTAAGGAGGGCTAGGATGCACTCAAAGGAGAGCACATGGATTGTGCTTGTTTAGAACCAATGGGAAGGTGACACTTGTCACAAGGAGGATGAGTGTGAGAGGGTAGGGTAAAGGGTTGGTTAAAGGCATGATGAGTGGGGTTGAGTATGTAAGAGGGATGTAAGAGGAATGAGTGTGGAAGAGGGAAGAGTGTGTAAGATGGATGTAAGAGTCATGAGTGGGCTTGTAAGAGTCTTTTATGTTTTGTAAGAGCACTCATGACTTAGTGGTTGGGTTTTTTGAGGGGAGACTTTGGTTTGAATTAGGAAAGTCTTAAACTTGTTTAAGGAATGTGACAACATTAGGGGGTGGATTAGGCTTGGGTTTAGGATTAGATTAGGGATGTTAGAGATGTGCAAGTGGATGGCATTAATGAGGGTGGGTGAGTTAGTGGCTAAGCTTGGTTAGTATGGGTGGATGGGGTGGATTAGGCTAAATGGAGGATTAGAGATAGGATAGGGGTTTTTGAATTTGAGGATTTCATTTATCAAATAGATTTATTTAATAAATGGGGGATTTTGGAATTAGATAGGAGAAAAGGATTTAATTGATAAATAATAGATTATTTCATTTATCAATTAGGACTGTAGATGATTAATTAAATTAATCAACTAGGGGATGACAAAGGATTAATTAAATAGAAATTTAATTAATAATGCCTTTTTAGATAACTAAATAGGATTACTAAAATAGTGTAATCAAATTTAGGTGTCTACATTTTGCCCCTCTTTGACATAGTGTTAAGACAACACTATTTCAAAGAAGTTTGAATGAAGATGACACGAGGAAGATGTTTTAGCAACAAGGTTGCCCTAGTCTCGTATAAGAAGAGGAGAGACTAGAATTAGATGATGCCCCCTCAAGAAGGCGACGAGGAGAGAAATGAGGCTCGACAACTTCTTGAAAAATACAAGAAATTGAGATGAGTTGAGACGCAGGTTGGCGAAGAGAAGGGGCTGAATTAGCTCAAACTCTCACTACGAGAGAATGATAAAGGGAAATTAGAGGCACAATAGTAAAGCAAGCTTAAGACTTTCCAGGATTGGGGGGGGGGGGGAGGAGGAGCGGAGTGCTATTAAAGGAATCCATGGTAGGGAGATGGATGATAGAATGATAAAGCTGATGCAACAAGATTTCAAAGAGTCAGATTGGCGGAAGATGGGTTTTGGGAATCCCTAGGACTAGGATTGTGGATCTCGAAAGATGAGGCTTGGTGGATTGATTTGATTGGTGGATCCCTAAGAATAGGATTTTTGATCCCTAAAGCTAAGCGTGAGGAGTGATTCAAAGAGATACTGATGCATAAGCTGGGGTAGGAGCGACAGATGTAGGATATGGATGGGGGATAATGGAGATGAAGGGAATCCATTGAAGCTTTTTGAGCAGGGGGATACTTCAAAGAGAAGTACCGCCATGTAGTTGAGCACTAGATTTGCTATAGGACTGTTGGTTAATTGCCAAGGTTACCAAGAACATCAAGGCCTTTTCACCAACCGTCCAGAGGACTGACGAACTAACTCGAAACAAACATGCAAGGATTGCCCCAGTATCACACATGAATCCTAGAGGAAGCAGTGTGGAAATGACACTAGGTAACCCACAAGCAGAAAAAGAAAACAAGCAAAAGACCTGATCAAGACCTTACGCTCTAATTGCCCCATTCGCAACATACCATGATATGGAAGATTGTGGCAACCTTGAGGAGGGAACAAGGAGATTGCTTGGAAAAGATATTTCAAGACCCAAAGGGAAGATCCCAAACCAAAAGAAAGCGAAAATCCGAAAGAGAACTGTTTGCCAACGAGATGGGTAGGACGAGGTACTAACAGACCAAGATTAGACATGAGGAAAGCTATATCCTGCAAGGACCTATTGGAGAGCACCTAAGCTGATGGATCGGGATGAGTAATGCATCTGGCAAGCTGAACTAAGAAGGATAACACTTTGGTGACATGAGATCTAGCTAAAGGATGCATTGGAATAGCTAACCAAGGTGTGTGATGTGTGCAAGATGTTGATCAAGGACAAACTGACACGAACGCTGGATAGATACAATGATACTAAGCTAAAGAGGATATACAAGCTGAAAGACCAAGATATGTTACAAATGTACAAGTTTGTTCATGTTTTGTTTTTTTGTGAGATGGAAATGTTTGTGAAGGATGGGATGTCTATAATAGTTGATAGGTGGATAGGTAGATGGTTTGTGAAAAGCTTAAGGAAAATGGAATTCTGTGTGTGCATGTGATAGGATACAGGCTAGGATATAAGATTATTTACAAGCTGGAATATGGTACAAGCTTTGGACAAGATTCAAATATATACAAGGTATGGTACAAGATTTACAAGGTATAATACAAGCTTTGGTACAAGATTTACAAGCTATACAGGAGGTATTGACAAGCTCCATCAGATTTTGGATATTTGATTAGAACACCAAGGGAACAAGCAGGTGTTTTATGGGATGGTGGGTGGATGGATGAGGGATAGGATAGTGATAGATAATGGATTAGTCTTTAGCACACAAGGTGCCTGAATTACAAGGTTTTCACTAAGGTACCTATCCAAGGTGCTTGAATTGCCAAGTTTTCACCATTGGATGCTTATTTCTCTTTACTATTTTTTTGTATTTTTCAAAAGCTGGGTATACCAAGGATCTTCAAGCATAGAACTTCTTGAGATGAATGATGCTAGTGGGATCATTCAAGAGTTCTCCTTCTGGTGTAGATAATTGATAGGCTCCGGAGCCAAAGGAGGCAGTAACCACATAGGGACCAAGCCATGTAGGTTCAAACTTGCCTTTCTTTTCTCGATCTGCTTAGACTTTCATATTTTCTTTGAGGATCATGTCACCTGGCTGAAAGTGTTGTGGGAGCACCTTCTTGTTGAAATTCCTTTTGAGACGAGTTTGATAGACTGTGAGATGGTCATAGGCTTGTTGTCTCTTCTCATCTAAGAGATCTAGCTGGGTGAGTTGAGCTATTCTATATTCTTCATCTAAGATTTGCCCTCACAAAGATATGCGTAGTGAGGGAAGTTCAACTTCTATAGGTAATACCGCTTTGGCACCATAGACTAGGGAGTATGGAGTTGTGCCTGTGGATGTACGAAAGGAAGTTCGATAGGCCCATAGAGCTGGATTTATTTGAAGGTGCCAATCACGACCGGAATCATTGACAACTTTCTTTAGGATTTTGAGGAGGGTTTTATTAGTTGCCTCTGCCTGGCCATTACCTTGTGGGAAATATGGGCTAGAAAAGCGGTGATGGATGCGGAGGGAAGTGCATAATTCTTCCATGTTGAGATTTTCAAAGTTAACTCTGTGGTCAGTGAAGATGGTGGATGGGATGCCGAAGCGGCAAACAATGTGGTACAAGATGAACTTGGAGACTTGAACTCCTGTAGCTGAGACTAGGGGGATTGCTTCCACCCACTTAGTGAAATAGTCTGTAGCTGTTATTATCCATTTATGTCCATCAGATGAGAGAGGTGTGATAGTTCCAACTAGATCAAGGCCCCAACGAGCAAAAGGCCAAGGTGGTGCAATAGGCTGTAGATCCTGTGCTGGAGTGTGCACAAGATTTGCATGCTGCTGACATGGGAGACACTTTCTGACAAAGTCACAAGAGTCTTCTTCAATGGTAGGCCAATAGTAGCCTGCTCTAACGATTTGTCGTGCTAGGACAATACCACTCGTGTGGGCACCGCAAAGTCCAAAATGTACTTCTTTTAATGCCATCGCGGCCTCATTTTCATCTAAACATCGAGAGAGAGTATCATGATAACCTCGACGATATAGGGTATTGGCTTTGATAACATAGCGGGATGATTTTTGGATGAGGTTCTAGCATTGGGTATGTGTGAGGTGAGGGGATATGATACCATCGTTAAGGTAAGCGTGAATTTCATGGTACCAAGGGGATTGGGGACCAACCAAGATACAAACACGGTTTGAATCCTCATTCGCATAAGCGGGTGTGAGGAGCTGCTCAACTAAAAATTCATACTGTGTAGCATCTTCGGGAATTTCCAAGAGTGAGCCGATAGTGGCCATGGCATCTGCTGCCTTATTCTGCATTCGAGGTACTTGTGTAAACTGAAGCTTTGTAAAATGTTGGGTCAGCTGATCAACTAGCTCTTTGTAGGGTAATAGCTTTTCATCTTTGGTTTGATATTTATTTAAGACTTGTTTGATGATGAGCTGGGAATCGCCAAAGATTTCTAACTCAGTGATATTCCATTCTGCAGCTATCCTTAATCCTGCTACAAGAGCTTCATATTCTGCTATATTGTTGGTGCTAGGGAATTGTAGCTTGAAGGCTTTTGGAATGTAATCTCCTTGAGGTGTAACTAATAATATTCCTACCCCTGATCCATGAGAGGTGTATGAGCCATCAAAATAAAGCTTCCATGGGGGCTGTTCTTCAATTAGGCAGATATGCTCATCTATAAATTCTGTGAGCAAAGGATATGCATCTACTAGAGGTGCATCAACTAGGTGATCTGCTATAGCTTTCCCTTTGATTGCCTTTCTATCCACATACTGGATGTCAAACTCACTTAGTAGCATAACCCATTTGGCCAAACGGCCTGTAAGTGCTGTTTTGGAGAGCATATACTTGAGAGGGTCAATCTTGGAGACTAGTTGGATGGTATGACTTAGCATGTAGTGGCGAAGCTTTTGAGTTGAGAAAACAACTGCCAAACAAGCTTTTTCCATAGGAGTGTAATTGAGTTCATAACCAACTAGAGTTCTACTGATATAGTAGATGGCTCTCTCTTTGCTATAATCATCATGTTGTGCTAGAAGTGCCCCTAGAGCAGTAGGTGTTGCTGATATATACAAGATCAAGGGATGACCAGGAACTGGTGGAACCAAGATAGGGGGATTGGTGAGATACTACTTGAGCTGATCGAAGCTGTGATGACATAAAAGATCCCACTTGAAGTTCTCATTGTTCTTTAGCAAGTGTGAAAATGGTGTACACTTATCTGCAAGTTGTGAGATGAAGCGCCAGACAGATTGAAGTTTTCCCTGAAGAGGGCGGAGCTGTCGCAGTGTCTGGGGAGGAGGCATGTTTAAGATAGCCTTGACCTTTTTGGGGTCGATCTCTATACCTTGTTTAGAAACTATGAAGCCTAGAAGCTTGCCAGATGTGACCCCAAAGACACACTTCTTGGGATTTAGCATGAGATGATATTGGGCCAACCTAACAAAGACTTTCTCCAGGTCAGCAAGATGATCCATGAAGGTGTGAGATTTTACTAGGATATCATCCACATAATCCTCCAAAATGCTATGGATAAGATCATGGAAAATGGCTGTCATAGCTCTTTGATAGGTAGCCCCAGCATTCTTTAGGCCAAAAGGCATCATGGTGTAGCAAAAGGTTCCCCAAGGGGTAGTGAATGTTGTCTTATGTTGGTCCTCTCCTGCAATCTTGATCTAATTATACCTAGAAAATCCATCCATAAGAGACAAAATTTCATGTCCAGCTGTAAGATCTACAATCATATCTATGTTGGGCAAGGAAAAATCATCCTTTGGACAAGCTTTGTTAAGATCTCTAAAATCAATGCAGATTCTGATGTCACCGGAAGGCTTAGTGACAGGGACCATGTTGGAGATCAATTCTGAGTAGTCGATAGGTCGGATAACCTTAGCAGCTAACATTCTTTCTAGTTCAGCTTTGACTAGTAATGCCACCTTGGGGTGCATTTTTCTAAGCTTTGTCTGACGGGCTTGATCTTTGGATCGACTGCAAGATGATGAACTACAAGCTTTGGATCAAGTCCTGGCATGTCCTGATATGACCATGCAAATTGGCCAATGTTCTCTTGTAAAACCTCAAAGAGGAGGTCAGCTTGGTCTTGTGATAGGGATGCAGCAATGTGAACAATTCTAGGGATCTCTGCAGAACCAATGTTGACTTCTCTAGTATCCTCTATTAGAATAGAAGACACCTCTGGTCGATTATCTTGAGGAGGCAATACTAAGTCCTCATGTTCAGCTTGTGGCTCTGGATTTTCTTGCTAAGGGGTTCTCTTCTCTGCCTTAGCTAGTCCCAGATTTACCTTAGTTCTAGTTTTGGGTGTATTGAAACTAGGTTGGGGATTTTCTCCAAAATACCCTTTGGGATCTAGCTTGTAGATGTAGGTAGAATCTGGCTTTGTCTTCTTATGAGGAGTTTCAACTCCCATGAATCTTAGAAGCACTTCCTCTGATGCAAACTCATGAATATGTATGACACTTGGTTGGTCCCAATCTATGAGTTGTGGATGAGCAAGTGGTAGGTAAATGAGATGGATGGATAGTTCTCGAAGAACAGAGTCTCCTAGGAAGATTTGGTCTGGGATATCATCGTAGGCTCTCTTTTCAACTTCCTCAGGAATGTCTTCAATTTTGACAAGGTCGCGGTGGATGTTCAAAAAAGCGTGACCATTCTCGATGGTGCCCCCAGTTGTGGGTATGCCAAAGCCAACACCTAACTTTATTTCCCAATTATGTGCTTCGATGGGACATTGCATGCCCCTTTCTTCTGGTCCTAGTCCACCTCCTTGATAGTTCCATTTTTTAGTGATGAGCTTATGTTGTTGGGGATACTTCTGGCTGAAGTGATCAAGGTGTGCTTGATTTCTTGGAGGTGCATCCTTATGTAGCCAATTGTTGATATCTGGAGTGAGCTCCTCATGAAGAGGGGTTTTTTAGGACACAAAGGTGGTTGGGCCAAATTGTTTGTATCGAGGAGGTGGAATCTCCTTAGCTTTGTGATATGTTGGCTGTCCATGGGTATGTGGATCAAGTGGGATTGCTCTGACAACAAATGCATCTGATAGACTATATTCTCCACAACCTTTGTTGTTGATCTTTACAGTAGATAGGGTGGAGGCAAGGATAGTTTCTGCATCATTAAAAGTGTGGGATGAGCTGGCGATGGTTGTGCCGATGTCTATTCTAGGGCAATGATTTGTATATGAAGCTTCAACCGCATTGCAGTAAGCAAAAGGTTCTGGATCGGCATGGATGGTTACCTCAGTGCCCTGATGCAGAAATTTGATGCAGTGATGGTAGGTGGATGGAACGGCCTTCATAGCATGAATCCATGGGTAACCGAGGAGGATGTTAAATGGTAGATTTAGATCAAAAACATGGCAAACTATCTCTTGAATGACTGGCCCAACCTTGATTGGTAGCAAAATAGTCCCTTTTGTGGTCCTTTCCAAGTTTTCATAAGCTTTGATGGTGATAACCTCACTGATCATATCTGCCTCAGTATACCCAGCTTGTTTTATGAATTTTAGGGTGCAAATGTTCAAGGCTGATCCATTATCTATCATTACTCTTTTCACAAAAAAATTGGATACCATGATGGCTATGCAAAGCGAAAGGGTGTGATCTGGCTCAACCGCAGGTATGTCGGTGGGTTTGAAAGATAGGCACATGAGGATGAAAGGTGTCCAAAAAGATTATGAAAATCAGTAGCATTGATATCAGAAGGGACACGGGATTCTATGAGAGCACTGTCAAGGATGTCTTTGTACACAGGACTAGTGCAGAGAAGGTCTAAAATGGATATTTGGGCTGGCATGTTCCCAAGGTGTTCCAAGATATTGTACCAGCTTTTTGATGGAGCTGATGGTGTTGATGAAACTGGTGGGCCTGCGATGTTAAATTGCGCTCTTCGAGTGGTGACCGCACACTCATTGTCTGGTCCTCGAATATTGATAACATTGACAGAAGGCTCTTTCTTAGATATACAACCTATAAGGATACCATAGTCTATATAGGATGAAGTCTGGTCATTGTTCTTCCCATGCTGTTGGTTTGGCTGGCAGTTGTTGGTGTTGTTTTAGATAGGTGATTTTCCAAGATTTTGGTTGTTGTGTGGAGGAAAAGCATTTTGATAAATCTGTAAGCCTACATTGGGAAAGGTTTGCGCACCAACAATGATTTCCTTCCGATCAATGAGGTCTTGCACATAGTCTTTCAGTTTCATGCATCTGAGGGTGGTGTGACCGTTTACCCTATGGAACTTGCAATACTCATTGTCCTTGTACCATGTAGCTTTGGATTGGCTTGGATCAATTTGCTGGGTAGGAGGAAATTTGATGAGGTTTTCCTTAGCCAATTTCTCAAAAATAACATCCAATGGCTCACCAAGGGGTGTATAGTTTCTAGGTGCAGGTTGGAATCTGGGCTTTTGCCCTGCAGCTACATTGATGGCATTAGCTTGATTGTTAGACCCTTGAAAGTTGGGTCTTGTATTGTGGTTTTGATAGCTTTGGTTATTTCATTGTTGGTAATTGATAGCTTGTTGGTTGTTTGTTTGATATGGTGGGTTAGACTGGTTTTAGAAGGACCAATGATATTCATGTGTCTGGTGTTAGTAACCCCATCTGTTGCAACATGCTTGTTTTTGTTCCAATACCTAGACTTAACATTGGAATGTGATTGATTTTGGTTGGCCTCTTTGTAAATCTTTACCACACCATCTTTGATGAGTCCTTGCTCAAGAATCATTCCTTTCTTTTTGATATCCTTATAGGTCTACAAACAGTTCATGGTCATGTGGTGAGCTAAGCTGGGATGTGCATTATCAATAAACATTTTCACCACATGGCATTCTGGCAAGGTGCAGGATATGCAGGTGGTAAGGGTTTGCCATCTTTGCAGGTATTCGACAAGGCTTTCTCCACCTTTTTGCTTGGTGTGGAAAAAATCAACTATTGAAAGCTCTGTTTCAACAAGATGGGCATATTGGGCTACAAATGCCTCAGATAATTCAGCAAAGTTTTTAATTGTGCCATAGGGGATTCTATAAAACCATTCAAGAGCTGGTCCAGCCAAGCTTTTGGGAAAAAGGCACAAGAGGAAGACATCATTGTATGCCACGTCCTGGCAATGCATGTAAAATTCTTTGATATGTGTGACAGGGTCTCCTTTTCCTCTGAATTTGTCAAATTTAGGTACCTCAAAGTGTTTGGAAAATGGTGTCATGGTAATGGCTCTGTCAAATGGGTAAGGACACACATTCTCAAACTTGAATCTCTTTGGATCATTCCCTTCTATGATGGCTTTCAGAGCTGTCTTCATTTGCTCCCACTCTGAATTGATAGGTGATGGTTGGGGTGCCCCCAATGTAGGAGTGCCTTGAGGTAGGTATGTGCTAGATGGGGCCACTGAATATGGATGGCTGTGAGGGATTTGCTGATAGGGATTGTACATTGTTTGGGCAGCTGCATGGTGGATGATGGGTTGTTGAGGGGGAGGTGGTGCATATTGCTGCATGTGCTGTGAGGCTTGCTGTTGATATGGGATTTGAGGTTGGGATTGAGGAACATAAGCTGGCTGTGGGATAAATGGATTACTTTGTGGAGGTAAGGTATAAGATGGTTGTGAGGCTTGGGGAAAGGATCAGAGGGCTTGTGGGGTTTGACCAATATATGTGGGTTGTGCCCCCATTTGGGATGGTATCTACAAATAATTGGTGGTTGGCTGGGGTAGTGGATTACCTCCTAGAAGTGGCATTGAAAAGTAGTTGGTAATTGGAGGTAATGGATTAGTTGGTGGTGGAGGTGGTGGGAATTGAAAGCTTGGGAATGGAACTGATGGGGTTTGATAGCTTTGTGGCTGGATTTGGAACCTTGGTAGAGTGGTGGTGGGAGCTGGGGTCACTTGGGAGCTTGGTAGAAGATTGGCAGTAGCTTGTGGGTTTTGATAGCTTTGTGGAGTGAAGGTAGTAGCTTGTGGATTTGTGGCTGGTGGTATTGAGCTCCCAAGACTTAATGGAAATGATGGGATTGTACTTTGGGCTGTAGTGAACAAGCTAGGGGTGATGAAAGGTTGATTACTTGGCCCCATGGGTGGCATCCCTATTGTATATTGCTGAGGTTGGCCAAAGATGCTAGCACTAATTTGGGAGATGGGTGGATTTGGAAGGCTAGGTGTGGGAGCAGCAGGAATAGTGAAGGGGGTGAATGGTGAGGTGTTTTGAGTAAAGGGGGTTTGGAGCAGAGAGGTATGAACCAAGGATGGAGTGGTGGTGGCTGGGTTGGCTTGCGGCATGGAGATTTCAACTTGGGTGGATGATGGTATGTTTGGGTCTGTTGGGTCATATGGATTGGCTGGAGGCTCTTCTTTTGGAATATATTGAGGACAATTTGGATCATAAGAGCCTATGGGTGGTGGTAGCTGCCCAAACAATGGGTGAGATGAATCTGATAATGGAGGGGGTCTTCCAAAGTCAAAGGTTCCTAAATTGTCCCTTCGAAAATTAGCCATGATTGTCTCTTTGTTTTTGTCTATAATGGTGTTTACCAATATTGCATTTCCTAGTTGGTTCATAAAATCTTCAATGTTAGTAGGTGATGGCATAGCTTGCTCTGGGCTAAAGGATGGCTGAGTGCTCAAGGGGGGTGAGGTTATTCGATCCAAATGATAGGGCTCCATTGTTTCTTTCTTCTTGGCTAAGCGAGTGACGGGTGGCATGAAAAATGCTCCTAGGGATGAGATGCAATGATGCTGATGGATGCAAAAAGGGGGAAGGCTTTTCTATGCAAATGATTTCCTAGGTTGAGGCAAAGCTATATTACAAAACCTAAGGAGGATTGGGTTGGGGATTCTAACTTCAAAGATATGTTGTCAAAGCACAAAAGGTCTGCTTTCCTATGTGCAAGCTTGGTGGTGATTGTGTCAACTTAAGGATAGACTGATGATCCTTTAGGAAGAACACGAGATTGACCACTTGTGGATCCCAACCTTTAGCTCAAGGTGATGAGGGATAACAAGTGACAAAGCTAGATTACCCTAGACAAAGCTCTGTCAAAGGGATAACCTTGGTGAGATTGGTGGATTTGGAAGATTTTAGGAATGGAAAACTTTTAGCAAGGTGACAACAATTTTGAAAGCTTAGATGTGCAGATTTTCGATTCTTGGCTAGATGGTATGATTCTAAATGAGATGGATGAGCTAATAATTCTTAAGGGGATAACCTAAGATGGCTGGCTTTTCTACAAAGATGACTCTAAAGTGAAGCTTATCCAAGAAGATGTGGAGAAACAAGGGTGTCTAATCATAGAAATCATGCCTAGTTGGTAAGGCATAAGCAGAATTAACTCCTGGATGTTGGCTAAATTTGATGGTGCGCTCTAACCAAGCCTCTTGAAGTGCTTCATCGGTAGCTTTGTCCTCTACTTTGTGGAGTTTGGCAATTCGTGGGCTTGGTGTTATTTCTTTTCTCTTAGCTGAAAGTTCTTGGTATGCTAGAGATGGCTTGAGTTTAAACTTGTGAAACTTCTGTTTGGGTTTGGGTTGTTCCGACATAAATTCTTGAATTTGCTTTGCTTTGGGAAAAATCTCAATTGTTTTGCTTCAACTTGTTCAACTTCCAAAATAGGCAGTGATTACGCTAAGTGTGCCCTAAGCTAGGATTGACCAAGTTTGGCAAACATTCATTCAACAAGTAAAAAAATAAAAACAAGCAATAGATAGGAACACCCAGATAGAAGTTTGTGGTTCTCAGAATGTGATACTTGCACCAAGGAGTGTGTATGTTCTACAAATGTTTCGATTAGTCACTCCAAACACATTAACATCCTAGATGGTTTTTTGCAAGGCTGACAATTGGTTTAGCTAGGGAGTCCTCGATATACGCAAGGTACGTGAGGCCCAAATCCGTAGATGAGACCAAAAGGATGTCACACAGTTGAGAGGAGCGGTAACCCACTTCTCCTCTTTCACTTCTCAAGGGTATAAAGTTCCTTGAGGCTTAGCCCGAATGACAAAATCTTGATCCCAAGAGAGGTGTCTTTCGATTCACCTCCCGATTCTTATACTCCGCCGGAACGCTGGAGTTGAGGTCGTCCAAGGGGTGATGAAATTCCCAAGTAGGCCTCCTAAAAAGAAACAAGGTTTTGGATCCTAATCTTATGCACCCAAGATGGCCTCGAAAGACGACAAGGGGAGAGAAGACTTGGATGACCTTGGGCTAAAAAACACGCTTGTTCTTTTACCAACTGACTCTTATGTGTGCTAATCTAGACTTTGCAAGCACTCATGTTTAAGAGACAATGTTCAATTCCAACTTGAAGCGCCAACAAAAGTAAATCGATCGAAGAATGCAAACAATAAGAAGAGTTAGGGTCAACAAAAGCAAACTTGCGCACCTGGAGGCCCTCCACATCAAGTATCGATTAATTTTCTTTAAGGTATTCAAGATTGAGTGTGAGTTTGTTTTAAGCCCAAAACAAAAGTGTGTGAGATTCAATTTCAAGCGCGCGCCCGGAGGCTCTCCACGTCAGTTGTTGTTCAATTTTAGTGCCCAAACTTGAAGTGTGATCGATTTAATCTAGAGTTTTGGCCATTTAAGAATTTTGATAAAGTTAAAGCAAACGTTCAAAGACCAAGTGAGTGAGTTAGATTGTGGAACATTTAACACCTTTTTCAAGTAGACCCATCCCCATAAATGGTGCTGAGATTGCAACCAATGGTTAATATTTGATGGGTGATTAGAAAAGAGGTGAGTCCAAGGAACTATTCAAATTAATTTTTGTAAATTTTTATTTTAACTTAACAAAGTTTCTTAAATGTCCAAAAATCAAACTTTACCTAGATTGCATGTGGAAAAGAGATTTGTTTTGTTCAATTTTAGAAGCTCCAAATGAAGTGTTTCTTATTGCAATGGTTAATTGATCCTTGACATTCAAGATTGGATTTGTTGTTTTAAGCATGCATTCCAAGGAAAGTTGATCTTAATCCATGACATTCAAGAGTGGTGTTTTGAGCAACATTCATTCAATGGAAAATGTGTTTAACCATTGAAGTTCATTTTTTTAGCAACATGCATTCAAAGACAAATGGTTAAACATTCAAGTTCATTTTTTAGCAACATGAAAACCTGCAAGAAACATGGTTAGTGGTTCCATATGTGCTCCAACCTACAATGAGACAAAAAAAAGCAATTTAGTTAGCCAAAATCTTCAAAAATGAGAGCTTAACTATGGGAAAAAAAAATTTAACTTTTTTTTGCTATTTTTTCTACGCGTAAAAATGCTTAAAATGGTCTAAATCCTACGGAACCACTAAAAGTCAAATTTTGATTTATACTCATTTTTTTTTTTTTTTTTTTTTTTAGCTACAAAGTGCAGAAATAATAAAGCAGAAATGCAACATAAGCAAGCAGAGAAGACAGTCTATCAAAATACGAAGACGCTGAAATACAGAGACGCCAAAATATGAAGAGGACAAAATAGATTTGTAGCACAGAACATAGGTGACAAGCAGAGACACCGATTTGCGCAGATGCGGATTTTCACAGACGCGGATTTTCGCAGATGTCAATTTTTGCAGACGCAGATTTTCGCAGACGTCGATTTTCACAGACGCGGATTTTTGCAGATGTCAATCTATGCAGACGCGGATTTTCGCAGACGTCGATTTTTGTAGACAAAACAAGTTGCAGACGCCAAAACTGCACCAAAAAAGCTTAAAAATGCAATTTTTTTTTTTTTAGATGGTATTTCTTCTTCCTAAGTGCGTTCTTTAACCTGCAAAAACAAGCAAAACACCCTCACAACACACTCAAACAACAACAAACATTAGATGGTTAGAAAAATGACATATAGATGAAAATAGATGATTAAATGACTTATAGTGGGGTCCCACCGGGCGTGCCAAAATGTAGAACCAGAATCAGTATGCAAAGAACATTAACAAATAAAGTAAACATTCACAAATCAACAACTAAATTCACATATATGCTTAGACAAAGAAAGAAAACAAGAAGTGCAAACCTCACAAGAGAAAACACTCCATGCTTTCTTGGTTATGTAGATGTGTCCTTTTGCTGTGGATGTATGCTCAAGATGCTCAAAAGATGCTTCAATGGAGATGGGTAATGGCAAATTGGTAGCTTTGTGAGCTCTCAATTTGGCATTATAAGGGTAATATTGATGGCTTTGGTTCTCAAAATAGCATGGTAACTTTAGCTCAAAGATTGTTGATGAAATGGCTTGGGATGGGATTCAATTTATAGGCTAAGGGGTAGAGGGATGGAGGGCTTAGATGCAAGGATGGATGAAGGCTTAAGGAGGGCTAGGATGCACTCAAAGGAGAGCACATGGATTGTGCTTGTTTAGCACCAATGGGAAGGTGACACTTGTCACAAGGAGGATGAGTGTGAGAGGGTAGGGTAAAGGGTTGGTTAAAGGCATGATGAGTGGGGTTGAGTATGTAAGAGGGATGTAAGAGGAATGAGTGTGGAAGAGGGAAGAGTGTGTAAGATGGATGTAAGAGTCATGAGTGGGCTTGTAAGAGTATTTTATGTTTTGTAAGAGCACTCATGACTTAGTGGTTGGGTTTTTTGAGGGGAGACTTTGGTTTGGATTAGGAAAGTCTTAAACTTGTTTAAGGAATGTGACAACATTAGGGGGTGGATTAGGCTTGGGTTTAGGATTAGATTAGGGATGTTAGAGATGTGCAAGTGGATGGCATTAATGAGGGTGGGTGAGTTAGTGGCTAAGCTTGGTTAGTATGGGTGGATGGGGTGGATTAGGCTAAATGGAGGATTAGAGATAGGTTAGGGGTTTTTGAATTTGAGGATTTCATTTATCAAATAGATTTATTTAATAAATGGGGATTTTTGGAATTAGATAGGAGAAAAGGATTTAATTGATAAATAATAGATTATTTGATTTATCAATTAGGACTATAGATGATTAATTAAATTAATCAACTAGGGGATGACAAAGGATTAATTAAATAGAAATTTAATTAATAATGCCTTTTTAGAAAACTAAATAGGATTGTTAAAATAGTGTAATCAAATTTAGGTGTCTACAAGTCTAGTCATCAATATTTTTTCATCATTTTTTAAAGAATTGTAAAGTATTTGTATGTGTTGCCAAATGGTAAGAATTACCTTTGAAAAATATAACCACAGTTCAAATGTGCTAGAAAATCAATAGAAATAAATGAAATCAATTTTGAACTACTTAAAGGTAAGACAAAGAAATTTAACTTCTAATTCCATATCTAAATACAAAGAGCTATTATCATTCATTCATTATTATTAGTACGCATATGGACCTAGAATTTAAAACTTCAAGTGCAGAGTCTTGAACCACTTCGAACTAAAGTTCAAAGTAGTTCAAAGTGGTTCAAAATAGTTCAATTTGTTCATGCAAGCTTAATAATATATTCTAAGAAGTTAAAAATGGCATAATAGATGTGTTTAGAGAATGGTTACTAGAAATGCAAGGTTATTGTCTAAACCATTGGTGCAATGTTTTAGTGATTTAGAGATTCAAATTGCTTTGAGGTAGTTCAAGTATTCATAAGAAAGTTCAAGTTTGGAACTCCAACTATTAGACTTTGGAATGCAAATTAAGAAAATCAATAGCCCAAAGCTCTAAACTAAATTTAGAGTCATTTTCAAGATTCAATTTTAAAATTCAGACCCATGGCTCAAATGCATATTTTGAGGTGTGAGTTCTTTGGTGCAATTTATAAAATCATGATTTATGGATTGGCATTTGGTGATTTGATGCTAAGTTATTGACCAAGTTGAGACTCAAGTAGAGGTACCCAAAGTTATCATTCTAAAGATATATAAAGCATAGGGTAAATATTTTTATATTGTCCCTCACAATCTGATACATTAAGATGATTCAATAGAAACTTGTATATGAGAAATATGTTAGTAAATGAATAGTAATCTATTAAAAGAACAAAGCATTAACAAAAAAAATTACCATAACATATAAGAGAGACCAAAAGAGAAACCCTCAAATGAGAATATGAGCTATGGAATGGCTCTCTCAATGAGATTATTCTCTTGATGTATGGATGAGTCTAATGGATTAGTTTGGTAGGATTATGGGATGTATGCTCAAGCTTCAAACTAGCTTAAATGGATATTTTTGTGTTTTTTGGTGTGGATGTATCAGATTGGTATAAAACTTGGTCTTAAAATGGCATTATAACTTTAGCTCAAAAGTTGTGATGAAATGGCTTCGGAGGGGATTCAATTTATAGGCTAAAGGCTTGAGGGATGGAGGGTTAAGATGCAAGGAGAGATGAAAGCTTAAGGAGGGCTAGGATGCACTCAAAGGGGACCACATGGATTATGCTTGTTTAGCACCAACCAGGGAGTGACACATGTCACAGGGTGAGTGGATGGAGGCAAGGGGATGGATGAGTCAACAAAGGAAGCTCAAGGGATAATATCTTCATAAAGACCCTTCATAATGGCTTGTAAGAGCAATGAATGGGCTTGTAAGAGTCTTCATGGCTTCTGTAAGAGCATTCATAGCTTGGTGGTTGGGATATTTTGGAGGGAGTTAAGATTGTTGACTTTTCTTGGCTTAGGAAAGTCTTAAGCTTGCTTAGGGAATGTGACAACATTAGGGGGTGGATTAGGCTTGGGTTTAGGATTATATTAGGCTTGTTAGAGATATGCAAGTGGATGGCATTCATGAGGGTGGATGAGTTAGTGGCTAAACTTGGTTAGTATGGGTGGATGGGGTGGATTAGGCTAAAAAGGGGGTTTAGGATAGTTTAGGGGTTATTAGATTTGAGGGCTTTATTTATCAAATAGATTTATTTAATAAATGAGGATTTTGAAATTTAGATAGAAGAATAGGATTAATTGATAAATAATAGGTTATTTGATTTATCAATTAGGACTATAGATGATTAATTAAATTAATCAGCTAGGGGATGGCAAAGGATTAATTAAATAAGAATTTAATTAATGATGCCTTTAGATATAACTAAATAGGATTACCAAAGCAGTGTAATCAAATTTAGGTGTCTACATTTTGCCCCTCTTTGACATAGTGTTGAGACAACACTATTCCAAAGATGTTCGAATGAAGAAGACACAAGGAAGATGTTTTAGCAACAAGGTTTCCCCAGTCTTGAATAAGAAGAGGAGAGACTAGACGTAGAGATGCCCCCTCAAGAAGGCGATAGGGAGAGAAAAATGAGGCTCGATGACTTCTTGAAAAATACACGAATTCGGGATGGGAGGACAAAGAGTGGCTTAAGAGAAGAGGTGAAATTAGCTCAAACTCTCACTACAAGAGAATGATAAAGGGGAAAATCAGAGGCACAAGAGTAAATAAGCATAAGACTTTTAGGATTGGGGGGAGGATGAAGTAGCAGAGCACTCTAAAAAGGAATCTAGGATAGGGAGATGGATGAGGGGATTATAAAGCTGATGCAATAGGATTTCAAAGAGTCAGATTGGCAGAAGATGGGTTTCAAAGATCCCTAGGACTAGGATTGTGGATCTCGAAAGATGAGGCTTGGTGGATTGATTTGGATTGGTGGATCCCTAAGACTAGGATTGTGGATCCCTAAAGCTAAAGGTGAGGAGTGATTCAAAGAGATACTAATGCATAAGCTAGGGAGGAGTGATAGATGCTGGAGATGGATGGGGGATAATGGAGATGAAGGGAATCCATTGAAGCCTTTTGAGCAGGGGGATACTTAAAAGAGAAGTACCACTATGTAGTTGAGCACTAGATTTTCTATAGGACTGTTGGTTAATTGTCAAGGTTACCAAGAACATCAAGGCCTTTTCATTGACTATCCAAAGGACTAATGGACTGACTCAAAATAAAAACGCAAAGATTGCCCCACCATCACACATGAATCTCGAAAGAATTAGAGTGGAACCGACACTAGGTAAACCACAAGCAGAAAAAAACAAACAAAAGACTTGATCAAGACCTTACACCCAGATTGCCCCATTTGCAGTATACCATGATATGGAAGATCGTGGCAACTTTGAGGAGGGAACAAAAAGATTGTTTGGAAAAGATACTTCAAGACCCAAAAGGGAAGATTCCAAATCAAAAGAAAGTGAAAATCCAAAAGAGAACCATTTGCCAACGAGATGGGTAGGATGAGGTACTAATGGACCAAGATTAGACATGAGTAAAGCTATATCCTGCAAGGATCTATTAGAGAGCACCTAAGCTAATGGATCTAGATGAGTGATGCGTTGGGCAAGCTGAACTAAGAAGGATGTAAATTTGGTGATAGGAGATCTAGCTAAAGGATGCATTGGAATAGCTAACCAAGGGTTGTGTGATGTGTGCAAGATGTTGATCAAGGAGGAATTGACACGAAAGATGGATAAATATAATGGTACTAAGCAAAAGAGGATGTACAAGCTGATAGACCAAAATATGTTACAAATGTACAAGGTTGTTCATGTTTGGGTTTTGTGAGATGGAAATGTTTGTGAAGGGTGGGATGTCTGCAATAGTTGATAGGTGGATAGGTAGATGGTTTGTGAAAAGCTTAAGTGAAAATGGGATTTTTGTGTGCATGTGATAGGATACAAACTAGGATACAAGATTTGGATATACAAGCTATGATACATGGGGGGATACAAGATTTACAAGCTGGGGTACAAGATTTACAAGTTGAGGTACAAAATTTACAAGCTGAGGTAGATGAATGGATAAGGGATAGGATAATAATAGATAATGGATTAGTCTTAGTACACAAGGTGCCTAAATTACCAAGTCAAAATTTAATAAAAGATGTTTTCCATATATAGTGGTCATTTGATAGTAATACCATTATTCATTCAAGGAACATTAAAACTATTTGAATTTGAAATAACAACATATCATATTGTGAATATCTCAAAATGTAGTCTAAGCATGTAGTATTGTTACTGATGAAATACCTTTTTTTTAAAATTTGAGTACCCTGTTAATAATATCATGTTAATTAATTTACAATTTTGTCTGAACAAATTGATTCCTTACTCAATGATTTATAGTTATGAAGGTTACACACATTCTGTCTTTTGTACATGTTGAAGTTGATGAAAGCTCAACTCCATAGCTCCTAAGAATCAGTACATGCATGTTGGAAGTCTTAATTGGAAAACTAAGATACTGAGAGGGGGGGATCAGGATTTGTATAACTTTTATCTTTTAACACAACTTGAATGCATTCACCACATTTACCATCTCATATCTAAGACATGCATACCATAACTTGTAAAATCAAATTGTTGGAGCATGTAGATCTAATCTATCAATCACATGCATGAAATGAAACACATAACACAATATTTGTTTATCCAAAAACCCTCCAAGGTGAAGGTAAAAGTAGGGTGGAGATGACACCCACAAATCTTCACTACTATAGTAACAAAGTTAACATGTTAGGGTTACTATTTTGATCACTTCTGATGATCTACCCTATGAGGGTTATGCCCTGTTAAAGGCCATTAAGACTATTAGGTGTTACCTTGTGAGAGGATTTTACACTTACAATAAAGTAAGGTCCAAGTTAAGAGATTTACAGAGGTCTCATAAAACCACTTTGTTAAGAGATTATCCTTGACTCAATCTATTAAAACTAATTCAGTACCCGATCCTCAGTTTTCTTTGAAAATTTGGTTTTGGATCTCCTCTCTTCAATTTGATTTGATCTCTGATATGATATATCTTTATTGTCCCTCACTCCTTCATAAGGTCACTTCCTCTATTCTTCATAACTTAACCCTTTTGCCTTCTCTGCAATGTTCACACTTTCATGCTTGATCAACTTTTTGATCGCGGGAATAAATTGCTCATTCGCCTTTTGTCTCTCTTGATAATGAAAATAGGGTTGTAGATCAATCTATTTATAGATTTCTAAAGAGTTTTCTAGATTCTTCCCCTTTTCCTTTGATGGTTGTTCACTACTCATAGGGATATGTGATCCACATCATAAAATGTGTAATAGCTTATGTAACAACCTCTTATTGACTATCGTGTATGTGTCAACCTATAATAGTTTACCTTAAAGTTTGTATCACTCCTGACTTGAATGTCAATTCTTACTTGACATTTAATGTTCTTGTCATTATCACCCAGTCTCCGTACTCAACATCAATATGCTTTGATTGTTTGGTAATCACTATACTCGGCAACCAAAGACTTTCTCAGCTCCTATAAAGCTTGACATATACATGTTTATTTACAAGTCTTTATATAGCTCAACCTATATAGAGTAGTTTGGCTGTAGTGATGACCGACTAACTCTGACTTGTATATGACTAAGTGTTTGACACTAAAAGACTATAATAGGTAGAGATACCAACAATCTCCCCCTTTGACATTAGTGGCAAATTTTTTTTGTCATGATTACATCATTACAATAAAAGAATAAGAGTACCCCCCCAAGCTTGTGACTCAAATCTTATAGAACTACAAAACGTTTTGCCAACTGACCAATCAATGAATAAGATATACAATATGTATAATACATGACTCTAAAAAGTCTGATATTTTTTAATATCATACCATATCTTTCTTCTAAATGTTGAATTTGATTCTGACTCTTATGTGCTCTGAATCTCACCATTATCCCATTCAATATGTAATCATCGTTACATTCCCCCTTGTTTTTATCACTTATATCATGTGCTGGGGTTGAGTGGGTGGAATCAAACCACATTTCTCAATGAATGGTTTGTGGACCTAGTTTATCATGGAAAATGCATGATCCCAAGAGCTCCTATTGATTGAAAAATGTGATTCTAGAACTCCAATCTAGCTGCCAAATCAATTAAACTATCATCAATTGAAAGATTGTGATATGCCTGGATTAGATCTTAGGATGATTGTAGTTCACATTGCATAATGTCATATCTCCATTTGAAGATAGAATTTCAATAATTATTATATAATACAATGTTATTAAATAAATAATGATAATAAAGTTATATTAAAACTAATAATAAAATATAAAACTAAGAAATAATTATTATTTATTCTATATTACTAATTAAATAATATTTAGTATGATATTTTAAATATTTTTTAAAAAAGTAAAATTTCAATGAGTAAATAAAAAAGTAAAATTAAATACAAGCTTGACAATATTGTAGAAAGTACATTAACTTTCTAAATAGAATTTAATAATAAATAAAATAAACACAAATAAGTAAGTAAATAAATAATATAACATAGAACAATATAAATCAACTAAATCTAATGAAAAGTCAAGAGATGTTTAACAAATAGACATGTCCCCTTAAAATTAATATATAAAAGGGAGGAGAGTTTATTTTAGAGAGGGGACAAAAAGAAAAAGAGAAGAGAAGAGTTCAAAAAGACAAAATGGAAGAGGAAAGTAATATGAAGAAAATAAGGAAGTGACTTCGTGTAACGCCCCACCACGTGACCCAAAAGAATTAACCTAAAGTTTTACTAAGTTTTCCAAACATTTTTTTTCAAAAGTTAATAACTTAACAACAATAGTTATAACATAGTATAAGCAATTAACTCTCACATAAACACATAACATAAAATAGATTACAGTTCTTAAGGGTCCCATGACATTGAACCACATTTAAGTTTAATTAATAATAAATCTAATATATAATAAATCCACATCAAATAATAATATACCAGTATGAATCCATTTAAATAATATACAATTATATATGATGCCACTTGGCAATAAACAAAATGTACAATCATCCACTGTATAGGTCACAGGGTATGAAAGGTTGAAATAATATACATCATGAAATAAACTGCATCATCTCTTAAAATCTTATGAAATCAAATACAATACAATAATACAACCATCCATCATAGAAATACAAGGATGGATAGAAAGGAACATCTGCACAAACACATGCAACAATGGCCTTTGATGGTTAGATCTCAATCCAGTATAAGAATAAGCACTACCACCCAACCTGGTGGAACCTAAATGACCCCCTCCCACCATGCCAAGGAGATAGTCTCAAGTCCCAAACAAGATAACAAACTCAAAAGTCAAAATCCAACATGTAGGTTTAAGGAATCACCTGAAAGCAAACTATCTCAAAGGGTACAAAGACACAAGTATCAACGAATCCCAGAGGCAACACAGACATGTAGGAAATCTACTATAAAAATGGGCAATTTTTATCACACGAATCAATGCTAGAGTTACCTTGGCAGTCTAACTTGACCCCACCCCCCTAGTGACTCTATTTGGCACTAGTATCCTTTCATACTGACAAGGCATACTAACGATGCATAGTCGCAACCAAGCATTCTCTCTAGTCCCATCCTAGTCTGTACTAGCACTCAAGGCATAGGTGAGAACATGCAAAGACTCTTATTAGGTTCATTTTATCTCCATTTAGTGTAGTATTTTCAGTTATTAAACAACTTACATTGAATTACCCTAGTAGCCACTTTGGGCCCCAACCTCCATTGCAAGCCACTTTCTGACATGAAAAATAAATAACCTACCCTAAGCTCAGTAAAATCAAAAGATAAAAAAAGACCACATACCATACATTAGTTTTTAAATAAGAAAATGAAAAGTATTGAAAAAAAAACACTAATCATAATCACAGATTCCACCAATACGATCATTCTAACAAGACTGATCCCAAAATCAAGTATACATAAACCAATCCAAGTCATAACATGACATCACCAAGAACAAATCATACAAACACCTTAGTCCTATACAAGTGACTAGAAAGCAATTCAAAAACAACTAATTGAAGACTCAAAAGTTATATCAGATGGGTCACACCATTCACCTTAGTTTCACACAAGAACACTGGAAAGCAATAACAATCAATAGATCAAAACACCTCATAGAGCATACAAGACACATTACCATGGTTGAGTATAAAAGATCGTATAGAAACATCATAATGACATCACAGAACAAACCCCCAAGCCTCTGGTAAACATCCTGAATGGCCAAAGCTAAGACAAACCCTAAAAACCCCAACGCTAATAAATCACATGTCACATAAAGCACATACAAAAGCGAATTTCATAATTCATTAAATTTTGAAAACCTTGAAGTTCAATATTTAGTAAAGGTTTTCAGATTAAATCATAGACAATTCTATAATGGAAATCAATTTTCTCAAACAAGGGTTTCAACCCAAATAAATTTTGAAAATAGAAACACAACAGACACGAAGAAGACATGAATTTAAAGAACAAGCAACTACTGCACAAAACCACAAGATCCTACCTAGATCTAATGCTAAAACAATAAACACACAAACACACAAGAATTTTCCTTTTCCTTCGAAAACCCTCTTTTCGAAAATTGGCTCCTCCAAACTGATATATCTAGAAATGAGCTCTAATCTCCTTAATAAGCATTTTCCCCTCAAATCAAGGCTTTGATCATGCAATCATGCGAAAACCCTTTGTCTTTAATTACTATATTTTAATTTTCATGCACACACTTTATGTAATTTAATTAAAATAAACTTTATTAAATTAAAGCTTTCTCTCCCTTATTAAATCATGTGACATTTTTTATATAATATTTATTTATTTAGCTAATGATAATATTTAGAGTTTATTAAAAATAAAACTCCTAAATAAATTATTATTCAATCAAATAAATATAAATACGCCTAAATTATAACTTTAATCAAATCTTTTAAATTTAATTATTTCATGCACATTTAAAGAAATTTTTAAATAAAATATTCTTTTCCTCCATTTATTAATTAGTGTAAGCACTATTTAAAGCATAGTTTATCATTTAAATTAATAAGAATAATTAAAGCTCTTTATTTAAATGCAACTATAATTTAATAATTAGTAATTAAATAATCATAATAAAACAATATTAAATCTTTAATCTTTTAATCTTTTAATTATATTTTTATGACTTTTATACGTATTTAATTAATTAAATAACATCATATTGTAATTTTTCTTTAACCAATTTTCTAAATTTAGGCCTCTAATTTAGACTTTTATTTAAAGCATAAATTTAATTAGTTTTTAATTAATTAAATATTCACATATTTTAATTTTTTTTTTAAATCAAATAATATTTATTACTCAACTAATAATACTAGTATAGACATCTTAAATAAATCTATCTAAAGAAATGATAGATATCCACTACAAAATAATTATAATTTAATGTACTACATCTAAAATTATTTATATTTCATTTATCTCCATTTATTTTATTTTTTGCTAACTTTAACTTTTTATTTTAATTTCTTAAAAAATGGATGATTTATATCTCCAAATACTATAATTTAAACAAATGTTTTATGTGGTATTTATTAAATTATTTTTAAAAGTACATTCTATTTATAATAATATTTAAATTTTGACATGTAGATGGTTGTCAAATTTAACTTAGAAGAATAAAAGTTAACATTAACACACTCACACCATCCCACTCCACCCATTTTGCCATTGTAGAATGCCTATTGACATTAATTATTTAGAGTTTATAATTAAATAAAACTCCTAAGTAATAATTATTAAATTAAATGACTATAAATACGCCAAAATTAGAACTTTAATTTAATATTTTAAGTTTAATTCTTTTATTTAATTAATTTTTCAATTAATTAAATATAATTAAATATTAAATTTTCTATATACAATTTTCATGCAATAACTTTATGCAATCTAAATTAAAATATCTTTGTTAAATTAATTTGCTTTCTCTTTTTAATTAATTTATTATATTTTAATTTCATACATAAGCTTTATGCAATTTAATTAAAATAAACTTTATTAAATAATTACTTACTCTCTCTTATTAATTAGGAGACTACTAAGAATATTATTTAGAGTTTATTATTTAAAATAAAACTCTTAAATAATAATTATTAATTTAAACAAATATAATTATGCCTAAATTAGAACCAAAACTTTATCTTTAAATTGAATTCTTTTATTTAACTAATTCCCAAGACGTTTTTAATAATATATTTATTAACTTAATTAATAACATTATTTAGAGTTTATTATTAAAAATAAAACTCTTAAATAATTATCATTAAATTAAATAAATATAAATATGTCAAAAATAGAACTTTAATAAAATCTTTAAATTTAATTTTTTTATTTAGTTAATTTTTCAATTAATTAAATATCAAATTTCTTTATAATTTTTTTATTAAATTAAATCATTAAATTATCTTTTAATTTGATTTAATTATAACAAAAATCACAATAGACCCACAAAACCAAATACGACAACTCAACTGAAGACACAAGACAAAAATTAAATTTCAGGGTTAAAATCACAAATTCACATCACTTGACGAATTCAGAAACATGAAAGTAACTCAGATACTTGTCCTATTTTCTAGGACAATTGGCTTAGGTTAGGATTTGGACTCGAGAGTTATCTCCCCACTTATACTATTGAAATACTACGATAGGGTACACTCATCCTGGCAATTGAGGGAAGTCGATACCCGATACTTACAATCTGCATAAAATCGACGCATGTATAACACAATATACTAAACTAAATAGGTAATGGCAGAAAGTGGTGCATCGTGTAGATCCCAACTAGCAGGTGACTACGACTCCCTTCCTCAACCACATCAGAAACGTCAAACATAAAGAAAACATACACGCACACCATACACATGGAAGTATGGGGCAAGTATCCATAGAAACCACATAAAAATCATTCATCTAACTAACATCATTCAATAACCGAAATAATTGGCACTAAGTACCTCAACATATATATATATATATACTGAATATGAAATACAACTAATTAATTCTAGTAATCTAGCACCACTAATCATAAAACATAATAATAGAATATGCCTAAAAGAATTCAGTCAAAACAAATCAAAAAAGTCAAGTAGTGGTTGACATTACACTTCTTCAAAAAGGTATTAATGATATTGAAAGGATGCGAACTATCAAAAGGGTCATGATTATGAATAGTTGCGACACTTCAAAAATATTGTGATTATAAAGAATAGGGACTTTTCAAAAGGATTTTAGTTATGAAGTGTTGTGACTTTTTGAAAGGATTATAACTATGAAGTGTTGTGACTTTTCAAAGGATTTGTATTATGAAAGGTTGTGACTCTTGGACAAAAAGAAAGAAAAAAAGTATATTTTATCCTTTTCCTTATAAGTAGAAAAGCAAGAATTTTGGAAAGTAAAGATGGAGTCGAGATAATCTAGAAGGAATAATTGATTGAAGGGTTGACTAAGGATAGAGCCACATGGACCAAGAAAAAAAGAAAGTAAGAGAAAGGTATGTTTATGGATTATATTTGTTTAATTATATTTATGAATTTATTTATATTAATGAATCATACTTGTGGATAATATTGTGTTAACCTATGGAGTTAGCACCATGGATATTAATGAAACTTGAAGCATGGAGCATGTGAGATATTAAGATATCTAGTGTCTGCCATGGCCAAGAATCAATGTGGACTAGAAGCATGGAGCATGCAAGATATTAAAATCTCCATTGTCTGCCATGTTTGAGAACCAATGTGCCATAATATTTTGATGATGTTAACATATGCATATGTGATTAGCCTTGGATAGAGGATGTCCATCCAAGAAGAATATTAAGGGGTATGCTCCTGGGAAGACGTCGAGGTAGCTATGAGCCAAGAATATCAGTCTAGAGACTTCCTTAAGATTGGGGTTAAAGTAGAGGGTAAAATAATATAGCTAATTTGTTATTGTTGTAATTCTAACAATTATTTTATAGGTATTATTTGTTCCAAACTAACCCTAACAGTAGGGACATTACATATAACCTCCATATGACATATCGACATGCATTGGATAGAGATTAGTTTGGCCCACCTACTACTATTTGTTGTCTATAGCTCAACCAATTTACCTTGAGAAAATAATAACTTATTATATGTCTTGAGATGGATTCAATTAATTGTGAAATAGATCTACTTGTTTGTTGTATTTCATCTTGAAATCACTGGATGTTTGCCTGAAGATCACTTGTGAATCTTGCCATATTACACAAAATGTTGTATCATGTGACAAGCTCCTCACTATTTTGTACACGTACCTACAATTCAATTTTTTTCTTGGGAATGGTTGTTGAAACTTTCTCTACAACCTTATTCTCAAATTTCTTGGCTAACCACAACATCAATTTTTCATTGGCTTCAATGTCTCCAACATTTATTTGTTCAGCAATTTGTACAGGCTAGTAAATAATTAGGGCGTGTCCATCAATATTCTATACATTGAATGCATGAATAAATATCCCCTAAATATCATGCAACACTTTCTTCTGTTGCTGCTCCCTTATCATCTATTTTTGTTTCTTGTTCTTCGCCAAAATTTCTTGCAAAATAATTGTTTGCTCAAGAGTGAGATTTTCTAGATCCCATTTTGACATCTCAATTACTTCATTCAAACCAACTGTAATATCTAGAGATTTTTCCTTGATTTATTTTCCTTTTCCCAAGGAAGGAGTGTTGCTGCTTGACACTGCTCTAGGAGTTGGTGATGGGGTGTCACCACTCAGTCTTTCTGGGATATCAGTGGTTGAGACAACAATAGTAGCACTCAACACTACTTTATTTTCCTCCTTATTTTTCTCAATTTGAGGTTTTGACACATTTTTTCTTTCCTAACCATTGGTAGAAATTTCTATACGTGTGTCCTTATTTTATTCCTTTGCCTCTTGCTTCTCTTTATCTGCATATGAGGGCTTTTGTTGCTTGACAACTGGAGTGTCAAGTGTGGCAACATAAATAGGTGAAATGTTGTCTTGCAAACTCAACATGCTTGAGCTCACTTCCTCAATTTGATAATCTTGGATGGTCACTTTCTCAACTTCTTTCTCATGTGCCACTTCTTTAGTAATGAGACCAAAAATGCTCTTTCATAGTAACTCATTATGTTGAACTATAACTTCAATTTTAATCTAAAAAATCATAAAAAAATTGAATTTAAGAACAAATCAGTTCTTATATTTCTCCAAAAATGTTGCCTTCTATTCTTTTGACAAATCATGCATAATCTCTTATATCATTCTCTATCATGGATGCACGTTGCCATCTTTTATCTAGCCTATTGTACAAATCAAGTGGAATCCTTTTCTCCACTTCATTAACATCCAATTTATGATTTGCCATCATATCTACCATGGCTTCTTCTACTTTAGATTTTTCCTCATTATTCAATGTATCATATTTTACAAATCTAAAACTTTATAGGTCCACAGAGATTTGAAGGTCGACACATGCCTCATCAATAGTCTTTGTTCTTTTACAAACTGTGACTTGGTAATATTTGGGTTTGTCTAATTTTTTTTTTTTGCATCTTCCTTCTCACTTTCTTTCTTCTTAACTAATCTTCTTCATTTTTTCTTTCTCTTAGGGGCTTGTATTTTTTTCTTCTCGGCACTTGAACCACTTGATTTAGTAGTCTTTACTACTCCTTGTTGGATACAATTGATTAATTGTGTATTGTCTTTGATGTTACACAAATGCCATATCATTGGTAGTCAATGCATGCCAAGCTCACTCAGGTAGTAAAGATAGTTTTCTGTGTCTACCAAGTGTTTCTATGTTTGCCTAGTTGAGAAGGTCATGTCTATCAAGTTTATTTGGGCGTCAAAGGAAAGTCTGTAGAAGATGAGTGTTAACCGAGCTCACTCAGTTAATGAAGGAAAAGTTGGATGGAACCAGTGTTAACCAAGCTCACTCAGTTACCAAAGGATTTGTGCAAATATGTAGTGTTAATTGAGTTTCAATTGGTTAACACAAAAAATCGCTTTTGAGTTAGTGTCTACCGAGCTGGATTAGCTAACGAAGGATTTTCTTATTTTGGCCTATTAAGCTTAATTGATGTATCTATTAGTTCTAGTTGACTGAGGTGATGAATATTAATTATTCTGAGTTGTATTTGATCCGACTTGACAATATGAAAGATATAAATATAAGGTCAAGTTGAGAATTTCAAGTGTGTGAAAAGTGAAGATAATATTGAAGATTTAATAATGAAGAAAGGAAGTGAATTTGAAGGATACACATAATATACTTGTGGAGAAGAAAAGATATATTCGATCAGGAAGGATTAAGTACAAGCCAAAATAGAGATCTGTAATTAGTAATTTAGTTAAATTCAAATCAGGTCATCTCATTGTTACTCTCTAACCATTGTAGTAGTGATCTAAATCTATTAATAGATTTGGCTTAGTAGCTATTTGTAAATCCTCTAACAAGGTGATAGTTCTGTTGAATTATCTAAAGACCTCTAACAAGACCACTCCTAATAGGGTGATTAAATCCTCTAACAGGGTCACACCTAATAGTGTGTTTTATAACCTTTAACAGGGTTGGCTCCTAACAAGGCTCACTTCAGAAGAGTGAAAACAGTAACTAGTCGCAATTAGTGGTTTTTCCAAATTGGGTTTCCACGTTAAATCTTGTTGTTAATTGTGTTCATACTATTTTATTTTATGTCTTTGTAACTAAGTTAAAGTAATGGTAATCATAGATAACATCTAAAGATTTTCATGTTAATACTTATTGAGTATATTTAGTATTTACCGAGTAACAATATTTTATTAGTGTTTGTCGAGCATCAGCATTATTCAATTCTCAGAGTTTATTTTATTGACATCTAAGGGATCAAGGATTTATTTTAGTGGTAACTAATGTGCCCCTCTCCTCTCAGTTACTCCTCTTATATTTGAAACATTTCTTTCTTTGTAGATGGTTTGACACTCGTTGTTGCTACCCTGGTCCATGGAGGAGAGAGAGGTGCCAGTACTGACTTCTTTGCACCTTCTTTTTCTTTAGGATTTACATATTTATCCTTCTTTGTAGGTGGAGTAACCACAACTAGTGCTTTACCTTGATCTCCTCATTCTTCCTCTTCCTCATCATCACTATCTTTATCTACATATTCTCCATGACCTTGTGTAAGCTACAAAGGTTCTTTGCCTTTGCCTTGTGTGCCTAGTTTCTCCTCCAGGACTTGAATCATTTTCTTTATTTTCATCTCTTTAGAAGCTATTTTGATATCAACAATAATTCTTTCCTTAGCTTCTTCATACTTGTCAAAAGGTTCTTCTTTTGTATCAATTTTCTCTTTAAGCAGTGCAACAATATTTGCACTCACAATATTATTATCAATTTCATAGTAAAATTCTTTCAATCATGCTTTCCTAGGCTTTACTGCATATACAAACATGTTATGATCTATATCCACTAGAAATAATACATCATTGTAGTATTTTATTACTAATTCTTATGGTATCCTTATTTTCTTTCTCATTCTCTATTTACACTCTTCAAAATACATGTCCATAGCATTCTCAAACTTTTCTCATAACTAAGTTATATGTTCACTTATTTGTCTCGTTACAAGCTTGCCTTACTCCCAAACAATATTACCAATACTAAGAAAATAATTATGAACATTAAAAAAAAATACACATAATAAGTGATCCAAACTTACACATAGAATTCTTTGCCTTTGTGATGGATATCAAGTTTTCTACCAATTGTAATTTTTGCACCAAGACCATATTCATGATCCTTCATAAAAATTCTTCATGCCTAGTTGACTTCCATACATGGCACACTATTCAATCTGCTTCATTGATAGAATTTGTGACAAATTATTCTCACTGCAAATTCAATCATTAGATTTGTAATGGTAGAGATGGACATCCCTTGTCCATTCCGTTCAACATTTGTTTTGCCTCAATTTCTTGTTAGCTCAGACATTGCAAATTTTCTTGTCTAAAGTGGGATACCTTGTAACCTTGCGTGTCATCTTCTTTGCTATCTCTATGGATCCATTATCTAGCCATAACTTCATATCATGGATCCTACTTCATACAACCTTGAGAAATTCAATCTTAAAGTTCCTTAGAAAATATAGTGCACGAGTTCACCCTTTCCTCTCAGCAATTTTGAATTCACCTTTCAAAATACCACAAATCTCATGATCACCAACCTCTCAAATTTTGCACATGTATCAACTCCTAACATCATGAATCATAATAAATTTAGGTGGTATCGATGATAACACACCCATTGAGTTGCCTTTCATTGCAACCTCAAGAATAACACAAAATTTAGGTGGAGGACAAGCATCACTAACCACCAATTGAATGTTACTTACCTCTACTCCTTGACTCTTTCCCATGGATGATGAAGCTATCATTTTTCTTTATTAGGGTTTGAAACATTTTTTCTTTGCATAACTCGTCACTACTCAAATATTCACTAAATCAAGATTCTCTTCCAAATTTTCTCTAGATCACCTTAAAAATCTCTTTTGTAAATCATTCAAATTGCTTTGTGCTTTCAAAATCTATATGCAAGCTGTGAAGAATGTCTTCAAATTTCCAATATATACTCCCTTTTTCTCCAATCAGGGTCTCCATTAATGTTGTGATCGCTGGTAGATGGAGTCCATCTATCTTGGTCGATATTATGCCTTTGAACTAGGTCTTCACTATATGGCTTGGTCTATTCCATCTAACTCAAGCTATACACTAGTTTTCCATCTGAAGTACTCAATCCATATTAAAATGCTCAATCAATATTGAAATATTTAGTGATGTTTGGCACTTGTTATATAAAGCTTCTCTTGTACTTGTACTTTTCATGGATATATTCTACTGCATCTTTCCTTATGTAAATATGAACTTTAGTACATTTTAATGCTAGGAACTGGTCTAGGATATATCATTAAATATATAGTTCCTTACATATATTTCTTTATTAGTTTGAGATGATATGATCACCCCCTCCTTTAGATTAGGTGATCTCAACTCCTTTTATCCTGTTGTTTCCATCTTCTATTTTTTTCTTCTAGGATTGGTTCATCTCCTTCCTTGTTTGTTCAATGTCCACTTTTCCTTTTCCCTTGATGTGATCATGCTTTGATGCTGGTACTTGGGGCCTACAATTTTTTCTTAAATGTCCAAAACTTGTGACACTTGGAACATATATTCTTAGGTGCATCATTCTGCCTTTTATTATTCAAATAAGACCTTGTCTATGATCTACATTCATATGATTTATGCTCATACTTTTGACAATTGTAGAAATAACCTTCAAATCTAGGTTTAGCAGACACGTTGTTCATTCTTGATCTACATTCATGCATTTGATGTCCTTGTTTCTTGTAGTAAAAATGATAACCAGTAAACTTAGGTTTAGGATTTTGCATACCATTTCTACCTCTTTAGCTGTTTAAAGTATGACCAAGTTTTCCACAATGATAGCATGTGGGTTTGGCTTTTGACTTTTGACTTCATTAGGCTTCTTCAAATTTTCAACAAGTTCTTTCTTAGTCTTCAATTCATTCCTTAGTAAGTCATTCTATGATCTTGGGTTTTCTATTTTCATATCCATCATGTTTAACTCATTATTTGTGAGCATCAAGTGATACATCATGTCTAGTTGAGTGTTTGTAATATTTTGCACATCAGATGACATTTCTTCAAGTATAATTGCCATTTGACTTTTGTATTCCTTAGTAATAACCTTGTCTTCTTCAAATTTATTCTTTTGTTCGGTCACTTCACATAGCCTTACTGACTTTATCTCACGTTCTCTTTATAATCATCTAACTTCTTCAATTGAGATATTATTCTTCATTAGTAGATCTACAATGGCTGCATCACTCTCACTTGAATTTCCAGAGTCAAATAGTCCTTGAGTATCAACTCCTTCATAATTAAACTCATTTAGATGAATGGAAATTACCTTTCTCCTTCTTAGGGATTTCCTTAGTTCTTGTCTAGCTACTTCAAGTTGCTGTAGTATGAGCTGGATATCAGTCATTTGATTGTCAATAACTTTTCCCAATTTATAAACCTCCATTTCCAAGATCTAAACTCCCAAGCTATTATATTTTTTCAAGAGAACCTTTTTCTCTAATACCAATTTTTGGAAGTGTTAATCAGGAAACTAAGATACTGGGGGGGGGGGGGGGATGTGAATTAGGATTTGTAAAACTTTTACCTTTTAATACAACTTTAGTGCATCCACCACATTTACCATCTCATATCTAATGCATGCATAACATAAATTGTAAAATCAAATTGTTGTAACATGTATCTATCTAATCTATCAATCACATGCATGAAATGAAACACATAACAAGATTTGGTTACCCAGAAACCCACTAAGGTGAAGGTAAAATTGGGGCGGGGATGACACCCACAAAACTTCATTGCCATAGTAACAAAGTTAGCTTGTTAGGGTTAGAATTTTGATCACTTTTGATGGTCAACCCTATGAGGGGTCTACCTCATTAAAGGTTTTCAAGACTATTAGCTCTTACCTTGTGAGAGGATTTTATACTTACAATAAATTAAGGACTCAGTTAATAAATTTACAAAGGTCTTTTAAAACCATTCTGTTAAGAGATTATCCTTGACTCAATCTATTAAAATTTATTGAGTACCTGATCCTCGATTTGATCTGAAAAGCTAGTTTTGGATCTCCTCTCTTCAATATGATATGATCTCTGATTTGATATATCTTTACTATCCTTCACTGCTTCATAAGATCACTTTCTTTATTCTTTGTAACTTCACTTTTTTGCTTTCTCTGCAATGTTCACACTATCACACTTAATGTACTTTTGTGATCGCACAAATAGCTTTCTCATTCTCCTTATGTCTCTCTTGATCACAATAATAGGGTTCCAAATCTGTCTATTTAAAAATTTCTAAAAAGTTTTCTAGACTGTTCCCCTTTTCCACTGATTGGTTATTCACCTCTTATAGGGATCTGTGATCCATGCCATAAAATGTGTAATAGCTTTTGTAACAACCTCTAAAAATATTAAATTTCATGTCTTTGCCAGTATGAAATGATTGACCTCAAAGTTTGTATAATTTCTAACTTGAATGTTAATTTTGCATTTCTCATCTCAAATTATTTATGGTACTCTACATTCATTGTTCTTGTTGTTGTCGCTCAATCTCTACTGTACTTGACATTAATATGATCTAACTTCTTGGTAATCACTATACTTTGTGACCAAAGACTTGCTCAACTCCTATAGAGCTCGACATATACATGTTTATTTACAAGTCTTTATATGACTCAACCTATATAGAGTAGTTTGGTCACAATGATGATGAACTAACTCTACCTTGTATATGAATAAGTGTTTGACACTAATAGACAACAATAGGTAGTGATACTAAGAATGCAAACACCCATCATAGAAAGAGAGGAGAAAAATATATGGAGGCTAGAGTTCACATATCCACAACTAAGACATTCTAGACAATCAAAAAGAGAAATTACGATTAATAAAAAAATGTTAATTACAAAGAGAGGTCAATCCTTATGAAGGAGATCAAAACCCTAACAAGAATCTAACCTAGGTTACATGATAATAATTAATTATTATTTTCTTAAATTTTAGCTTAATTAGAATAAAGTTAATAAGAAAATACCTCATTCCTCTAAACCTCCCCTTAAGATCAACTTAGGGAGTAGCTAAAAACCTATAAACTCCTACTAAAAGTAAACTTGGTTCCCAAAAACAAAGTCCTGATGAGGTACACAAGCACAACCAAATCTATGTAAATAGGAGAAATAGGGAAAGCCACATTGGAAAAACCCTACTCCAAGAAGAGGTGGAAATAAAGTTGAAAGAATTAGTGAAGGATTGTAGAAGCCTCAAAACTAGTGAATGTCCCAAAAGATAGGAACAAAAGGATGATCATGAAGAAAACTAATGAAGCATGTAGAAGTTGCAAAGCTCTATCAAAAAGTAATTGTTGATCTTAAGAACCTCCACTATAATATAACCTAACCAAGTAGAGAAGACCATATCTATATTAGTACCCTTAGAAGACACTACTCAAAACAATAGGAACACATAGGAAAACAACTAAATTCAAAGATACATATGACATAAAATACCAAAGCCTAAAGAGTTGATCAATCAAACATGGAAGGTTGCATCCAATGTAGGAATGAAAAGAAGAGTGTCTATATGGTAAATGATCCATCTCATAGAAATGTATAGGTACCTAGTCACAATATTTTCCTAGTACATAGGAATAAATACTAAATACATAGCTCACTCTATTGAATGGAGGAAGCATAAGGACCAACATATAACCCCCCCCCGAATGCAGACAAAGGTTAGGTGACAAGTGACTAGAAAAGTGTGCAAAAAAAAATGCATGCCAAGGAACCATGATCATGATGCACAAAGGAATACATATGTGTGTATTGAGGTGATTAATCTCAGGCATGTCATAAAGCTGACGTTGTAGAAGGAAAACTCATTGGACAAAATGAGATGACAAACAAAGGAAAAATACCATGGAACTTTAGTCAGAGTAGTACATATACAACAAGGCACAAGATATCATGAATACCAAGAATAAAATTTTATGCATGAGTGTCCTCATATGAAATTGCTCGAATCATAAGGCAAAACTAGGCAAAACAATTGAAATGTAAATACAGAAAGAATATGACACTTTATCTCAATGTGTTTGCAAAAATACATACAATAGATGTCTACAAAGACTAGAAGAGATAAAAGGTTGATACAACAAATAGTACAACCCATGAAAAATCATTTGTATGCGTGGTCTCTCATTAAAACTTAGGAAAGTGCCCAAGAAGAAAACCCTAGTGAGAGAAACTTCCTTGGTGGTGAAGATGTGTACCCAAGAAATTTTTGATGCACCTATCATTAGAGAAATACAAGAAAGAATATGACACTTTATCTCAATGTGTTTGCAAAAATACATACAATAGATGTCTACAAAGACTAGAAGAGACAAAAGGTTGATAAAATAAATAGTACAATCCATGAAAAATCATTTGTATGCATGGTCTCTCACTGAAACTTAGGAAAGTGCCCAAGAAGAAAACCCTAGTGAGAGAGACTCCCCTGGTGGTAAAGATGTGTACCCAAGAAATTTTTGATGCACCTATCATTAAGAAAATCTTTGATTTAAGATGCTAGAAAAGTAGCTCCTACTCTCCAACTCTATTTACAAATGTGAAAGCCACAGATTTAATGTACAGGGCTATAATGGCAACTTCTACGACACTATATACAACTATGTTCTCAAATAGATACAATGAGGTCAGTGTAGGGAAATAGCTTGAGTTATATCACACCCCTAGTTTAGTACATTCGAATAAAAATGAATTGGACTAAATATCTAAGATATTTCATTTAATGGATAGATTGACCAATTTTTCAAAATTTCTAACATACAACATATTTCACCATGAATTATTTATGATTTGCATGATTTATGGTAGAAAATAAGAAATTTGCAACAACAAAAAATGTTACATTTTGAAAATAAGAGAAAAGAAATTTACAATAGTTCTATTTCATGATGCATTTGTGGGGAACTTAGCCTGGCCCATCTAAAATGTCCACTCCCACAACATGGTCGATCTACTCAAAGTTGTGTGCAATTTACCTACTTCTTGGCTTTGAAATATTTCGTATGACCCTTTGCTATAGAGTAGAATATTTTCACTTGACATGACCATTTTTTGAAATTTATACTTTTTTTTTTTTGCTTTTAATTGCAAAAAGATGATTAAAAAATATAGATAAATAATTACAGTTGTCCAAAAGGACCATGAATATGCAGTGCAAACTTACAGAGTTTCATCAAATCTAAACAAAATAAGGTTATAATAAGCTAAAAGGCCTAATAACTAGGTTGAAGTTGACTCATATAGCATGTAACAGATTTTACAAAAAGATCAATCAGACTTGATAACTAAGAAGTTGTTGAAGCTGCTTGGATCATTTTATTTCACCTCCCTACAGATACAAAAAGTGATACTTGATCTCATCCAATTGTCTCTGATATCTTGCTCCATATTTTCGCCTAATCTTCATCTATGGAAATTAAAATAAACTAACTGAAATAACATGTCTATATACTTTTTATTTTATGTAAAAATATGTTTTCATTTGAGGTGATTTTATTACTAGCACTTGCTCCCAAATAAAAATAAATGTATAAAAGTGGCAATCTACAAAAATGTAGTATTGTAGAAGGGAGTCTTGTATGTAGAATATCTATTTTGGATGGAATAATGTCACACTTGTCACTCTCCAAATTGTCCTAATGATATATTGTGAGAGTTGCAATAAAGAGTGATATAACTTTACTTTTACTATATGTTTCAACTTTTATTTTTAAAAAAAATTATTTGCATTAGTTATTATTTTATGCTTTCTCTAATACTTAGCTTATATTAGAGCTTACCATTTTTCTTCATAATCAAAAAATTAGAAAAGTCAAAATATAATAAGAGACTTTTTCCATATATAGTGGTCATTTGATAATTATACCATTAAACTCAAGGAACATTAAAACTATTTGAGTTTCAAAAAACATATCATAATGTGAATACCTTGAAATTTAATCTAACCATGTAGTATTGTAACAAATGAAATACATTTTATTATTATTTGAGTACCCCATTAATAATACCATGTTAATTAATTTATAATTCCCTCTAAACAAATTAATTCCTCATTCAATGATTTATAGTTATGAAGATTACACACATTCTCTCTTTTGTACATGTTGAAGTTGATGAAAGCTCACACCCCATAGCTCCCAAGAATCACTACATGCAAACACTTTTCACAAAAAAGAGAGTAGCAAAAGATATGGAGGCTGGGGTTCACAGATCCACATGTGAGACATTTTTGATGAGCAAAAAGAGAAATTACTATTAAGAAAAAGTGTTAATTACAAAGAGAGATCAATCCTTAGGAAAGAGATCAAAACCCTAACTAGAATCTAACCTAGGTTGTATGATAATAATTAATAAAATAATTAATTACTATATGCCTAAAGTTTAGCTTAAGTAAAATAGAGTTAATAAGAAAATACCTTATTCCTCTAACACCCCCCTTAAGATAAACTCAAGGAGTAGCTAAAAACCTAGAAAATACTACTAAAAGTAAATTTGGGTCTTGACAACAAAGGCTTGATGAGGTACCCAAGTACAACCAAATATTTGTAAATAGGAGAAATAGAGAAAATCCCATAGGAAAAACCCTACTCTAGGAAGAGATGGAAAGAATGTTGAAAGAGCTAGTGAAGAAATGCAGAGGGCTCCAAACTAGAGATTTTCCAAAAAGATAAGAACAAAAGGATGATCATGAAGAACACCACTAAAGCATGTAGAAGCTGTAAAGCTTTATTAAAAAGTAATTGTTGATCTAAAGAACCTCCAATGCAATAGAAGCTTACCAAGTAGAGAAGACTATAATTTTCATGAGTTCCCTCAAAAGACACTACTCAAATTATGAGTCACACAAAGGAAAATAACTAAACTCGAAGACACAGACGACATAAAACACCAAAGCTTGAAGATTTGATCAATCAAACATGGAAGGTTGCATCCAAAATAGGAATGAAAAAAAGAGTGTCTATATGGAAAATTATCCATCTCATATAAATGCATAGGTACCCAACCACTGCATCTACCTAGTACATAGGAACAAATACTGAATGTATAGCTCACTCCATTGAACCAAGGAAGCATAAGAACCAATAGAAGAACTGCCCCTAATGTAGACAAGGGTGAGGTGACAAGAGACTAGAAAAGTGCACCAAAAGAACTGTATGCCAAGGAACCATGATCATGATGTACATAGGAATACATATGTATGTACTGAGATGATCAATCTTAGATATCTCATCAGGCTAATGTTGTAGAAGGGAAACTCTATGGGAAAAATGAGATGGTAAACAAAGGAAAAATACCATGACACTTTAATAAGAGTAGTGCATATACAATAAGGCACAAGATAAGGTGAATCCCAAGAATACAATAATCTGCATGAGTGCCCTCATATGGAATTTCATGAATTAGAAGGCAAAACTAGGGGAAATAACTCAAATAAAAAATACATAAAGAATATGGTTTTTTATCTTAGTGTGTTTGCAAAAATACATACAATAGATGTCTACAAAGACTAGAAGAGATATAAAGTTGGTACAATAGATAGTATAACCCATAATGAATCATTTGAAGAAACAAAATCTATTCCTGGACCTGAAACAACCAAGATATCCACCATAATACAAAAAATGAAAAAAACTAAATAGAATGTGTCTGAAGTAAAATTTGGAAAAACATCAAGCATCACTGGAAGAGATTTCCAACAATATAAATAATTCCTAAATCAAAGATTAGATGCTCAAGATATGTCTCTCAGAGTGCAAAATAGAACCCTTGCTTTTAACTGAATAAATAGAAAACCAAACAACATCAAATATCCAAATAACATGCATCATTGCAATGAAATTGGAAAGAGCTTTTTGACAATATAAGATTTGTAAAAAAATACTCATGTATGAGAAAGATATGACCAAAAAAACATCAATAGGTCTCTAATACCGTGTTGAATTTGATTAAATCTCAACCCCACAACTCTCAAAAGTCATTACATGAAATTACCTGTCATAGAAAGAGGGGAGCAAAACTTATGGAGGTTAGAGTTCACAAATCCATAGAGGAGACATTCTTGATGAGAAAAAAGAGAAATTGCTATTAATTAAAAAATGTGAATTACAAAGAGAGATCATTCCATATGAAAGAGATAAAAACCCTACCATGAATCTAACCTAGGTTGCATGATAATAATTAATAAAACAATTAATTATTATATGCCTAAAGTTTAGCTTAAGTAGATTAGAGTTAATGAGAAAATATCTTATTACTCTAGCAACACATTTTGTCAATCGTTTATTCCACACTTGTCACCAGTCATCTAGCTATGAAAACATTGGATGTTATTTCATCCTTAATTCCATTAATAGAGCCACCTTTCTCCCACTATTAACTTTAGAGGTGTAAAAGCATGATAATGGTAAGACTTTTTGTTTTTTCTCTTTATTTTTAATGGTTGAAATTCATAAAATTAAGATTTTTTTGAGGTTTGATATTTCTTAAGGGGATTTCTAATGAATGGTTCATAAGGCAAAACACTTGGTGAAGGTTTCACAAATGGGGTTGCAAGAAAAGTGAGTTTAACCATGGAGGAAACTATGTAATTAAGTGCACTCAAGTTGGCGTAGTACTAGGATGGGTGACCTCCTAGGAAGTCTTGGTGCTTCACCTCTGTGAGAATCACCTAGATCCAATGAGTGTTAAGTGTTTTACTCATTCTCATGAGAGAAGGGTGTGCGTGAACCACTAATCATGAAAAATGGGTCAACGAGTTTGACTCAAGAAATACATAGTTAAATCCCAATAGCAATATCACAATTTGACTTGTTGTGGAAAATATCTCCTAGTTATGAATTTTTTAAGGTTTTGAATATTAAATTATTTTTTGATTTATTTCACTCACCTTGTTTATATGATTTTAAAAAAAAAAATTTAAAGAATTTAAAGTTAATTATTATTTTAGTTTTCTAAAGAAAATGGTGTTTAAATAGTTCATCCACAAAATAAAAATTTATAATATTTTTAAGTCTAAGAGAAATGAACTCACCAAATGCTAAGATCGAAGAATTTCTAGAAAATAAAATAAAATTTATAAAACTAGAAAACATTTGGATGAAAACTAGCTAAACCATTCACTTAGCAAAAATTGAGGCTTGCTAGATCTAAAAAAACAAACAATATTTCTCAATATGCATTCCAGTAAAGAAATTTCTATTGTACACTTTAATCTTGGATTACAAATATATTGAATTATATTAGTTTGGTGTGTTTCATCTTTTAAAAATTCTTCTAAAACAATGAAATGAAAGCATGTATCTCTCTTAGCTAGAGGAGCCCAAATTCTTCCAATTATTAACATTACAAGAATCTATAAAAAACAAAGAAAAAATTACAAGCAAGACAACTTATTCTATGTGTGTTAAAGAATTCTAATGCTTACTATTAAGTTTTATAAAAAATTAATAATAATTCTAATTTTTCCTTACATATTTCAAAATTTCAAAATATAAAAAATTAAAAATTATCTACCATGTTTAAAATTTATTTTAAATCATATGCATTGCTCTACCTTTTTTCAACCTGCTTGGCCCATTCATTTAAGCTTTTGACTCTCTAGTCTTTTGACTCCTTAGGCTAAATCGTCTCCTTTTTTGAATTTGGGGTTTATGGCTATTTGTTCCCCTACTGGATTTCTGACTCTAAACTCTTTTGTTTCCTTAATGGAGGATTTTCCTACTTCAACAAAGAACCTAGAAGGATGTTCTTAACAAAAGCCTAAGTCTCAATCGAGAACAATGAATCTTCAACTAAATGTAGGAAACTTGCTTATGAAATACGTTAGGATGACAAGATTGGGGATTTTTGGTGACAATCTAGAATATCAAAGAAGGAATTCTTCTTTGATTAAGAAATTATGGGTTCTTCTAGTCAAAACCTCACCCTTGGCTACTAGGGCTAACATGGTTCCTTTAGTTAAATCTTGTGATCTAACATTTCATTTTCCTCTCATCGTGTTCCTCTCCTAGTGTCAAAGTCTATTAGGACTCGACATAATAAACATCAATATGGGGTTAGGGCTATAGATGCACCTAACTAGCCCCCTCATGTAGGTTTCAGCGATCCTGCTCATCCACCACGAGAACCCTGAACCCTAATTTTGAGTAACACATTTATCAATTGGTTATGAGACTATTATAAATCCAATGGTCTTTTTACAAGGTGGTGTGGGTTGGACCCATTGGTATCCAGAGTCAAGGTATTGTTAGAGGCATCTTATCACAATTAGGTAAGTATCTAAGTCTTAATAGTAATGTTTTCTTTTTAGATTGTATATCCTTAGATCTTAGAAATCAATTATTATATGATAGCCCTCTCTTATTAGAAGGGAAAAAAATAAAAATTATTCGCAAGTTTCAAATTTTTATCCCTAATTCTTTAATGAAATTAACGTTTAAAAATGGATTCTAACTAAGAATCTCTTTGTAGAGCTCTTATAGAGTAAAATTCTTAGTAGAATTGGGGATTCAATTAGTAGATATAGTGGTCTAGAAGAAGAATTCATCTCTTCTTTAGATATTAAAATCTTGGTGGAAATGGAGTTATCCTAAACCAAATTGAATACTTTAAGACTTATTACAAATCACTCTATCTACTATCTACATCCAAAAGTCTTTTTGGGTAAGGTGACTGGTAATCTTCTATGGTATCCACCCCTATGTTGTTCTTGTAAAAAAAAAGATGATTATATATTATTGAACCTTATTAGATATTAGCAACCTAATACACATGATCACTCTATCTACAATCTACATCCAAAAGTATTTTTGGGTAAGGTGATTGGTAATCTTCTATGGTATCCACCCCTATGTTGTTCTTGTAACAAAGAAGATTATTATATATTATTGAACCTTATTAGATATCAGTAACATAATACACATGTATTGATATCTTTCAACCTTTGGGGAGGGGGCTTTGTGTTTATTGAAAATGGCCCCTCTTCTATTAAGGGTGGTCCTTTACAAGCTCCATACATTCCTCCGAAAGATTTAGTGGAAGAAGAAAAAATTGTGGAAATCCCTAGCCAAAGAGAGGAAACCTTAGTACCCCATTCTTAACCTTCCTCATCTCTTATATAGGTAGGGCATCAACCTACACTTTTTCCTACTTCAAGTCGGGTTGTATCTGTAGACACTTTAGCATAGGAGGGAAATGGGCTAGAGGGTTTGATAGGTATCTCTAGGGATGCTTCCCTTTAGATGAGGGTAAATTCACCTACAAAGGCTTCTAAGTCCCCCTTATCTCCCCTACCCTCTTTGGATGAACCTACGAGATCTTTCTCTTCGAAGAGGAGTCATACCTCCATTCTAGTTTCAAATTTATAGGATAGGGACTCCTGTGGAAAATCAATCGAGGAATTAATGAATGCTTTTATTTAGGAAGTTTTAGGTGATGAAATGAATCATTAGAAGGAAGTGCTAGTTGGGAGACTCCTTGAATTAGGACAAGAGGGCTATATAATGGAACATCTAAGAAATGATCTGATTCTAATGGCTAACCTTAAAAAATTGAAAGGTATGGACCAATCAAAGGAATATTTGGCATCTCCAAATTTCAAGAATAATAATAAGAAAAGAGGAAGGAAATATTTGAATGAGGTGAGGTCTATGGATGTAGAGGCTAAGGGCCAAGTTAAACTGATTGAATTATTTCATGCAAGGAAGGAAAAGGTTCTTCCCAAGGCACAATGAAAGTCATTAGATGGAATGTTAGGTGCCTTAATTCCCCTAACAACTTACACTTGTTAAAGTGTTATATCGGTAATTATAAACCATATATTATCTTACTACAAGAAACCAAAATGAATCAAGAGGAGCTAAGTACCTTTAAAAAGAAACTAGGGTTTAAGAAAATGTTTGGAAGCCTTCCTAGAGAAGCTTCAAGGGGGCTAGCTATAATACAAAACCCAAGAAATATAAACTTAAGACCTCTATGCATTGGATGAAACTAGATGAGTATATAGGTTAATTATTGTAAGATGAATTTAGAATTATCATTGATTAATACATGTGGCTCCACCTTTAATAATGAAAAGAGAAATCTTTAGTAGGAGGTGGATCTCCATCTCCAAGGTCTCTATCAAAAAAATGCAGGGGAAGAACAAAATTATGTCAAGCTTCATTGATTTTAATAACTAGATTAGAGGATCAACTCTATTAGAAGTTGTAACTAAGGATAATTCATTCACTTGGAATAAAAGAAGGAAAGGATTTAGGTTGATTGATGAAAATTTGGATAGATTTTATTATCTCTAGTTATATGGCATCTTCAATAGCATGTTTTGCAGAAAAAACCCTCCCCTTCTCAGGATTTGACCACTATCCTATTTTTTAAGCCTTGTATGTGAGGGAAACCCTATTAGAAACCCTTATAAATTTGAGTAAATGTGGCTTAAAGACATCTCTCTCCTTAACAAGATTGAGGAGTCATGGATGAATACTAAGGTATCTAGTTCTAGACTTTATAAGACAATCCAAAATCTCAAAACTATTAAACTTAACCACATCCATTGGAATAAGGAAAAGCTTGGCAATATCTTTGACCAAAAGATTGCAATAGAATATAAATTAGAAAGGATTAAAACAGAGGTGATGAACTTTGGAATGAATGAGGCTCTCCATTTAAAGGAAAAAGACCTCTAGTTACAAATGGAAAAATCTTGGCCAAAGAAGAAATCTTTTGGTGATGGAAGTCAAGAGAGAGACCTGATTATAGGAAGGAGATAGAAACACAAAAATAAATCACAACAGTGCCAAAATAAGAAGGCTCATCAATAAAATTACAAAAATTAAATATAGTTGTGGATAAGTTCTGAATAGTTCTTTGAAAATTGCAAAAGAGGCAGTATTCTTTATGAGGACATCCTAAATAATTTAGAATGATCTTTTTATATGCCCAAACCTTTTTTTAGCAATATCCCTAAAATAATTTCAAAATAATAGAATAATATTCTATTAAGCAAGCTCTCCAAGGAGGAAGTTACACCAACTCTTTTCCAAATACATCTAGACAAGGCTCAAGGTCTGGATGAGTTCCCTATCCATTGTTTCCAATATTGTTGATATTTTTAAGGTGGTGAAATATGAGGCCTTAGAAGGAGTTAGAAATCATGGTAACCTTATTAAGGAAGTTAACCATTCCTTTTTAGCACTGATTCATCATAAAGACTTAGTTGAAATCTTGAGGGACTTTAGGCCCATTGCTATATGCAATACTATTTATTAATTATTATCCAAAGCTCTTGCCAACCATATTCAAAACTCCTCCCATATCTTATAAGAGAGGAACAAACTGGATTTGACCAAGAAAAACTGATTTATTATGGCATCATAATTTCTCAAGAGGCTATTATATCTCTAAAAAATAACAAGTTTCTAGAAATGCTAATTCAACTAGATCTTAGTAAGGCTTATGACAAGATGAATTGGAGATTTCTCCGCAAATTCTTGGAAGTCTTTGGCTTTGCTAAATATTGGATTAGTTTGATCTTTGAAAGTATATCAGTACCTAAGTTTATGTTCTCCTAAATGGAAACCTTGAAGATTTCTTTTCTCCCTTGAGGGGGCTCAGAAAAGGGGACCCCATCTCTCCCTTCCTATTCATCATAATGTTAGAAGTGCTTGGAAGAACTATTGATAATAGAAGCTAAAATAAACTAATAAAACATATTTAATCTTCATCTAATGAGGACCCAACTACTTATCAACAATTAAGTGAGTGTGAATGAGGCCAAGTATTAAAAAAAGTTGTTAGTTATTTGGACCCTTCAAACGAATAAATTAGTCTTTCCAAGACATAATTTTTTTATTTAATACTCCTAACACCATTCAAAAGCATATTTGTTGTTGGAAACAATTCTTCAAATTGTATGTTTATATTGATGTTACACAAATGTCAATATTAATTGAGCAATGGAGGACTTGCAGTACTAACCAATCATATTCAATATTAACCCAATTAGGTAATGAAGAACATTTAGTGTTAACCAAGTAGTTAGTTAATGAAGGATATCCTACTTGCAGTTTTAACTAAGTTGTTGGGCATCAAAGGAATTCCAATCTTAACCAAGCATTCAACTTTAGTATTCACCGAGTAACAAGAGAATACACTTGTCAAATGATTAACTAATTGAAGCCCACTACTTGGACGTTTAAGAATTATTTGAAAGAGTATTCAAGATGACTTATCAAATCTTATGATATATAAGAAAATTCAAGTTGTGAAGATATTGTATAAGTGGTAAGATGGAGAATAAAATGGATATGTGAGCGAAGGAAGAGGCAGAGCATGAAAGTTTGGAAGATAAGTTGCAAAGAATATTCTAATCAATAATGATCCAAAGGTCAAGCCAAAATGGGGATCTAAATCTGAAAAGGAAGTTGCTTTATAAATTAGGTCAATTTTTTTTTACCTTGTAACCATTGTAGTAGTGAAGAAATCTCTTAATAGAGTTGAGTTAACAATCATTTTGAAAATTCTTTAACAAGTTGACATTTCAATATTGAAGTGCTTAAAGACCTCTAACTAGGCCACTCCTAATAGGGTGATCTAAATCCTATAACAAGGTCATGCATAATAGTATGCATTGTAACCTTTAACATGATTGACTCCTAACAGGGCTTACTTTAGAAGAGTGAAAATTATTGTGACTAGTTGCATGGTGGTTTTCCTAAATTGGGTTTCGATATTAAATCTTGGTGTCATCTGTGTTCATGTTATTTTCTTTATGCTTTATATTTCTAAAACTAAGCTATGAAATGTTAAAAGTGATTAATACTCATAAGACTAATTTGTTAACCAAGTTATAACATTAATTTAGTATTAACCAAGCTGAAAAATATTGCATTATCTGTAAAAGGTTTGTTTTGATGTCTACGAAGAGGAATTTATTTTGTGGTAACTAATTCACCCCTCCCCTCTCAAGTACTCTCTTCATTTCCAAAAATTGGAATAAGAGAATTTGGTGCTTGCACGAAAGGTTTGAAGGAACTAACCTAAAGATCAAGATGTCATACACAAGGGAGATTCCTAAGCTTAAGAGAGAAAACTTTTCAACATGGAAGGAATTGATGAAGCTGGACCTATCACAAATTAGTGATATTGGTATGTTCTACTTGGAGAACAAATATGTGCCACCACCTAAACCTATGATTGTGGAACAAATGAAAGAATCAAAGGACCACAATATAATGATGATTGATATAGCTTCCTCTCTCAACTATTATGGATTTGATGAGGATAAAGATTGTCCTATTGCATTTGAAATGTGGGAGAAGCTACATAAAGTCTTTGGAGGTGATAAAAATGTGCAAAGAGTTAAGGCTAAAAATTTAAGAGGCAAATTTGATTGAATGAAAATGAAAGAAGGTGAGAACATTGTCTAGTACAATAAAAAACTTAAAGAAAGTGTGAGTACAATCAGAGCTGCGAGAGGAATAATAACTGATGAAATAGTGGTCAGCAAGGTACTAAGAACTCTTCTTCCTATTTAAGAAGTTAGAGTTTCATAAATTCAAGAGATGAGATGCAATCCTAAATATAATCTTGGATGCACTTGTGGGAAGATTGACTGCTTTTGAATTCGATAACTTTGATAACTATGCTCCTAATCCTAGCAACTTTCAATCTACATTCAAAGCCAAAATAACTCTTGGTATAAAAGGAGGAAAATCAAAAGGCAAATAGGTTGATAGTGAAGAAGAATAAGAATCAAATGAAGACCTTGAAGTCATTGAAGCTCTACTAGCAAAAAGAGTATAAAAGGGGAAAGGAAAATTTAGAGGAAATATTCCACTAATTTGTTTCTCATGTAAAGAGGCTGGTCATATTACTGCAAGATGTCTAAACAAAGAAGATAAAGATGAGAAAAGAAATAACATGTTCAAAGGAAATAAATAGTTCAAGAGCTACAAAGACAGAGGTAAGAAATCTTGTTACATTGTCAAAGATTCTAATATTGATGATAATGAAGAAGAAGTAGTCTATATTATTGTTAAGGATGAATTTGATAATGAGGAGAATGAAAAGATTTCACTTATTTCTCATGTTAGCAAAAATTATACATGGATCATAGATAGTGATTATTCCCATCACATGACTGGTGACAAAAAATTGTCTTAATATTTAGAACATTATGATGGTGGAAGTGTTATATTTGGAAACAACAAACCATGTTATGTAAAAGGAAAAGGAATCATAGCATTAACTGAAGGAATCAAATGTGAGAATGCCTACTGGGTTGAAGGATTAAGACATAATCTACCCAGTGTGGCATAGTTGAACAATATAGGATATAAGGTAGAATTAATGATTGAAAAAGCTAAACTATTGGATGGGAAAGGATACCTGGTTGGGACTAGAAATCAAACAAAAGGTAATTCATTTTACCTAGATCTCATTGAAAGTACATATTTGTTAGCACAAATAGAGGAAAGTTGGCTCTGGCATAAAATGATGTTTCATGTTAACTTTGATAACTTGGTTACTATAAGAAAGAACAAAAGAGTAAGACACATACCAAATCTGAGGAAACTTGAGATGGACATGTGTAAAAAATGTCAAATTAGAAAGATGGGTAAAAGAAGTTTTAGAAGTATGTCTTTTAATTTTGAAGAAGTTTTGGAACTTGTTTGTACAGATATTTGTGGACCAATAGCTATAAAAAGCTACCATGGAGACATATATTTCATTCTATTTGTTGATGCCTATTCTAGGATAATGTCTATAATGTTCCTAAAAGATAAATCTGATGCTTTTCAAAAGTTTAAATGGTATTTGGCTAGAGTTGAGAAAGAAATAGGGAAGAATTGATTGTCTTTATACCAAGAAGATCTGGGCTATTTTTTTTGGTTGGTTCCCCTGTTGAATGGAACAACAAGATTGGGCTTTCATGGTGTGAAATTTTTGCTGGATATGTTAAGTCTTTTGATCTTCTTTTAAATGGGTTTTGGTATGCTCTTACTGGTGAAGTACTATGGCTTCTTTAGAAAGATATGAACAAGGACATTTTTCAAAACATCAGAAGGTGCCCTAATATGTTTAATCTTAAACTCACCCATTTTCACATAATGTCATAGGTATCTTTTTTCTTGGAGATCCCAAGATCTAGATTCATGAAGCTGATGCCTGATGGGGATATTCAAATCTTTAAAGATGAAGTTAAAGCTGTGTAGTATATTACCAAATATCAAAGTTTTCTTACCAAGGAGTAAATTGATGATCTCAATGTGCTCCTGGGTAATTGTCACTCGGATTCTGATAGTAAAGATGAGAAACATGAAAATCAGAAGGGGAGTGGATGGGGAACTAGTACAATAGGTCATATTGTTGCTGATCAGGGGGACTTTCCCTACCAGAAGGATGCTAGACACCAAGGAATATAATGTACTTTTAGGCTATGTGGATATGTTTGAACTTTAAAATAGCAGTTTTTGTTATGGTATAATCATCCATTGTAAAATTTAAAGTTACTATACAGTTGTCTTCCTCCCTCTACAATATGTTTTGATGAGGGTTGGTTGTTTTTGTTGATTCTCTCTATGTCAATTCCTATGTTGTTAATACTATTTTAATACAAAAAAAAGGGAAGAATCTAAAAATCCTGAGATCAGATAGAGGAGGTGAATTCATCTTAAATGAATTCAATCAGTTCTACTATGAAAGAGGAATCAAAAGACATGTATCAACACCTAGGACACTAGAGAAGAATGGTATAATAGAAAGAAGGAATAAATCCATCATGGAGTGTACAAGAACACTAATTATTGAGAAGAATGTTGGACCAAAATACTAGAGAAAAGCAATCAACACAAACGTTCATACACTAAACCAAGTTCAATTTAAGAGAGGTACAAAAAAAATACCTTATGAATTATGGTATGGGTACAAGCCTAATTTTTGTTATCTTAGAATATTTCGAAGAAAATTCTATATCTTGAAAGATTTAAGGAAAGGAAAACTTGATGAAAAAAGTGATGAAGGTATATTCCTAGGTTATTCTAATAAAAGTAAGACATACAAATGTTTGAATATTCCTACTCAAAAAGTCATAATAAGTACACATGTGAAGATTAATGAGTTAGCAAAAAGAAGTGAAGAACAACAAAGCAAGGAGCTTGAAGATTACAAAAAAATTGTTTACTATGAGGAGGAACCTAGGACTTTACCACAAATAATTGAAACTCGACAATGTTGGAAATGATTGAAAAGATCAGGAATGAAGAATAAAAGATCAAGTAAAGAATGTTTTCAATCATTATTTTGTCATTGATGTCAAACTTATTACTTACAAGAATGAAAATCACTTTAGTGATCCAAATACTATCAATTGGTTGATTGACAAGGAGGAGGCAATCAATAAGATGCAACTAGAGCACCTAGAGAAAGGTTGAAGTTATGTTGTTGTAATGAAGTACAAGGATTAGCTAAGCCATTGATGAAATAGTGTATTGATGACATACTCTAAGACACAGAGAATGGACACACTAATGTAAGGTTTAGCTAAGTCATTTGTAAAGCCTAACTAAGTTCATTAGAGAGAGCCGAGCCAGCTAGTTAATGCCGAACAGATTCTCAGTTGAAGTCGAGAAAGTTCAACTTTAATGTGTGTCGAGTGATCTTCAAGTGCTGAGTAAAGATCAAGTGTTGAGTGAAGATCAAGTGCCGAGTAAAGATCAGATGCCAAGCATGATATAGGAGCCAAGTAACACAAAAGAAGCTGAGCACTAGTATACTGATAATGCCAAGTTGCTACATTATTTTGAAAAGTCAAAGATTCACCAGATCTAAGTTGACATGGTTGTTACCTAGAATTTTGTGAACCAGATAGAAGACAATAATGATGAGCTGGTGGCACAAAACACTATGTAAAATATTTTTGGTGAATACAATTGGATTCTAGTTGAAGTTTCTAGATAAGAGCTAGATATGGGATAGATACATTGTATCCTACCTAATCTATTGAAACCTTAACGTTAGAGAGGGAGAATTGAGCAAGAAAAGAACTCTAGATCTCTATTTAAGGAGTCATAAGGTCACGAAGCAAAGGGTTGGTCAAGTATGAAAGCATGAAGTGCTGAAGCAGGTGCTAAGGAGGAAGAGAGCACATAAACTCTATTTCGATAGATGACCACAAAGATGATTTCATTGATATGATGAGAAAGAAGACTTAAGGAGATGAAGCTTGAGATGAAGACAAGCTATTAGAGCTGCAGTGATTGAAGCCAAGAAAAAGATTGTATTGAAGTGTGATCTAAAATTTGCAAGATATGTTGTGATTTGTATCAGGTCAAAAGCCATTATTGTTACTCTCTAGCAATTGTAACAGTTAGTATAAATCCTATAGACTTAGGTTGATTTAATAGCCATGTTGTAAATCCTTTAACAGGGTGACATTTCAAGTGAATGCTCCAAAGTCCTTTGACCAGGCTCATTCCTAACAGTATGGTGAAATCCTCTAACAAGGTCACATTTAACAATGTATTGTAAGCCTTTAACAGGGTAGGCCTTTAACAGGGCATCACTTCAAAAGAGTGAGAATTGAGTAGCAGGTTACTGGTGGTTTTCCCAAAATTGGGTTTCCACGTAAATCACTGTGTCATATGTTGATCTTGCATGTTTTATCCCTGCATGTTGATTTGTAATAACTTGCTAAGTGTTTTAAGCTTGGATGGATGAATAGTTTAATGGGCTCACTATAATTAGTGAAAAAGTATTATTAGGGCATTTAGACCTTAAATAACTGATTTACCCCCTCTCAATTATTCTAAAAAATTCTAACAATTGGTATTAGAGCCTTGTTGCTGATTTAGTTTAAAGGGACTAGAAGCAGAAAAGATCAAAATGCCTAAGAGAGAACTTCCCAAGCTTAACAAAGACAACTTTGTTGCATGTCAAAGTTTGATGAAGCTGCATCTTGGATCTATAGGAGATTATGCCCAAAATTCAATTATTACTAAACATGTTGATCCAACTGGTACTCTTACTATAGAAGATTTGAAAAATAAACAAGAACACAATCAGACAATGTTGGAGATTGCTTTTGCACTCAACTATGCTGAATTTGATGATATCAAGGATGTGACACTGCATTCAAGATGTAGAAAGCCCTATCAAACATTTATGGAAGAGATCAGAATGTCCAAAGAGAAAAAAGAGAAAGCCTCAAAGGAAAGTTTGATCACATGAAAATGGAGGAAAGTGAGAATGCTGCTCAGTATGCCTCTAGAAAAAAGGAAGTGGTAAGTGCAATAAGATGTTTGAGTGGTCAATTAGATGAAGATACTATTAATAGTAAGTTCTTAAGAACCATGCCCTCTATATATGCTATTAGAGTATCAACTATACAAGAGCTAAGATGTGTACTAGGAAACAATCTAAGTTTTGAAGGAATAGTGGGTAGACTCATTGCATTTGAGTTATCTAACTTTGACAACTACAGACTTGAGAATGTTGAATTTTCTTTCAAGGCCAAGCTATCACTGAAAGATACTGAACAAGTGAAATCAAAGAAGGGAAGAAAGATGAAATATGTATCTAGTGATCATAGCATTGATGAGGAAGATGTGGAACAATTGGAAGCATTACTAGCTAAAAGATTTCACAGAGGAAAAGGAAAATTCAAGGGTAAGCTGCCTATCATTTGTTTCAATTGCAATGAAGTAGGAAATATTTCTGCAAGGTGTACATAGAAAAAGGATTGCAAGGAAGGCAACAAGTACACATATAGAAGAGAAGATGATAAGAGAGATTACAAAGACAAAGGCAAGAAGTGCTATATCGCTGAAGAAGATTCTGATGATAATGATGTTGAAGTTGTTTATGTAGCCATGAAGGACCAATTTGATGAAGAAGAGCCTACAACACTGGTAACATGTATGAACAAGAATGATAGATGGAACATAGACAGTGGGTGCTCACATCACATGACAGGAGACAAAAGTAAGTTTGTTGACTTTGCTCAGTATGATGAAAATAGTGTTAGATTTGGAAATGATGCTCCATATCAAATCAAAGGAAAAGGCTCCATTAAACTTACAAAGAAAACTTCATGTGACAATGCATACTATGTTGAAGGACTAAACTAAAATTTGCTGAGTGTCTCATAGTTAGGCAATGTAGGGTGCAAAGTAGAATTTGGAAACAAAATTGCAAAAATCTATGATACTAATGGTAAATTGATAGGAAAAGGAGATCAAACAAGAAGTAATCTGTTTTATCTTGATATGGAAAATTCTTCTTGTTTTGTTGCAAAATTTGATGATGTGTGGTTATGGCATAAAAGGCTATGTCATCTCAACTTTCATAATCTGGTCAATATTAGTAAAATGAAGAAAGTTAGAGGTTTACCTAAACTAAAGAAGCCTGAAAAAATCATGTGTAAACAATGTCAGCTAGGAAAGATGACTAAGTCAAGTTTTAAGAGTAAAAACTATACATCTAAAGAAGTACTTGAGTTAGTCCATACCGATTTATGTGGTCCAATAGAAGTACAAATCTACAAAGGAGATAAATATATAATGTTTCTTGTTGATGACTATTCCAGGATGATGACTGGTATGTTCTTAAAGCAAAAATTTGATGCTTTTCAAATGTTTAAGTGGTATGTGGCTCGATTTGGAAAGGAAACAGGAAAGAGTTTGAAATTCCTAAGGTCAGATAGAGTTGGTGAATTCACATCAAATGAATTTGAGACCTTTTGCAATGACAAAGGAATCAATAGAAAAAAATTAGCTCCAAGGACTCCTCCATAGAATGGAATTATTGAGAGAAGAAATAGATCTATGATTGACTGTGCTAGAACATTGATGATGAAAAAGACTGTTGCTCTGAAATATTGGAGAGAAGCTGTAAGTGTGGCTATTCATACACTGAACTGAGTACAAGTAAAGAAAGGTAAAAATGCAACAACATTTTAATTATTGTATGGTCACTCACCCAATGTAAAGCATTTCAAAGTATTTGGTTACAAATGCTTTATCCTTAAAGATACTAGAAATGGAAAATTTGATGCAAAAAGTGATGAAGACATATTCCTTGGTTACTCCACTAGAAGTAAAGCATATAAGTGTTTAAATACTAATACTAAAAAAATTGTGGAAAGTGCAAATGTAAACTTTGATGAGCATACAGAAGTCTAAGTTAAAGAACCAAAGAGAATGGATGAATATAGAACCTTTGTGTATTCTTATGAAGGAATACCTATTGACGAGATTGCTATCAATCAAATTGGGGTTCAACAGTAAGTTTCAATTTTAGCTGAGTCACAACCAGTGAATGCCGAGTTGCATTTAGAAGCCAAGTTGCACAATGAAGAAAATGCACATTCTAGCTCTGAAGTCAGTACACATGAAAGAGATGTAGAACTACCTAACAAAAAAGTACATAGTGACCCTGAATCTGAAAAATTAAACATGGAAACAAGGACAGAACCAAGATTATCCAAATATGTGAAGAGACATCACGCAACTGAATAGATAATTGGTGACAAAGATGCAAGACCAATGACAAGGAATAGACTAAGAAATGAATCATGTCTATTAAGAAAATTTGAACCTAAGACAGTATATGATGCATTGCAATATGGTGACTGGTATAAAGCTATGGAAGAAGAGATTGATCAAATAAAGAAGAACAAAATTTGGAGTTTGGTTCCTAGAACAGCTGACAAGAATGTAATTGGCACCAAGTGGGTATTCAGAAACAAACTAGATGAGAATGGTGAGATTACTAGAAACAAAGCTAGACTAGTATGTAAGGGTTATGCTCAAGAAGAAGGATTAGACTATGGGGAAACATTTGCCCCTATTGCTAGAACGGAAGGAGTAAGAACTTTACTTGCATATGCTGCATATAAAGGTTTTAAAGTTTATCAGATGGATGTAAAGTTTGCTTTTCTGAATGTTATATTGGAAGAAGAAGTCTATATTGAACAACCAGAGGGATTTGTTGATGAGAACAATAGGGATATGGTTTGTAAACTACATAAAGCACTCTATGGTCTCAAACAAGCACCTAGAGCATGGTATGAGAGACTTCACAAGTATCTAGTGCAAATAGGATTTGAAAGAACTGATGATAACATCAACATGTACATCAAATTAGAAGAAGGTAAGGATATTCTTGTATTGTAAATCTTTGTGGATGACATAGTTTTTGGAGGAAAGGAAGTGCTTTGCAAAAGTTTTGCTGACAAAATGAAACATGAGTTTGAGATGTCTATGTTTGGAGAAATCAAGTTCTTTGTTAGATTGTAAGCACATCAACTAAAACATGGTATATTTGTGACACAATCAAAGTACATCAAAGAGATACTTAAAACGTTTGGATTGGAAGACTCCAAACCAGTTAGAACACCAATGGCAATAGGACATAAGCTATCCAAAAATGATGAATCAGCTATAGTATATCAAACAATGTACAGATCCATGATTGGAAAACTACAATATGTTGTACATCGTAGATCAGACATAGCATTAGCAGTTGGAATAGTGGCTAGATTAACTGCTAATACTAAAGAAAATCATCTCATGGAAGTAAAAAGAATAATGAGATATCTCAAAGGAACTAATGCTTTTGGTCTATATTACAAAAAGAATGAGAAGTTTGAGCTCAATGCATACACAGATGCAGATTGGGGAGGCAACATTAATGACTGGAAAAGCACAAGTGGAGGAGCATTATTCTTAGGAAAAAGGCTAGTTAGTTGGACTAGCAAGAAACAAACATGCACATCTTAGTCTACTGCAGAAGCAAAATATGTGGCAGTAGCAGTCAATTGCACTAACATTGTGTGGCACAAACATCTATTGAAAGGAATGAAAGAAGAAGTAACCAAACCTATGATACTGTATTGTGATAATACAAGTGCCATAAAGATATCCAAGAATCCAGTAATGCATGCAAAAACCAAGCATATTGCAATCAAGTATCACTATGTCAGAGAATTGGTAGAAGACAAACAAGTGAAGATGGATTACATTCACACAAAGGAACAAACTGCAAATATCTTCACCAAACCATTGCCCAAGGATGCTTACAAATATCTTAGAGGCAAGTTGGGGGTAATGCCCCTAACTCAAGTAGTTTAAAGCAACAAAGAAGTTGCCCTACATCAACAAGAACAGATCATTGAAATATCAGAAGAATGATGCAAAGGATGGCAACAGGAGCAGAAACTCCAGATCAGTTACAAGCATGGTGACAGAGGGAGAAAACATGAGATGCAAAGCTTATATTTAGCATGTTAAAGATGCTACATCTTTGGCATTTATGTTAAAGATGCTACATCTTTGGCATTTATGTTAAAGATGCTACATCTTTGGCATTTATGTCAAAGAGGGAGATTTATGAGAAATTGATCAATGATACGTAAAGATATGTGAGATCAGTACTAAGGATGCAGTAGTCAAGAGGGAGAAGCAAAAAATGTATATAACTTTGGGGGTAACTAAGTTGATCAATTGATCAGTTTGGTTTGTCATCAATGCCAAAGAGGGAGATTGTTAGAAATGATTGAAAAGATCATGAATGAAGAATAAAAGATCAAGTAAAGAATGTTTTCAATCATTGTTTTTTCATTTATGTCAAACTTACTACTTGCAGGAATGACAATTGCTTTAGTGATCCAAATACTATTAATTGGTTGATTGACAAGGAGGAGGCAATCGATAAGATGTAACTAGAGCATCTAGAGAAAGGTTGAAGTTATGTTGTTGTAATTAAGTACAAGGATCAGCTAAGCCATTGATGAAATAATGTATTGATGACACACTCTAAGACACAGAGAATGGACACACTCATGTAAGGTTTAGCTAAGTCATTTGTAAAGCCTAACTAAGTTCATTAGAGAGAGTTGAGCAAGCTAGTTAGTGCCGAATAGATTCTCAGTTGAAGCCGAGCAAGTTCAACTTTAATGTGTGCTGAGTGATCTTCAAGTGCCGAGTAAAGATCAAGTGTCGAGTGAAGATCAAGTGCCGAGTAAAGATCAGATGCCGAGCATGATATAGGAGCCGAGTAACATAGAAGAAGTCGAGCACCAATATACCAATAATGCTAAGTTGTTGCATTATTTTGAAAAGTCAAAGATTTTCCAGATCTTAGCTGACATGGTTGTTACCTAGAATTTTGTGAACCAGATAGAAGATAATAATGATGAGCTGGTGACACAAAACACTATGTAAAACATTTTTGGTGAATACAACTGGATTCTAGTCAAAGTTTCTAGATAAGAGCTAGATATGGGATAGATACATTGTATCCTACCTAATCTATTGAAACCTTAAAGTTAGAGAGGGAGAATCGAGTGGGAAAAGAACTCCAGATCTCTATTTAAGGAGTCATAAGGTCATGAAGCAAAGGGTTGGTCAAGTATGAAAGCATGAAGTGCTAAAGCAGGTGCTAAGGAGGAAGAGAGCACAGAAACTCTGTTTCAATAGATGACCACATAGATGATTGCATTGGTATAATGAGAAAGAAGACTTAAGGAGATGAAGCTTGAGATGAAGATAAGCTATTAGAGTCGCAGTGATTGAAGCCAAGCAAAGGATTGAACTGAAGTGCGATCTGAAATCTACAAGATATGTTGTGAGTTGTATCAGATCAAAAGCCATTATTGTTACTCTCTAGCAATTCTAACAGTTAGTATAAATCCTATGGACTTAGGTTGGTTTAATAGCCATGTTGTAAAACCTTTAACAGGGTGACATTCCAAGTGAATGTTCCAAAGTCCTTTGACTAGGGCCATTCCTAATAGTATGGTGAAATCCTCTAATAAGGTCACATTTAACAATGTGTTGTAAGCCTTTAACAGGGCAAGCCTTTAATAGGGCATCACTTCAGAAGAGTGAGAATTGAGTAGCATGTTACTGGTGGTTTATCCCAAATTGGGTTTCCATGTAAATCACTATGTCATGTGTTGATCTTGCATGTTTTATTCTTGCATGTTGATTTGCTATAACTTGCTAAGATGGTTGTTTTAAGCTTGGATGGATGAATAGTTTAATGGGCTCAATATAATTAGTGAAAAAGTATTATTAGGGAATTTAGACCTTGAATAACTGATTCACCCCCCCCCCCCCCCCCCCAATTATTGTAAAGAATTCTAACAAACAACACCAAAGTGAACCTAGAAAATCACTAGTAGTGCAACCCAAGTCACAAGTAGTACAACTTGAGTTGTAACTAAATTAGTCATAGATATTGCAACCCAAGCTATAGAAAAATCAGCTAGAGGAACCTGAGAAAAAGGTAAAAGATCATGAAGAAACAAGTGATCCTAGTTCAGTTTCAAGAAAGAAATATCCAAGACTTGCAAAATATGTTAGAAGACATCATGCACATAAACAAATAATTGGAGGAGAGACAGATGACATACTCACAAGTAACAAATTAAAAGGTACATGCTTGCTTAGTGAATTTGAACCTAGATCTATAAAAGATTCTTTAGAAAATGAAGCTTGGATACATGCAACGAATGAAGAAATTGAACAAATAGAAAATAATAATGCTTGTCATTTTTTACTTGGACCTAAGGATAAGAATGTGATTGGTACAAAGTGGATATTTAGAAAGAAGTTAAATGAGAAAGGAGAAGTAACAAGGAACAATGCAAGGCTAGTATGAAAAGGTTATCCACAAGAAGAAGGTATTAACTATAGGGAAACTTTTGCCCTTGTTGAAAGAATTGAAGGAGTCAAGATACTACTAGCATATGTTGCACAAAAGGGATTCAAAGTATATCAGATGGATGTAAAATAAGCTTTCTTAAATGAAATCTTGGAAGAGGAAGTCTATATTGAAAAACCTAAATATTTCATTGATCCAAAAAAAAGAGACATGGTATGTAAACTTCACAAAGCTCTATATGGACTGAAGCAAGCCAACTATTTGGATGTTTAATGATTAGTTGAAGGGGTATTTAAGCTAACTTATCAAAACCTATGATATATAAGAAAGGTCAAGTAGTGAAGATAGTGTGTAAGTGTTAAGATGTGGAATAAGATGGACATGTGAGAGAAGAAAAAGGCATAGAAAGAAAGTATGGAAGATAAGCTACAAAGAATACTCTTATTGGTAAGGATCTAGAAGTCAAGCCAGAACAAAGATTTGAATTTACAAAGAAAGTTTCTTTATTAATCAGGTCAAATTGTTGTTACCTTCTAACCATTGTAGCGGTAAAGAAATCTCCTAGCATAGCTGACTTAATTGTCATTTTGTAAATCCTTTAACAAGGTGACATTTCAAGATTGAAGTGTTTGAAGACCTCTAACTAGGCCACTCCTAAAAGGGTGATCTAAATCTTCTAACAAGGTCATACTTAACATTATGCATTGTAACCTTTAACAAATTTGGCTCCTAACATGACTCACTTTAGAAGAGTAAAAATTATTGTGCCTAGCTACATGGAAAAATTTCTCAAATTGGGTTTGCATGTTAAATCTTGGTGTCATCTGTGTTCATGTTATTTTCTTTATGCTTTATGTTTCTATAACTTAGTTACTAAAGATTAAAACTAATTAATATTCATAAGACTTTGTTAATCAAGTTGCAACATTAACTTAGTATTAACCAAGCTAGACAATATTGCATTATCAGTGAAAATTTTGTTTTGACATCTAGGAAGAGGGAATTATTTTTGTGGTAACTAATTCACCCCTCCCCTCTCAATTACTCTTTTCATTTCCAACAATTTTTAAGATCTTGAAAATCAAGGTTGACTTCTTCTCGTGTAAATACCTAGGAATTCCTATAGACTTAGGAAAAAGAAAATATGTGGCTTGGGACAACCTTCTAGAGAAGTTTAAAATCATAAAAAATCTTGGAAGGGTAAATGGATATCTTCAACTAGAAGAATCAAATTTCTTAAGTCAATTCTATCTAGTATCCATATTTATCAAATATCAACTATTAGTCTCCTCGTGCAAAAAAGAGATGCCTTAAATAAAATATTCAATGAATTCTTCTAGAAAGGCTCTGAAAATAAGAATAAGATGTCTTTGATGGCTTGAGATAAAATATATAGACACAAGGAAGAAGGAGGCTTTAGGCTGAGGAATTTGAGGGACCAAGCATAAGCCTTGGGGACAAAATTAATTTGGAGAATGTTAAAGAATCCTCATCTAAAAGGGCATTCTATCCTATATGACAAATATATGAAGAAATTAGACCTGGTGGGTCTTTTAAGAACTAAAAATCAACTGAGGGGATCCAAGATTTTGATTTTCATGCTTGATTACATATTTTTTATTCAAGATAAGATTACTTGGAAAATTGGCAATGGCAATAAAACTAGATTCTAGTGTGGCTCCTAGGGAGGATATGAGGTTATCATTAAATTGGAAAACTTTCATAATTCTAGAACTATCTTTGAATAAAACTTTGGGATTATGGAAACCATTATGTGTTATTTAATGTGGATAACATAGAAGGTTGGAGGTGGAAGTCCTTTAGTAACTTTAGCATAACTCCTAGTGAATCATCTTTTATAAATTATATTTTAAAAGAAAGAAGGGTTTCCTTCTCACAACAGGGGGATGTCTTCATTTAGGATGGGTCCAAGTCTTGTGAATATAACCCAAAGGATGGTTTTATTACCTAGACAACTTGAATAATAATCATAAGACCTTATTCTACAAACACTTTGTTGGGATGTTCTATGTATCCCCAAGATTGGTGTCTTTTCATGATTAGCTTTACAAAATAAAAGATTAACAAAAGGAAGGTTCAAAAGGATGGGATTTGAAAGGCCCAATAGGTGTCCATTATGTAAAAATGTGGAAGTTCTCAAATGTGAGTATTCTTATTAATATTGGGTGTGGATCCTAAAAAAGTTAAGGATTAAGTTAGCACTACTTAGCTCTATCTTTAAAAAAATTCAATCCTACATCAGGATGAATTCTAATAGCCTCTTCAAGGGGTTTTGGATTGTATCCACTTGCATTATATTATGGAATTTATGAAATTAAAGAAATATAAGCATATTTAAAAACACAAAGATAAGTTGTGACCAACTCATTTTACAAATAGAGGTATTAATTATAGAAACTTTAAATAAGAAGTTGTTTAAGAATAATGGGTTCTTACAACCCATGACCTCTTGGGATGGAAAAATGAGAAATAATTGATTAGGACTCAAGCTTCCTTACTTCATAAGAGAAGGATGTAAAGCAAGTGTTAAGAAAAGAACTATATGTAAATGGAGTCCACCTCTAATAGGGTTGTTTAAGCTTAACTTTGATGAGGCCTACAAGGGTAACCTGGGGGCTTTAGGTATTGGTCATTGTATAAGGACCCAAAAAGGTGATGTTATAGTGAAGTCTTCTAAATTAATTAGTTTTTCCATCCAATAACTAGGCTGGCTTAAACTTAAATATAAAAACATTAGAAATAGAGGGAGACTCTATTATCATTATTAATGCCTTTTGCAAATAGGGAATGCCAAACTAGAAATTGGGGAAATTTCTCTCTAATGTAATAGAATATCCCAAATCATTTAATGAAATAATAATTAATCATATATAGAGAGAAGGTAATAGTTTAGTGAATAAATTAGCAAATGCAGGGGCAAATGGTATAAATGACACATTTATTTTGAAGTAGTCCTTTTACTTGATTAATAATACTATTTAAATGTGAGTTGATATTGTCATCATTATATTTGATTTACAATTTTAAGAATCCTTATTTTTTTATTTAATGTAGATCTTGTCTTATAGATTTCATAGAACTTGAGTCTTTTCCCCACACTTGAATTGTCCTTGAATCACTACAATATGTATTTTCACATATCATCAACAAACATAGTGTTTATTAAGTTTAGGAAATTTGGTATCTTATCTTAGTCTTGTAATCTTCTATTTATATATTTTCTTCCTCTATTTTTTGATCACTTGTGACATGGATGCCTCTATCAAACTTAGTTTCCCAAAAAGGATGATGGCTTTCAACATGCCTATTACTTTGGACAAAATTCAATAGTTTGTTCCTATTAGGAATAAGATCATTTGGAGGATTGTGTTTTTTTGTTTGGGTGGTCAATATGTCTCCTAGGATAATAGATTTCATACAAATGCATACATGGTGGCAATGTTTATTTTTTTTGCGATGCATATTTTATGGTGAAAGGGATATTATAGCCAATCTTTGTTAAGAGCTCTTCTCAAAAGAGTTATTGGAAAATTTGGAAAGAGTGTTGGTAAAGATTAGAAATGACTTTGCCATCCCATTAGTATACAATCATGGTCTTCTCTATATCTAAGGGGCACTTGTGCCAACATACCTAATTATCTTCTCTGAAGACTTGGCATGAATTTTTTCTAACCATGAAGTGCATGAAATAAACATTAGTTTTTCATGCTCTTTTTTGGGGCTCTGGATGCAATCAATGATGACTAGCTCAAATATTAGATCATGGTGTAAGGTATTCAAGAGAAAATGTCACTCCAAGTAGCCATTGTTGACCTAAGGGATGCTCTTATGGCGTTAGATGTTTTAATTCTCATATAGATTAATGGGGGAATTAATGTTGAGTTCCTTTTCTAGCTTTGGGTGGTAGTCTTGCATTTTAGGTTCTCTTCCTTTTTAAACATTCAAAATCCATCTAAAGAAACTAGAAATGGTTGTTTATTGCTACTTTGCTAATTTTTGGGCTTATTATGAAACTTTGTATTTAAAGGTATTGTTTAATTAAATATGGATATTTTAATATCAAAGGTCTTTTATGAACTAATTATAATATGTAATTTTAGTTTTTAAAGCTAAAAATTTAAAAGGTAGTTTGCTTCTTTTAACATGCTTTTGGTATAACTAGAACTAATAATTCAGGCATAAATTAATATGGAAGTAAGCTCATTTCATAGTTATTTTATTATTAAATGATCATGGTAGGGCTTAGGTTATCACTTTTTATTAAGGGATGTATTTTCTTATATTGTTTCTTCTTGAACTTATTTCTCTTAGTTTTTTCTTTTGGGCAGTGATCTTTGAGGGCCTTGGTGTTAATTAGAAGTTTAGGAAAGAGCTTTTTCAAAATTTTCCCTTGCACTTATATTAGTAACTATGATGGTTGCAAATCTGAAATTGAATTGGTTTTAGTTGTTCCATACTATAGGTTTAGAGATTAGAGGAAAATACTATTTGTGCATGTTTTGGTTAACATACTAATACTACTAACCATCTTAGAGCTTCTAGTTGAATGCTATTTCTTGGGTGGTTTTGAATGGATGGGTTGGTAGAATTATTTCCCATAAAGGAGTCCTAGGTTAGGAAAATTTTAAAGTCTTCTTTAATTAATGTAACTGCATGGGGGAAGACATAAATAATTCTTAAGTCTCGGTCAAGCTAGGATATATCCAATTACATTTTCTATAAATCTTTGTATCTACCAATGGTACGGGTGAATAGAAAATAATTACTTTAAGTTTATAAAAGAAGGTATGCCTTTTTTAAGTTCCACTAATGGGAAATTATATTCCTAGATCAGGGGTTTGATCCTAATTTCAATAGGAAGTGCAAAGGACTAATTACTTTATAAGTTAAAAGAAAGGTGTGCCTTCTTATAAGACCCATTAAAAGGAAATTGTATTTCTTCAATAGGAGTTTGGTCTCCGTCTTTACCAAGGGTTTTCTTGCTTGTTCTTTTTTACCTAGCACTTGCACTTTGAATGGGACTTAAAAATGTATAATGTAAATATTTTTGAAATTAATAAAATAGGGAATTTTCCTTTTACCGATAAAAAAAATCTTTTAAATCATAAAAAATTAAGAATATTCTCTCATAAAATGAAATAATTATGCAGTTCAAACAAATATGTTTGAAATACCCTATAATAAGCTTTTTAGTTAGATTTTTAAAATGGTTAATAAACTATAATAATTTCTAACTTAGTTAGTGATGTGGTTTCATAATACATGCCCCATTTCTTGCACTTGCAGAAATGGGGACATCCCCCCCTTTTTTTCTTATTCCTTATTGTCCCTTATTGTTGGTTGCCTTTGCTTTCACTAATCTATCAAATTGCATGTACTCTCGAGTGGTTCAAATAGTAGTCTTTGGTGTCTAGTCAACCTAAGTCAACCATAGTCCCCCCTTTATTATGTCATTTCTCTTTTTCCTACCTTTTCTCCTTTCTTTTTTTTGAAACCTCTTAGTTTGTGAAGTTGCAGAGTTACAAAGCTCCACAACCTTACATGGTCTGAGATTTCTTATTTTTGTCTTATTTTGTTTTCACACTTAGAGTTATAGAGGTTTACACCTCTGATAACTTCGATAGTTTTCTCCAATCTGCCTTTATTTTTGCCCAAGTCCCCATTAAAGGGATTGATTTTGTGGATGTTGCAATGACAATGATTTAGATGGATGCCCCACTTTCATTGTTCAAATTGTGAAAGGGTGGAGCATTCAAACTTGGAGAGGATCACAAGTCCGATCACTATGATGGTCTAAGGGTCATCTCCTCGTAGAGCTGTAGCATTACAAAGATCCACAACTTTGCAAACCCCATGACTTTGAGGTTTTCTTATGATAATATCATCATAGTCTTTAGGCCTATAGATAACGATCAATCCTTTTTTGTCACTTTTGTACCTTTTTCTTCTACATTTTGTGCTTCTAGTCTTTGAGATACTTTGAGTTAGGATTTGATGTCGTGTTTCTTAGTGTTTTCTTTATTGTGCATCCACTTTTTCATTTTCTTTACTCTTCTTAGTGAGTTTTTCCTCTTTGATCTTATTTCTTCTTTTACATCTTCATATCCTAAGCCAGGGTTGTCTCCATTTTCTATGTGTGTTTATAGGATTGAAGTCAAGGGATGGGTTTTAGGTTTTAGTTGCTTGAGTTCTAGGGGTTTTGGATTTGATCTGAGTTAGGGTCAAATTATAATCAAAGGTTTGTTGTTTGAATGTTTTCATGTCTTAGTTTTCTTTTAGGGTTTTAATCATCTACCAAAACCTTATATTTACAAAGTCTATAGACATTTCCACTCCTTGAGCCCTTGCAGTCATTGAATTCTATGAAAGCTAAGTCCATATTCTTGTAGAGTTGTAGAGTATCAAAGCTTTGCACCTCTGTAGACTTAAAATCTTTGAAACTTTGTGACACCTTAATTTCATTAAGTCTGTCACCTTTGTTGGAGTTGCAAAGCATTAAAATTTTGACACTTTGTAGGTCTCTTCAACCTCCACACTCTTTTACTTCTTTTTCCCTCAATACCCTAGACTTTATGGAGTTGTTAGATCATTGGAGGTTTGCAACCCTGCAAAGTTCAAACTTCTTCATTTTGCATTTCCATGAAGACATTTTAAGCCTCATAATTATAGACATATTAAAATTTGACAAGTTTTTAACTCTAACCATCATTTCATTACCACAACTCCAAAGTCTCGATGTCTAAAATAGTTATTAGTCTAATTTCTAGTATTGTTAGTTGTGTCTTAGTCCATAAGGGTCAATTTGTCATTTCTAGCTTGTTTTCATATTTCATATATTTGATTGCATGAGTTTAATAAAGTTGCTAATGGTCATTATTTCATGAAAATATGAAATGACATCATCACTGATGAGTCTAAAAAATGCCTTTATTTTGTTATGTTTAAGATACTTTATGATACTCCATTTATCCTTCTTTTAACACTTATAAGCCTATGTTTGATAAACCTTTGATGATTTATGGGGTAGAAAAACTATGTCATCCTTTGCCTAAATTATATCTAATATGCAGTATTTCATATAAATATCCAAATGTGCATTCTTATGCTTGAATTTAGTTTGATGGATTTTTATTTGCAAATATGTCTTATATAATAACTAACCTGATGATAAGGATTAAAGGATGAGTGGAAGAATCCAGAAGTTGGTTGCCGACAATATTCAAGGAGAAATGAGCATCAAGGAACAACCATGAAAAGGAAGTTATAACCACTCCAAGAAACATGGCAGTGAATAAGGAGGAGTTTTTACGAGCCATCACCTTCTCTGCATTTACATTGTAACAAGTGGATACCGCGACTTCATTGCTCCCTCCTCAATTCCATTATCCTTCCTTTCTGCTTTCAGTTGTTCTCCTATATTCTCTCCTGTGGACTTAACTTAGGATAGTTACTTTTTTGTTATGTAATAAAGAGTAGATTCCCTATATATGTCGAGATCAACTCTTGTGTGTGAAGTTTTTTAAGTTTTTAGTTTTTCGTTTTGATAATTTTTATCGAGTAAGAGAGAACACTAATTCACAATTTGTTGCAATTGTGTTTTACAATTCTGAATTATGTAATGACTGATTAATGAAATGAATTAGTTCTCTTTAGTTTCTATCCTGCGTTGGTAGATTAGAGAAGCCAACCAAGGGGGCCCACTTGGAAGGTGGATTAGATTCGGATAGAATAGATTCATTTGACTAAGTATTAGCAGTATTTTGAGTAAGATGTAGCTAGTTAATTCCTTCTTGTAGCATCACACTTCATGAATGATCCTGCAGCATCTGCGAGAATAGTCTAATGGATGAGTCAAGATGGAATCTCTATTATCTTGTCGTTGTGTTTTCAACATTCATAGATTCAGTAGTTTCCTTTCCACAATAGTAGTGTAGTTTCCTTCCTTTGCATTTTTACTTTCCTTTAGCACAAGCATAATGACTCATCAAGGTACCTAGTGCACATACTGTGCCGACCATTTCAAGTATACGTCCCTAGGTTGACAATCTAAATGCAACTCATGGTAGGGGAAAAGTAGTCCTTAGCTTGAATAGATTATTCCTAAGCCAGGCCTAGCGCATGACTATGGAACACCTATTGTGAGGTGGTTCATTTTTGGCGTCGTTGCTGGGGATGGTGTCAAGATAGGAGCATTTGAGTCATAGTTTTTAGATTACATTCTTTTTACCAGTGTGAAAATTTTAGTTGCATGCATCGAAGAGGAAGACGACGAGATGAATATGGTAGATTTCTTCCATAGGGATCTATTCATTTGAATGAAGAAGTTGAAGAAGAAGTTGAGTTGCCCTTTAAAGATGCAAGTCCTATTTTCTCCACAGTATCGTCATCAAGAGCTGAATCCCTAGATATATCTGGTCTCCAACCTTTCACTGAAATATTGACCAATTTTCTTGATAACACTACCTCGAATCCACCAGTTGTTAATCACCTAGTGCCTAACCTTCCTTTTCAGCAGTAACCTCATAATCCAGTCCCACCAATCATGGCGCAACCCACTTTTCCATTTCCACTTCCAAGTCTCATAACCAATGCCAATCTCAAGAATATACCTCCCACTTCTCTTCTGAAGTTCTATGGCCTTAGAACTGAAGATCTCGATACCTTCTTGTTTGAGTTCGACATCCTTTGTCATAGTTTCAACTACAAAACTAATGCCCATAAGCTTAAATTATTTCCAGCCACATTGAAAGAATCATCTTTATGATGGTTCATGGGCTTAGGAGCCAATGCAGCTGTAAATTGGGATGAAATTCAAGCCTTGTTTTTGGAAAAATATAAAGAATATTGCAAAGCATTTGGCACAAGAGGAGATGATATCTTTAGGATATCACAAAAAAAGGAAGAGACATTAGAAGACTATGTTTCTCGATTTTTATATACACTACAAAAGAATCCTCAACACACATTGTCTGAAGATTCCCAAAAACTAGTCTTTCTAAGAGGAGTGAATGAAGACTATTTGGAAGCATTGAACCTAATGGCCGATGGAGATGTATATCAAGCTCAATGGAATGACCTCAAAAATATATGTCAGAACTACTCAAGGTCAACCATGAAGAAAGGTTGAGGACCCCATTCTACTGTTACAAAAGGAATTAGTCAAGGCATTTCAAAACTTGAAATATCCAATTTGTTGTCAGATTTCAAACAAGACATTAGTAATGATGTCACTACACAATTGGATACAATGACTGCAAGGAAGAAGCAAGCAGAGGGTGAGTTACAACTAGCTGAGTACTGTCCTCATTGTCAAAAGAAAAAGAAAGATTGCCACTGTAAATTGGTTGCAAGCATGGAGAACCAACATCTTCCAACTGAATATGTAGAGATAGATGGGAATGATGAGCAAGTATTCTTTGTTGCTCAACACTGACCATGGGCTCAACGTCAAGGTATGCCTCAAGACCCCTTGCAAAATTCAAATTCATATGGTAATCAATGACAAAACCGCAATACCCAAGGTCCTCCACAAAACCAACCCAATTGGAATAATGCTGGGAAAAATAACCCACAACAGTCTCAATGGTCTCAAAATTTCCAACAACCTTGGCCTAACTAGCAGAATAACCAATGGCCCCAGAACCAGCAGAACCAATGGCAACCACCCCAAGGGAATTGGCAATCTCTAAACCAATGGAAGGGATCTCAACAATGGCCTAACCAAAATACTGGTGTTCCACAATTACCCCCTCTAGCTCAACAACTTGCTTTAATGCCACCACCTACAAATAGTGGACCTCAAAAGCAAACATAGCTACCTGCACAGCTCTAGCCAAATCCAAATAGCAAACCACAGTAGCCCATGTATAGTATTGATACCCAACAGTACCCTGCTTATGCCCTAGATGTCGCAGATATACATTTTTGATCTGGAACGACCTTACCAGCACCAAGGCCACCTTTGGTTGATGAACCTGTTGACCCAACTAATGTTACCATACCAATAACAAATCAACCAACAATAGAGCCTCCTTTTGCAGACCAACTAATACAAAAGGAACAAAGCAAGGAACAATGCTTTGACATTGTTAACCAGTTGAAGAATATGCATGTTCGAATACCTTTATTTCAAGCTATTAAGGACATTCTTGCTTATGGAAAAGCTATAAGGGAAGCTTGTCTAAAGAAACTTGGAAGGAAGAAGAAGGATCCTACCACAGGTCATGTTGTTGGACATTTAGCTGATATCATGTTAGGAAGAGTGATTTCACCAAAATATTCTGACCCAGGGAGCTCAGTAGTAAGTGTCAGCATCAATGGTCAATTTGTTAAAAATGCCTTAATAGATTTGGGAGCTGCTATAAATGTGATGACTAAAGAAACCATGAAGAAGTTACAAATAGAAGGATTAAGGCCCACACCAACTATTCTGCAGCTTGCAGATAGTTCCACTGTCACTCCTGATGGAATGATAGAAAATATTGTTGTGACCTTAGATTCCCTAGAATATCCTATGGACTTCATGATTTTATCCCCTAAAGTAAACCTATCTGGCTATCTTGTCATTCTAGGTAGACCATGGTTGGCCACAGCTGATGCAAACATAAATTGCAAATCAGGGAATATGACCATATCAAATGGCCAAGAAACCAAGCAATTTGATCTATATCCTCCTGCACAACAATTAGCAGATTTGAGTACATCTTTTTGGCTAGATTTAGGAGATGAAAAAGAAGAGATAAATTCCATAGCACAACTTATGATGTTACATAGGCAATCCTTTCTAAAGTTGCAAGAAGAAGATTCAGTAATCTAGAGCATCCTTACCAACAACTGTGTGGTAGAAAAAGATGTGTCTAAAAACTCTATATTAGAATTGATTACATATGAGGAGTGTGATACAAGTTGTATTTTACTTAAGGAACCTGAAAATATTTGTTCACTACTTCCCTGTGAAGTAGAAGGAAGCCCAATCTCTGAAATTGCTATGGTAGAATCCACTATTCCTATTCAATTGACTAAATGCCATAAACTGCATGTTAACCCCAAATTGACATTCGTACAGATGGAACAATTAAAAGAATTGCTTCAGAAGCATGAGAAGAATTTTGCTTGGGATTATGATGATATGAAAGGATTAAGCCCTACACTGTGTACCCATAGGATATACATTAATGAAGGTTGTCTACCACTTCGTCAACCTCAGAGGAGGATAAATCCAAGCCTCAGAGAAATAGTCAAAATAGAATTGCAGAAACTGCTTGATGCTAGCTTTATCTATCCTATATCTGATAGTAAATGGGTATCACCGCTGGTTATAGTACCTAAGAAAGGAGGAAAATGGAGAATTTTTGTAGATTATAGGGAGTTGAATAAGGCTACTAAAAAGGATCATTTTCCTTTACCCTTCATAGATCAAGTTTTGGATACACTAGCTGGAAAGAAGTACTTCTCCTTTTTAGATGGATACAGTGGCTATAATCAAATCAGTATTGCTCCTGAAGACCAAGACAAAACTACATTTACCTGTCCATGGGGTACTTTTACATACTCTATTTTACCATTTGGTCTTTGTAACACTCCTGCAACGTTTCAATGGGCTGTAATTAGTATTTTTGTTGATATATCACATGATTGTATGAAAATCTATATGGATGACTTTACAACATTTGAAGTTACTTTTGAAGAAGCAATGGAAAATCTTGAAAAAGTTTTGGTAAGATGTCAAGAACATAATTTGGCACTAAATAGTGAAAAGTGTTTCATGCTCATGCAAGAGGGTGTGGTACTCGGTCATTTCATATCTACTGTAGGTATACAAGTAGACCCAACTAAAATTGAGGTAATTCAAACATTACCCATACCCACTAAATTAAAAGATATCAGATCTTTTTTGGGACATGCTGGATATTACATGCGTTTTATAAAAGACTTAAGTAAAATAGCCAGTCCCTTGTATAAGTTGCTTACAAAAGAAGTTGAATTCAAATGGACACCTGAGTGTGATAAAGCTTTCCTACAGCTTAAGCAACTTTTGACCATAGCCCTAATTTTACAAGGCCCTAATTGGAACCTACCTTTTCATATATATACAGATGCTTCTGATTATGCCATAGGAGTAGTTTTAGCACAAAAACACTCAAATCTTGAGAATGTCATTTATTATATTAGTAAGAGTCTTCATGGTCTAGAACTGAATTACATAGTGATTGAAAAAGAATTGTTAGTAGTAGTCTATGCTCTAAATAAATTTTGGCATTATGTCACAGGTTATCCTATCTATGTTCATACTGATCATGCAGCAATCAAGTATCTCATGAACAAACCTGCTATAACTGTTAGGTTAGCAAGATGGTTACTATTGTTACAAGAATTTGACATAACCATAGTAGATAAGCTTGGAAAAAAAAATGTCATAGCTGATTATTTGTCAAGAATCAATCATCATGATACTGACACTACTCTAGTAGATGATGCATTTCCAGATGAACATTTGTTTCATATTGCTATTAAAGTTCCATGGTATGCAGATATTGATAACTACATTGCAACTAATAAGACACCACAACATTTTTCTTATAAGGAGAGAAAGCTTCCATTTCTCATGGATAGACAATTTTTTGTTCTATACTAGACCTGATCAAATTATGCACAGATGTGTAAGAGAAGATGAGACATATGATATTTTGCATGCATGTCATAATGAGCCCTGTGGAGGACATTTTGCAGCCAAAAGAATAGCTTTCAAAATCTTAGCCACTGGTTACTATTGGCCTACCCTTCATAAAGATGCAATCAATTATACAAGGAAGTGTGACCAATGCCAAAGAATGGGTCACCCAACCAAAACAGATGAAATGCCTCTGAACCCTGAAATGGTGTTAACACCATTTGACAAATGGGGAATGGACTTCATCTGTCCTATTGATCCTCCATCCAATGCGAATTCTTATATTCTGGTTTGTACTGACTACCTAACCAAATGGGTTGAGGTTAAGGCTATGAAACATGCCTGTGACGAAAAATTTGTCGAATTCTTGTATGAAGAGATTTTTACACGTTATGGAGTTCCTAAAGAATTGGTTACTGATCAAGGCACACAGTTTACTTCTAACCTAATTTTAGAATTGATGAAACAGTATAACATCAGGCATCACAGATCCAGTCCTTATCATCCACAAGCCAATGGACAAGCAAAAGTTACCAACCGTGAGCTAGAAAATATTCTAACTAAAACAATCCATTTGCATCGTCAGGATTGGACCAGCTGGTTACAAGAAGTTGTTTGGGCTTATAGAATAACTTGGAAAACCACTACCAGATTCACACCATTTGAGCTTTTGTATGGGAAAGTGGCAATGCTTCCAATTGAATTTGAACACAAGACTTTAAGAATAGCCTTGACCTTAGATATTAATCTTCCTGCAGCACAAAGAGAACATCTCCTGCATCTTAATTCTTTGGATGAAATGCACAAGATTGCTTTAGAACATACTAAACTGGTGCAAAAATAGAGAAAACATTGGCATGATTCTCATATCCTCAACAAATAGTTCAAAGCTGGTGACTGGGCATTATTGTATGATTCCCTCTTTAAGGATATGCTAGGGAAGCTGCAGACGCGATGGTTAGGACCATATCAAATCATCCATGTCTTTGACAATGGAACAGTTCAACTAACCACAATTGATGATATGCCTTTCAAAATGCTGATCAATGGTCATCGACTTAAACTTTACAAACAGCCTCAAACAAAAGCCGAGTTCATGCAACAGTTTGAACAACCAGATCCAACAACTCAAGTATCTCTTCCTGCAGCCAAAGGTTAAAACCTTTTGCCTGCTCTTCTTCAACATTAATTCTAATTTGCATGTCCATAATAATAACTTTATGTTCGCATAAAGTCCATTTTATTTTAATGATATTTCTTTCCATTCATATCTTAATCTTCCATCCAGTCACCTCACTCCATTTCTTAATCTTCCATCCACTCACTTTCTACATACTTACGTTTTTGTGTTTTCAATCAAATCTGCACATGCTAATGGATGCTACCATTTACATTCTTTCTACCACCTTTTTTTGGAGCATGTGACAATCCACTTGACAAGTATAAACGTTTTCAAACTATTATTCATTTATAAGTTTGCAAATTTTGTTAATTATATCTAATACTGCATAGTCTTTATAATTATAGCGTATTCCAGTCCCTAACCCATACTAGTCTAACACATGAGGACACTTGTTGTAAAATTAGCAGGGGGTAGGGGAGTGTCATACTATCCAATGACATGCCTAATTAACTATGATGATTTTCGAAAATCTTAGCATTACCCTTTATTAATGAGAACTTTTTTCCATAAGTATGCCATGTCAAGTGTTGTACTCCCACTTTCTGAATGAATTTTTCTTTGTTCGTGCCAAATTTTTCATGCTAAGCCATGATGTGACCTATTTTTTTAAAATTTTGGCATTTGAACCATGTTTTTGGATGATTTCCACACAAATTCATGATTTACTTTTACCTAAAGTTTAATTATGGCACATAACAATTGGTTATGGCAATTAATGTTCCCAAAAAGAAGCGGTGAAGCATCTGAGAAATAACGTAGAGTTTTGAAGTTTGCATTCAGAAGGGAGAGGGAAATGGAGTAGTAGAAGTATCAAGAAATGGGAGGTTTATAGAGAAAAGAGCCGGTCGAGCACATTTTTTTGCTCTCTGATGTAGAAGCAGTAAGAAGATTCAATGCATGCGGGTGGTTAGGTTATTGTTTGAATTTAACAGCATATGATGAAGAAGCAACTGTAGAATTCACCAAGACATTTGATGAAGGTTAAGCTTCTGTGTGGGGTTTGATAGTAATTGCAATAGAAGAACAAATTGCAAAAGTAACAGGGTTACCTCCTATTGGAGAGCATTATTCGAGCTCGCATGACGCTAGGTCAACAAGGGCCCAGTTCACTACCCCACATGACCCTCCATTGGATGTTACAAAGTAGAGGTGCAAGAGATTGTCTTTGCCGCCTCCATATCCTGACCTAGCAATGCATGTCATCAGGTATTTTACATGTGAAGGCATATTTTCTCACTTACATGCACACCATTTTAAGTTGCTTAGTTGTATAAGGCACAATATTGCTGTGAATCTCCCAAATTTTTTGTATAATATGCTCTATATTAGTGCAGAAGAGACTCAAAAAGGGAAAGATAATTCTATCACTCACCATGCTTTGATTAAGATGTTAATAGAAAGGTCTCTTAGGGACGCATCCCCTTTGACATGGGATGAATTTATGAAATTTAAAACCCTGCAACCCCAAGTTGACCCTAGTGAACGGTAGGGTGAAGAAAACGTAGTTTCCAGTAGTGAGCCTATAGAACAAAATACTGAGGGAGTTGAAACAGAAAATGCACAAGGAATTGAAGTAGAATTTTCTCCCACTCAAGTGAATGTGCCTCCATCTGAACAGGACATTCCTAAACCCACTACTAGTCAAGCTAAAAGGAAACGGAAGTCACCAGAAGAAACCGTTGCTCCACAAAAACTTAGTCCTACAATTAAGCAACAAAAGAAAACAAAGAAGGTTCCTGTAGCAGCTAATCCTACAGCAGTGATACCGAAATAGAAAAGTAGGCAAAAGATAATAGTACAAGAAGAGACTCCTTTGCGGAGAAGCCCTAGAATGAGAAGGAAATTTTTTTAAAATCTTATATTGTCTAAAGCACCTGCTCTAGAGTCTCATGTGCAGATAATTTATGACCATTCTCCCCTTCATACTGAGATGACAAAAGCTTTTGGTAGTCCTCCTACAGTATGTGAGCAAGAAATTAACGAAACTTTAATGGATTTACTAGGTGTTTCAAGCCATGAGAATGAAGTAGTTCCTAAAAGTCATGATTCAAATATTGCCTTAGTCCCCTATAAGTCAACATGGATCAATAGTTTGGTGGAACATCTATGGTAGGAATGGAAAAAGAAAAAGGATTATGAAGAGGATAATAGTGTTGTCACCTTGCAAAAGCTCTTTTTTCAATTATATGGACAATTTATTTGCTGAAGCACTATAGAAAGAGGAGAAGAAAAGAATGAGCAAGATCATAACATCACAAAATGAGGAGATTGAAGAATTGAAAGAACAGTTAGAAAGACAAAAATAGTGCATGGAACATGCACTTAAATTAGCTGATCAAGCTCTTGCTTGCAGACCACCTCCTCGAGTATATGCTTTTTATTTGGAAGAACAATAACTTTTGTTTCAGTTGATGTTAACCCTCAAAAATTTAAATGCAGAATTCAAAACCGCACAAGAGTTTTATGGGCTGTATCAAACCTTACCACCATGGCAGTAAAATCTATTGTGTGAGTTGTATATTCATAATTTTGTCATTCCTACAGAAACTGAGTGGAATCCTTTGCTCTATATAGGAGATGTACATTTGAAAGCTTTAATGTCATGGATGTCTAATGAGGTGAATTATGGCAGACAACTGGTTAATTACAGAGATGAAGAGAGAACAAAACCTTTACCCTTGAGGGCAGAAAGTAAACAACCAGAAGAAATGCTTTGAGAATGGTTTACATTAACCTATGGAAAGAGTAATCCAGACATTAGAAAGAAGGTATTTGCTGCTAGAGCCAAAGTATATGCTGAATATGAAAAATTGCCCTACTTTGCATTCTAGAGAGCTATGACCAGAGTAAGATGTAGATGGGCATGGTTACTTGATTCTCTCAAGAAATCAGAGCCGCACAGTCCTATTAACTTGGAAGTAGCACTATATAGAGTTCCAAAATATTTAGAACTGGGAAAGCAACTAAGGCCAGAGCTATGGTGTCCTTTAATCATGCAACTCTAATGCTTTTATTGCCCCAGTATGATATTGATGTTGACAAACTTGATAAGTTGTAGGAAGACCACAGGTGAGAAGTATGGGAAAGGACCAAAGGATTCTATTACACCTTCAAGAGCAATAGAAAGGGAAAGATAGAAGTTGGGGAGCTTAGATCTTTGACAAAGAAGTGTAATGCTTGAGGACAAGCATTAGTTTAGCAGGGGGTAGATGATGAGTCTAAAAAATGCCTTTATTTTTTTATGTTTAAGATACTTTATGATACTCCCTTATCCTTTTTTTAACACTTATAAGCCTATGTTTGATAAAAATTTGATGATTTATGGGGTAGAAAAACTATGTCATCCTTTGCCTAAATTATATCTAATATGCAGTATTTCATATAAATATCCAAATGTGCGTTCTTATGCTTGAATTTAGTTTGATGGATGTTTATTTGCAAATATGTCTTATATCATAACTAACTTGATGATAAGGATTAAAAGATGAGCGGAAGAATCCAGAAGTTGGTTGCCGACAGCATTAAAGGAGAAAGGAGCATCAAGGAACAACCACAAAAAGGAAGTTATAACCACTCCAGGAAACATGGCAGCAAATAAGGAGGAGTTTTTATGAGCCATTACCTTCTCTGCATTTACATTGTAACAAGCAGATGCCGTGACTTCATTGCTCCCTCCTCAATTCCATTATCCTTCCTTTTCACTTTTAGTTGTTCTCCTATATTCTCTCATGTAGACTAACTTAGGATAGTTACTTTTCTGTTATGTAATAAAGAGTAGATTCTCTATATATGTCGAGATCAACTCCTGTGTGTGAATTTTTTTAAGTTTTAAGTTTTTGGTTTTGATAAGTTTTATTGAGTAAGAGAGAACACTGATTCATAGTTTGTTGCAGTTGTGTTTTACAATTTTGAATTATGTAATGACTGATTAATGAAATGAATTAGTTCTCTTTAGTTTCTATCCTGCGTTGGTAGATTAGAGAAGCCAACCAAGGGGGCTCACTTGGAAGGTGGATTAGATTAGGGTAGAATATATTCATTTGACTAAGCATTAGTAGTATTTTAAGTAAGACGTAGCTAGTTAATTCCTTCCTGTAGCATCACACTTCATGAATGTTCTTCCAGCATCTGCGAGAACAGCCTAATGGATGAGTCAAGATGGAATCTCTGTTATCTTATCATTGTGTTTTCAAAATTCATAGATTCAGTAGTTTCCTTTCCATAGCAGTAGTGTAGTTTCCTTCCTTTGCATTTTTACTTTCCTTCAGCACAAGCATAATGACTCATCAAGGTACCTAGTGCACATACTGTGCCGACCATTTCAAGTATACGTCCCTGGGTTGAAAATCTAAATGCACCTCATGGTAGGGGAAAAGTAGTCCTTATCTTGAATAGATTATTCCTAAGCTAGGCTTAGCGCATGACTATGGAACACCTATTTTGAGGCAGTTCAATCACCTAAGTCAAATGTGGCTTCTCCTAGGATGGTATGATATAAGTTCCAAGGGAAACCTATGGAGTCCAAGTTTATGGGTAAGTATGTTGAGATCTCAAATGTTAATTTGGGAAACATAAACTAGATCCATTTTATGAACCTATTCAACAATCTTAATGAGAGGTTTGACATGATCATCGAAATGGCACTGGTAGGTTTTGTCAACACCACTTTGCATCCTACCTTAGTACAATCCTTGAACCTAATCATGACTCTCACACAAAAATATGTATCAAAGAGAGAGTCATGCATAATGTAGCTAGAAATATGGTTCTAGATATCCAACTTGATGTTATAGAACAAGTGTTACATATCTCTCCATCTGATGCCTTCTACAATATTTCCTTGGAGAGTGTAGTCCATTAGTATAGGGATAACAAATTTGGAGCAAACCTATTGGTCCAAGAACATTACCTAATCAATCCTACTCCCCACATCAATCCTCAAAAGATGAATATGAGAAAAGGATATATGATTGTATATATAAGTTACTACATTATTGTATTAAGAAGTGTGATGGGATTTCCTTTGTTTGGACACCCAGGAACCTGGATGGTGCACTTTATTGAGAATATTAAGAGCCAAAGAAATAGGATTGACTAGAGCATTATTATTGGTGATTCCTTGTATCAAAAATTGGTTTCAATAAAATAATCCTAAATTCTACATGACCTTCTATGTGATCTACCTATTGGTTGTAAGAGCATAATACCTAGGGTTTTTGAAGTGAGGCTCATTAAGAGAAGGGACAGATTGGTCTCACATGGTATATCCTCAATTTTTAAAGAAAGAAGTTGAAAGAGGAAAGCATTGAGTTTCACATAATCAATAATGCATTTTTTTAATACTAATTCATCACATTGAGGGTGAGTTTTCTAAGAGGATATTATTAGAGGTTATCACTAAGATTACATAGCTCAAATACTACTAGATATAGTATAAGACCTTTACCTACATTTAGATCTCAAGTTCTACAATCCACCCCAAGAAGTTGGCTTAATATCCATCATACAAGTTGATACTCTTAAAGATTGGAAGAGAGACCGAGAGTGATTATGAAGAGGAGAAGAATAAGAATAAGTTATAGCAATTTTCATATATAATTGGGAGCCTTCATAATTACATATATGAAGGCTATTAGGACCTTCTATGTAGATTAGGATGAATATCTATTAGAAGAGTGCCTAATAATTTGGCTTATGTTTGATCTAGTCGAGCACCTTAAGAAAGTAAATGGAAGGGATTTGTTGCATGAGCCTTGTTGGAGGAGTACTAGATAAACTATGTAGATAACTATGAGGTTAGAATTCAAGAAAATGTAGAAGAACCTACACCTAGTTGAATGTGCATTTAATGTGGAGATCCTACAAAAGGCCTAGAAGAAGGATAGTCTTAATATCCTAGATCTGATATATAATAAGAATGAGGTATTTAACAAGGTGAAGACTAATTTTGAAGTGGCTAAGCCTAAACTTGATAATCTAGATCACACAGCTAGGTATGTAAGAACAATTACCTAGGACTAGATCACTAAACCTTTTTAGATGGATCTAGTGCCCCAAAGACTATAGTTGGTAGCCTTGACTAAGTCCAAAAAGGTAAAGGCAAGAAAGTAATTAATATTCCATAGGGCCAATTTCAACTTTGAAACCAAAAATAGTTTATCAACATGAGAGGCTAGTGGCCTATGAGTACAAGCATGGGGAGAGATCGTGTAAATGAAAGAAAATAAAAGATTTAGTAAAAGAAGATCAGTTTGATCAAGAATAAGTGACTCCTCAAAAGCTTGTGACAAAGAAGAAAAGAACTCCCATTGTGGTAGTTATCCCACGGAGAAGAAGGAGAATGTTTATTAGATAAATAGAGGAAGGGCCACTCTTGGAGGGTGTTGACATAGAAGAAAATGTTCCTCTGACTAGGAGAACTCATCATAACATGGTTTCCACCAAGAAGTGAAGAAGGAAGAGCCAAACATGAATTCCTCCTCTATGTAGGGACAATCCCATACAAATTAATGATTCCAATGATCAAGAGAAGGACTTACACCAAGAATAGGGATCAAATGAATTTGACATCAAAGATTGTGACTTTACCCCATAGAAGGGATTGATGAATAGGGAACCCTTCCATCTGAGATACACATTGTAGAAATAGATACAAACTAGGGGAAGGATGATGCATTTGAGGAAGGAGAAATAAAAATAGAAGAAATAGTGGAGGATATATCCATGCTCTGAGTTGGACAATCATTCCACTTGTCCACAACTAGTACTGAAGTGAAAAGTATGTCCTAAGTAATGCAAGACATGTTGGGGAGTTGGAAGGCACAAATAGAAATTACTCCTTTGTAGAGAAATATTGTTGAACTCACACCCAAAGATTAAAAAATTAAAGAGAATTATCTTAAGAAACCCACACAAGAATGTGGCAAGGCATTGGAAGCTATGGGAATGAAATACTTGTTCAAGTATATAGACACATATGAAACACAAATCTAGGATTTTGCTAGTTTTGGAACTAAGTGTATAGAAATTTTTTTGTGGATTCTTCATTCTATTTTTTTATAATAAAGAAAAACCCTAAGGTTTGGTAGAGGGAGATAATATCATTTTGGACCAAGCCCATGATTGGGATGTAATGAGGTCCAACCTTTAGATAATAAAGAAGTAGAGCTTCAAGAAGCTTCTAAAAGTATAAAATGGTGTAGAGTTGGATGGATTTGATGAATGGTCAAGGTCATCGATATTGGGGCGAAGAAGCTTTTGGACATGTTTACTAAAATAGAGGATATAAGAAAGGAAGCCTCCTAAAAGATAGTTGAGGGAGACTTCCTATTTAACAAGGTGAGTTTGGAAATATACGAAGATGATAAAAGAACCCACCTATACCCCATGGAGATGGTGGTTTAACAATTCAAGGAATCATTTGAGGCCATCACCATGGATGATGATCTTCAATACCTATTTAAGAATGAAGGGATATTTAGAAAAGCATCCCTAAATATTGAAGGATTTAAAGATATGAAGAAGAAATTTGGTAAGTCTCCTAAGGAGTAATATAAGAAGCTTCAAGCACTGGATATGCTAGACCTATTCAATGTAATGGGGATTATAGAAAGTTTTGTATCAAAGTATCCAAGAATCCTTCCATAGAAATAAGGGAAGATGTTAATTTTATAGTTTTGAGGTCTTAGCTAGTATTCTAGTTGTCAAAAAAATAGTGGAGATAGATCGAATTTTTAAATATGCAACTCCTATGATCAACATTTGTATTAGTAATCACCAACCTAATACAATTTATAGGACCGAAAACCTTTACAAAAATGATTTAACCTTTAAATCTTGATTAACCCCTAATATCAACACTATATATCATGAACTAAACAATGAAAATCCACAAACAAATCACAAGCACCTCTCGACCTTAAATTCACAAACAATTTTAACTTAAACAAAGTAGAAACCCTAAGTATAAGAGTACTTACTATCAATACTAAAAAGATAAAACTTAAAAAGATGTTCCTCAAGTTAGAAAATTTGCCCTCCTCTAACCATGATGTATATCTAGATAGCAGACAGGCCAAGAACATCTAGGTTTCAAAAATGTGTACTTGCTAAGTAGAAAAAAGGTGAGTAACCAAAGACCGAGTTATTTAATTAACAACAAATATGTTTCTAATAATTGCCTAAATATTTTTAGAGGAAAGAACATTGTGCAGCTGACCAAACATGGATTGGATGACTTCCTCAAGATATTCAATGGCAATGATTTTGTGAAAAAAAATCAAACCATTTTTTATCAATTCCAAATTTTAGGTTTATAAGTAAAAGGTTACTAATCTGGGCTCCTAGAGTGCACAAGATGTACACAAATTTCCTTCTGGTCTTAAAAAGATAGTTATAGTCCAACAATCAGGAACAAATCTTTGTAGTAATGTTGATAGAGTATAGTTGGGTTGTTGAAGCTTTGAGATTGGAAAGTCTTTGAAGAGAAGGGAGACAATTATTCCTAAATTGAAGCAGAGGAAGAAAATGTTCTAGTAGGATTTTATGGACCATGGTACCTCTTAGTAAACCAAAATTATATCTGAAAATAAGAAGGAAAAGGCACATGACATGAAAATATTTACTTAGGATTATTAGAATCTAACTAAGGTTAGATAAGTAGAATATTAGACCAAGCGCACCTTTAATCAGAAGAAAATGACACAAAAGGCCCTTATGCATGGCAATGCAATTTTAAATTTGTGTCTAGGAAGGATATAATAGATGTTAGGTAGTTTTCCTCCTTCACAAATAGTTATAACACTCAAGGGAAACATAGCTACCAAAAGAAAATGGACAATAAGATTTTTAAAAGAAAGTATCATCATGAATTGAATGAGAATTTTTTTAATCAATGAGTTATGCACTCACACCATTTTCATAAGCCTCATATCATGTAGCCAATAGACAAGGTGTTTGATATCTGCTACAAAATGCTTGTAGGCTCTCCTATAGATATTTGGAAAGATGTCCCCTCTTCAACAAGGTTTTATGATAATCATGAAGTAATTGAAGGGCATAGGGAGCCACCACAAAAAAAATTGAATAGATTGAGAAATGGAGTTGAAGTACAAAACATACTGGGAGCCCCTTTCAAACCAAATATGTGCAAAAGAAATTGGGTGAAGACACCAATTCCTGGTTGATAATTTTTTATTTTAGTTCTTTTGGATTCTACTAAGTAGGGATCTAATGCTTATGCTAATGTTGAGGATAAGTCTAGTTCAGAATGTGTTCTTTCCTTTCTTGATAATTTGTTCATTCCTTAGGTTTTACTTCTAAAACACATGACCCTATTTGGTAAGTGCTGAGATGCTACCTTGCCAATTGATGACATACTCAAATGGGCTAAAGTTAAATGGGTAGGGATCCAAGATTTTTTATTTATTTAGACATAGAAGATGGATTTGGTACACAAACAAAAAAGTTGTTTTAGCAAAGGGTCAGGCATATTCACAATCCCATGGGTACCCAACTGTTGAAATATTTGAAATATGAATGGTTGTTCCTGGAGAACTATGTCCACCTATCACTCAGATAGTCTGTAGGAGCAACAAATGGAAAATTAAATGTGGGTAGGTGAGTTTGAAATCCTAAATGAGAGGAAAATTGAAAATAAGAAAAAAGGAATGAATCTCATTCATTCAACAAGTAATACAGAGGAGAAGATAGGAAGAAGATCAATTGATCAAAGTAGAGGTGAAAGGAATATTCAAAGTTCAGAGGATAGAAGGAAGGTTTAGTTTTAGTATTTCCAGTACCACATGTCAAATATCTCTATCATTCTGTAAGTTCATTTTTGTTTGTCCTAAGAAGACATGATTGCTCTAGGTGTTATTGTATGCAACCTTTAGTGCTATAAGTTTAAGATTAGTTTTTATCAGATGAAGTATTTTGTAGTTTCTGGTTGAATCTGAATGCTCCTAGAGTTTGTAATAGTTTAACCTAGTTGAATTTAAAGCAAGCAAGCAGGCATACTAATCGATCCAATTGTGTTGGTTCATTGTTGTCTCCTTTCTATTTGTCATTGCATGGTGCTTAGTATTTGAGAAGTTCATGTTTTTAAGTTTTGTTGTTATCTTCTCTATATTTTAATGGTGGAAAAGTTTAGATAGAAGGTCTATTATTAACTCACTTGGTTCACATGTTAACTGAGCTCATCCTCTGTTCACTCGACCTCCTCCGTGTTCTCTTCAGGAACCCAGTTCTTTTTTGTTGATTGAGCTCACTCGACTTACATTGTGCCAAGATCACTCAACATCCTCTTGTTTCAAGCTCCCTTTATGATCAAGCTCACTCAGCTCCTTATTGTGTTAAGTTCACTCGATGCCCATTGCCTGTCACTCGACACCTTCTAGTGCCAAGAAAAATTGTCTCTCAGCATCCTTTAATTGCCAAGAAAATTTTTAGTTGTGAAGTTGAATTCTTTACATGGCATTAGAGCTTTGAAGCCCCACATCCACAATGAGTTAGGGCATTTTTTTTCTAGGTATTTGACATAGTAGGAGATGTAGGAAAGATATGGTAGCATCCACCATCCTTTTATGGACAAAAGTATCATACGTGGGAAAATAAGATGAAAACCATAATGGTTGCTAATGATTTGTAGGAGTTTGTGATTAATAAGTTTAATGATGTCACCATCCTAGAATTATATCCTGCCCTCACAAACCCATGAAAGACTTAGTTGAAAGAGTCAAGGAGAAAGGATGCAAAAGCATTAAGTCTAGTTGAGGTAACAACAATAGAGATTGTCTTTCCTAAGATTGCAATAGAAATTTATTTAAAAGAATCCCGGGATATCCTTGAGATGAACTTCAAGGGAACTGATAAGGTCAGAGTAGTAAAGGTATAGATGATCAGAAGGGAGTTTGAGAACCTTAAAATGAAGGACAATGAACCTATTGCAAAGTTTAGCTCATGAATCTCTACTTTGATATAACATCTCAAATCAAATGGAGAAGAGTATGAAGAGAAAATGATTGTGGAAAAGATATTGAGGAGTTTACCTCATAAATATGACAACCTTATGATGAACATTGAGGAAGAAAAGGACCTCACCACATTGACCATGGATGAATTGATGGGCACTCTTCAAACCCGTGAGCACTAAATCAATAGATCAACAATAACTTCCCAAGTGTATTCTTTCAAGGCTAAAGAGAATTCAAGAGGCAAGTGGAGAGGAAGAAATGGCTTTGGTAGAGGCTCAAGAAGTAGAGATTGTGGAAGGAATGGTCAAAAGAATGCTAGTGTAGGAAGCTCAAGACAAGCTAGAAACCAAGAGCGAGCAAGCACCACTCAAAATAGCCCTAGAGGAGGTAAGAAGAATTACAACTCAAATAAGAGGAATGTTGAATACTACTATGTCATAAGTTAGGGCATTGTGTGAGTGAATGCTAGAAGAAGCAAGGCGATTAGTCAAGACCAAATACAAATGTGGCTAATGTGAACATAGGAAATGTGAATAATCCCACAACCTTCATCATGTGTAATATTGGTGAAGAAGGCAGCCCCAAGGTATAGTACCTAGACAATGGATGTAACAACCACATGAGCGGTAATGAAAGTTTGTTCTTGTTCATTGATAGGACTTTCAAGTTTGAAATTAAGATGGGAAATAATGGAACCATTCCCATAGTAGGCAAAGGATCTATCATTGTCCACACCAAGCAAGGTGAGAAGAAGGAGATGTTGACATTTCAATCATGTTTGTTATTAGTGACATACATTTATTTAGATTATAAGCCTATACCAAGCATATTGTACAGTTAACAGTGTTAACCAAGTATTTTTATTGCTACTGAGTCCATTGGACAAATTTTAGTTTGTGACAAGTAGTTACTACAAATTTGTTGATTAGTAGTGTAAACCAAACATCTCAGTGTATGCCAAGTTTACTGGTGCAAACTGAGCTGTGCAGTGCTTACTGAGTTCATAGTTGATGTGATGTGAGTCTAGTGTTAACTAAGCTACTCAATGTTAACCAAGTGACTTAATTTATATCAAGATTACAGTGATAGTGTTGACTGAGCTATGTAGTGAAAATTGAGTGATTCAATTTATATTGTAAGTTTCACAGTATTTGTAGAGTCACCAATGTAGATCGAGTTGAAGACTACTTGAAATTGATCAGTATGGATCGAGCTTCTACGTGTACCAAGTACATGATGATGCCAAGCTTTGATAGTGGATGCCATGTATCAGAACCTCACCGAGCTAGTCTTTAGAACCCGAGTTTCTACACTTTTTCCAACTTTGTGATTTTTGTATAAACTTGTATTGTGATCGACTTTGTAATTGTGTAATTGGATTGGTATATATGTATGTATTGTATCACATCCAAAGTAATGAATAGAAGGAATACAATTATTAGAGAAGAGTAGAAGAGTGAATTACAAAGGCTACAATAGTATAAGGAGCAACAAAGATTTATTAGTCATAGCAAAGTGATTTGTACACTCAAAGAAATCTCATTTAGCAAATTGAGTTGCAGACCAGAGATCAGCTAGTACTTCATCCTAATAGGTAGATCAGTCAAATCTTTTAACAAGGTAGACCTGACAGTCTTGTGTAAATCTCTTTACCGAGCACATAATTCATTGTATGTTTGTAAATCCTTTTGCGAGATGGACCTAGCAATCCTTATTGCTCCTAACAGGGCTAATCATCAGAAGTGATCATTGTAAGCCTTAATAGGACAAATTTATACTACAGTACTAAAGCTTGTGGGTATCATCCTCACCCCAGTTTTACTTTCTATTTGGAAGGATTTTGGGTCACCAAATTATGTGTCTAAAAGTGTTATGAATTCTTTAATGTTTTTATTTTCTCATGCATGCAATTAGATCATAATACATATGAAAGATTAATTGCTAATTAAGGATTAAGTTTTATTGGTTACTTATTGACCCTTCCCCTCTCAATAACTTAGCCTTTTATAATATTTCCAATAATTGGTATCATAGCTTTGTGGTTCTCAGAGAAAATTTTAATAGCTTGAGCAAAGATCAAAGGTAATGGAGGTATTCAGACTTGACAAGGCTATTGACAATGAGAAGCTAGATTTGGAATTGGCTATTGGTCAACTCAAGAAAGCAAAAGAGCAACTCTCTTAATCCCTAAAAAGAAGAAAAGATCTTGCAATTTAGATGAATGATCAACTCTACATTGAAGAAAGAATTGATGAAATCCATTCAAGCAATTCAAATGAAGTTGATGAAGCAATCAAAGAACTATTGGAAAAGAATAGTACTCTTCAAGAAGAAGTAAGAAAACTAAGAAGAGAACAAGAAATTTAGTTAGTAAGATTGTGTGAACTGATGGAAGAGAAAAACAAGATAAGAGAAGAAATAGAAGGAAAGAACAATGAAATTCAACACCTATCCCTTTAGCAAGAAAACTTCATTGATCAACTCACCAATGCAAATGAAGAAATCATGAATCTAAGATTAGAAAATGAAAGATTGCAGAATGATCTAAACCTTGAAAAGAAAACCAATGAAAGGATGATAAAATCTCAAGAAAACATGAATCAGTTGAATGAGCAAAGTCATTATAGAAAAAAAAGAAAAGCAAGAATTGGATATATGGAAGAAGGTGAATCATCCAAGCAAGGAGCTCAAGAGAATCAAAGACCTACTTGTAGTCACTGTGGTAAGATATGTCATACATCAAACAAATGTTGGAGCAATGGAAAAGAAAAGTTCAATGGAAAGTGCTACAATTGCAACCAACATGGACACAGGGCTAATGAATGCAAAGAGAAACCTAAGTTTGAAGGCAAATGTCACAAATGCAAGAAACATGGGCACATGTCATCATAATGCAAAACAAAGATAATGAATCTAGTAGAGAAAATTGTAAAAACTATATTTGGTTGGGACTATAACACTTGGTGTAGATGTCATTATTGTGGAGAATTTGGACACATTGGAATGAACTATGAGAAACATCACATGAGGAAAAGAGATACTACCAAAAGATGTTTCATTTGTATAGAACTTGGTCATCTTGCCAAGAGCTGTATGACTACTAGAAGAATTGAAGATGAAAAGAAGGAAAAAGTTGATAACATTAGAAAGAAGATGAGACAACAATGGGTTCCAAATTCTACTAAGAATGCAAGTTTGAGAAATGATGATGAAGTCACTCAAGAATTGGGTGACTCCACCATTTCCACTTGATTTCTCAAAGGAGAACTGGAACTAGGATATTGAAGAATACATCTAACATTAGTTCCAATTGATAGGATGAAAGATCCATATCACCATTCAAGATGCAATGGGATCACCAAGTAAGAGATGGAAAACACTATTGAGTTATTGTCTTACCAAGTGAGGTCAAGTTGCAAGACCCTGTTGAGCAAGGTCGGGAGTAATTAAGTTTCATATGGTTACCGAGTCATGGAAGACTCTACCGAGTATTCAATGCAAGTGAAGTGGATGATAGTTTACCAATTTAAGTGAACAATTTTACTAGACATTAATGGTAAAATTTGATAAAAAGGAGTGAAATTGAAGTCATTTCTCACCATGGATTTTTGAGAGCTATTTGTGCAAAGTGATCTTTAGGGCATTCAAGCAATTTGCACGAATTGTTACCAAAAGTTTTTGTATTCTCTCAAACCCTACCAAATGAAGATGAAATCCACCAACAGTAAAGCAAAAAGAGGTTTAGACATGTTGGTTCGAGGTGTTGATTGGAAAGAGCTAGATTTCAAGTTGACTCCCGCAATTATAGAAACCCTAGATCCAAGTGGAGCGCAGTCTCAAATCCCTCCCAAGGTACTGTTAGTTAATGATATCCATTCACATTTCAAATGTGCTATATGAGATATTAGTACACTAGAGATGGAGGAATATTTGAAGAGGTTATGCATTGAAGGTGTGTTGAAACCTGAACATCAACTTCTCAAGACAAAAGGTTAAACTCATATTCCTCACATGTCACATGATTTCCAAGTAAAATGGATAAGGTTTATCCTTAGTCGTGTCCATAATGGTTAGCTATCATTGGGACAACTAGTTTTGATAACTAGGAAGATGATCTATAGAATCATTGGTCTTCCAATGCTAGCAAAGGCAAAAATGACTAAAATCCTAGGTTAGATTGAACTTGAGAAGAAAACTCTTGCTGATTGGGATGGAAGGAGAATGAAAATAAGTTGTGCCAGTGACATGGAATTGAAGTTCAACATTCATGTCATCACCCAAAAAATCTATAGTTTGAGTAGATTCAATAGTGTATCTTGTGAAGTAGTTGACTTAGCATATAAGATGGTCAAGAATAACCTTTCCCTTGACCTTGCCAAGTTACTATTGAAGAAGTTCAACAAAAGCATGGAGAGCATCAAAACTTCCAAAAATAATCCATGTAAGTTCAGTTCACTCTTAAATTTTTTTTTTTTGAATGTTTAGAAATTTTGCCCATCAAAAGGTACTATGGTTATGAGAAAAGATTTACTAGTCCTTTATCAGATTAATGAGTATTTTGCTAAAATGGGAGAGAATTATGCAAGCATTATGGACAACTACTTTGATGCATTTAAGGAAAAGATGAATAATAGATTTTGAATTCCAAAGAAGTTAGTTGAAGATTACAAAGATGATGTTTGTTTCATGGTTGATAGTGACAAGGTGTACATTCAAGCAGTTAGGCCAAGAATAACATGGGTAAAACCTCTAAGGTATGAGGTAAACATTGATGAAACCAAAGACACAATTAAGGCATTAATAAATGAGCCTGTTGGTCCTAAGGATACTTACTTTGGCACATGTGATGAGGAAAAGGCTAGGATAGAACTAGAAATCAAACTCCCTTAGGCAGTTAACAAGGGCAAGAAGAGGATTGCTAAACTGAAAACTAGTTCCACTCTTCTATTAACTTAAGGATGAAGAAGCAAAGGATGAAAAGCCTCTAAAGAAGAAAGGTAAGGTAACCATTACCAAACTTGTTAAGACATCCACTACTATGTTCACTGGGAGATCATCTAGGAAGAAAGTAGATAAAGAAGAAGGAGACATAATCTTCAAGAGGTCTCCACCCACCTTTAAGGAAAGAATGAAAGAGTTAGAATCAGGATCTGGCATTACAAATTTCAAGGCACTAAAATATGAGATTAGGACTATAGAGGAGTAAAATAAAATAGAAGATATGTTAATATCGAAGATGGGTAAGTGGAAGTACTCACCTGACTAGCTAGCTCAACAGATTCTGGATGCTTTGATGAACAAGATCAATCCAAGATGGGAGCATGCCATGCAAAGTACAAAAGATATATATGAGTAGACCTTAAGGAAACTCATGCCAAATTTGGATGACAAGGAGGTGAAGGAATCTTTGAAGAAAAATGAAAAAAAAGTTAACTTTAAGATTCAATACTTTTCTTATAATTTTGAAAGAAATTGAGCATGTTGTGAAGAATGCTACAAACACATGGAATAATGTCTATCTTCTTCACAAACTAAGTGATTTTGTAGTTATTATAAGTGATAAGGATGATGATGATGATTAGTAGAAAGATGAAGAGAAATATGATGAAGAGGTGACTCATTTCAATAATGTAGATGATGAAGAGGAATAGGGGCAAGAAGCTACCGAGGAAGACTCACAAGATGTACTAGATATTGAGGAGATTGACCTAGTAAAATTGCAGCAGTAGTCATAGCCTCCTTCCTTATTTTCCAAGAAAAACCTTTAAAACACCAAGCCTGGAGAAAGCTTTAGTAGAATTAATTGTGACCAACACTAAGAGCATAAGCACTCAATCAATATTTGCACCCATCCACCTTAGCACATTATTGACTAAAGTGGCAAGCACTTCATCTACCGAGCAGCAAGCTCTTCCCTCTACATCAATTTTGGTGATGCTAGGTATTTCTTGTACTGGTATTTCAATAATTGGTATTCCATCAATGAGTGTCGTATCAACTTTTTCAGCGAGTCCTACCATATCTACAATTGTTTCTATTCCTTCTATGAAATTAATAAGTGCAAGGATAGTTGAGACCAAGCCTCAACTAAGCACAAGATTTTTGGGTAAAGAAAAAGAGAAGGAAGAAGATATAGATCTTGATCAGGAGATTGTCATTCATAAATTGGACATCTCAAATCTAAATCCAGATCAAATACAAACTTTTGGAGAACTTCTTCAAAAGAAAGCCAAGCAACAAAGGCTTAGAGAAGAGAGAAACAAGGAATTTAAGATCGTTGTGGATGCTAAGAATATTCTAGCAGAAGCTCTAGGCATAGAGGTTGATACTTCTCAACCAATTTTGTATCAATTGGTAGAGGTAGTCCACAAATACAATGAAAATTTGGATGGATAGGAAAAATTGTTGTAGAAAGCTAAGAAAAAGTTTGAGAATTTATTGCTCAACAAATTGCCATTTATCTAGTAGAACTATCTACTATTTTAGGCTCTCTAGAAACCTCTTGTATCAATGTATCTTTACTTTTTGGCAAACTGCGTGATACATAAATTTTCACTAAGGAAATAAGAGATAAATTGTCATAAATTGATGAGGATCTAAAGGCAAGTGCACAACAACTTGACTTGAGTTCAAGCTCTGCCAACCTCAACAAGATCAGATTTTTGATTGAAAAGCAGATAGAATTGCTAAGAGAAGAGGCAAGAATAAGATTCACATTGATAGATATTTAGAACATGATTCTCCCTAACATGGATGCATTGCAGAAGCACATTGCAATTTCAAAAATGCTCATCTATAACAACAACTTCTCTATTGCAGACCACATGATAGAATTGTCAGCGGAAGTATAGGTTGCATTGCACACATGCAAGGTGTTGTAGGAGAATTGGGACAAGACCTTGGTGCTTATCTTAAAAATACATTCAAATTTCTTGACACATTTTAGTATTACTATGTAAATATATATTGCATAAATCTTTGGCATTAATGTCAAAAAGGGGAAGGAGATTGGAGAATATGTAAGAAGAAAGGGGGAGATGATTGAAAAAAATTACAGATTGTAAAAATGTATATTGTATAAAGGGGAGAAGATGTATTGTGAAAAGATGTATAGTATACTATATATTATGTATGGGGGAGCATTACCATGTACAAATATATATCTTTTACAAAACCAAATTTGAAAAATCTCAAAAATAGTATACTCTACTGAGTCGGAGACATAAGGTGATGGATAAAAATGTTCTTGAATATTCTTGAATTCGGCTTTGGCTTATAAGTGTTTTTGTCACTAATGCTAAAGGGGGAGATTGTTGACATTCCAGTCATGTTTGTTATTAGTGACATACACTTATTCAGATTGTAAGCCTATACCGAGCATATTATACAGTTAATAGTGTTAACCAAGTATTTTTGTTGCTATTGAGTACTTTGGATAGATTTTAGTTTGCACCGAGCAGTTACTGCAAAGTTGTTGATCAGTAGTATAAACTAAGCATCTCAGTGTATGCCAAGTTTATTGGTTCAAAACAAGATGTGCAGTGCTTATCGAGTTCATAGTTGATGTGATGCGAGTCTAGTGTTAACCGAGCTACTCAGTGTTAACCAAGTGACTTAGTTTATATCAAGCTTGTAGTGATAGTGTTGACTAAGCTATGTAGTGAAAATCAAGTGATTCAGTTTATATGTCAAGTTTCAAAGTATTTTCTGAGTCACCAGTGTAGATTGAGTTCAAGATTACTTGGAAGTGATCAGTATGGACCGAACTTCTATGTCTACTGAGTGCTTGAAAATGCTGAGCTTTGACAATGGATGCCAAGTATGAGAACCTCACTGAGCCAGTCTTCAGATTTCGAGTTTCTACACTTTGGCTGACTTTATGATTTTTGTGTAAACTTGTATTGTGGCTAACTTTGTAATTGTGTAATTGGATTGGTATATATGTAATGTATTGCATCACATCCAAAGTAACAAATAGAAGGAATGTAATCATTAGAGAAGAGAAGAAGAGTGAATTACAAAGTCTACAACAATATATAGAGCAGTAAAGATTTATCAGTCATAGCAAGGTGATTTGTACACTCAGAGAAATCTCATTTAGAAAATCAAGTTGCAGATTAGAGAATAGCTACTAGTTCATCCTAACAGGTGGATCAGTCAAATCCTTTAACAATGTAGACCTAACAATTTTGTGTAAATATCTTTACCAAGTGCATACTTCATTGTATGTTTGTAAATCCTTTTGCAAGGTGGACCTAGCAATCCTTATTTCTCCTAACAAGGCAGATCACTAGAAGTGATCATTATAAGCCTTAACAAGCCAACTTTGTACTGCAATACTAAAGCTTGTGGGTATCATCCCCTCCCTAGTTTTACTTTTTATTTGGAAGGTTTTTGGGTCATCAAATTATGCGTCTAAAAGTGTTATGAATGCTTTAATATTTTTAGTTTCTCATGCATGTAATTAGATCAAAATACATATGAAGGATTAATTGCTAATTAAGGTTTAAGTTTTGCTGGTCATTGATTCACCCCTCCCCTATCAGTAACTTAGACTTTCATAATATTTCCAACAGGAGATATAAAATGTATATTTTTCCCTTAGTATGAAGCATAATTTGATGAGTGTTAGACAACTCATTCAAAATGGTTATAGGGTGCTAATGGAAAATGACAATTGCGTCATTCATGAGAAGGATGGGAGTAACAGATTACATGCACCAGTCTAAATGAAAATGAATCAGATGTTCCCCTTGAGGATAGAGAAATGCTTCTCTTCTCAAGTTAATGCTGCACCTCCCAAGAATGCATGTACAACAATACATTAACAATCAGCTCTTAGGAGCATGATTGAATACCCCTCCAAGCTTTGGCATCTTAGGTATGGACATCTTGGCTTTGCTGGTTTAAATTTTTTGTCGAAGAAAAGAATGGTAGATGGTTTGCCAAGCATAGAATTCATATGACAATGTGAGGCTTGTATTTTGGGTAAGAAACATAGGCTTGACTTTAATTTTAGAAACTCTAGAAGGGCTAGAGAACCATTAGAATTGGTGCATTCTGATTTAGTTGGCCTTATAAAAATTATTTCTATTAGGGGGAGTACTTATTTTATGACATTCATAGATGATTTCAGTCATAGGACTTGGGTATATTTCTTGAAGAACAAATCTAAAGCACTTGATAAATTTGTTAAATTTAAAGCCCTGGCTGAAAGGGAATGTTGACACTATGTAAAAGTCCTTAGGTTAGATAGAGGAGGGGAGTATACCTCCAATTTGTTTGTAAATTATTGTAGGAAGAATGACATCAAGAAGGTGCTTACAACTAGTTATACTCCATAGAAAAATGGAGTGGCTGAGAGAAAGAATAGGATCATTATTGAAATGGCAAGAAGCATGATGAAAGCAAAAGGACTCTAAACTGAATATTGGGGAGAAGTTGTAGCAACAAAATTTTTTTTTTTTAATAGGTGTCATACAAAGTTAGTTTGTGATAAGATTCCTCTTGAGGCATGGTCAAGGAATAGATGGATAGTTGAGCACTAAAGAGTGTTTAGATGTGTAGCATATGCACATATACCAAAGGAACAAAGGCAAAAGCTAGATGTAAAAGGTGTGAAGTATATCTTCATGGGTTATAGCTTGGAATCAAAGGCTTATAAATTGTATGATCCAATCACCAAGAAGAAAATCATTTCAAGAGATGTGGAGTTTCTTGAAAATTAATCATGGGATGGCTCGGTTGGTGAATCTTCAAGAACTTCAAGAAAAGTGTCAAGTATTGATGAGGAAGAAGATGACATTAATGATTAGTAGGATGATGGAGCAACAAACATGGATTATAGAGTGACAACTCCATGTAGTTGAAGACAGCCCTAAGCTAATATGAAAAATAGTAGTAGCAACAATATCAAAAATTTAGATCCCACTCTCACCTCCCTATTGCCAAGAAAGACTAAGAGTCTAAGGGAGATATACCAAGATGAAAGGTATGAGGAATATTATGATGAGAGTGTTAATTTTGCATTATTTTTCCATAGTGATCCAATTTACTTTTAAGAAACTATGAAGGAAGAAAAATGGTGTAATGCCATGGACGAGGAAATAGATGCAATTGAAAGAAATGAGACATGGGAGTTAACTACTTTGCCTCCCAAGAAGCAAGTAATTAGAGTGAAATGGGTTTATAAGACCAAGTGCAATGCTAAAGGAAAAATAGATAGGCATAAGGCATGCTTAGTGGTCAAGGGGTACAAGAAACAATATGGTAGAGATTATGATGATATATATGCCCTGGTTGCAAGGATGGAAACTGTGTGTGTTGCCATTGTAATTGCAGCCCAACACAAATGGATGTGAAGTCTACCTTCTTCAATGGTGTATTGAAGGAGGAAGTATATATGTAGCAACCACCTAGTTATGAAGTTCCAGGTGAAGAACACAAGGTGTATGGATTGAAAAGAGCTCTATATGGGATCAAGAAAGCTCCATGGGCATGGTACAACATAATTGACTCATACTTGATGAGAAATAGCTTTAGCAAAAGTGATGGTGAGTCCACACTCTACATCAAGGCAGAAAATGGTAAAGTATTGATTGTTGTCTTGTATGAAGATAACTTAATCTTCACTGGAAATGATAATTTCCTAATTGGTGAGTTCAAAGAGGCCATGAAAAATGAATTTGAAATGATAGACCTAGGTCTCTTGAAGTATTTTCTAGGCATAGTAGTAAAGAAAAACATGATGACATCTTTATCTCTCAAGAAAAATATGTAAAGTAGATCTTGGAGAGATTCAAAATGCAGAACAACAAGGCAACCCCTACACCAACAATAGTAGGTCTGAAGTTGAGCAAGGAAGATTGCAGCAAGAAATCCAACATTATATAGAAGTATGGTTGGAAGCTTAATGTATTTGACATCAACTCAACCTGACATGATGCATGCAGTAAGTTTGATTTCTAGATTTATGAAAGCACCAAAGAATTCCCATTGGTAAGCAGGAAAGAGGATCCTAAGGTATGTAAATGTTACCAAGGAATTTGGGATTTTGTATATTGTAGATAATGATTTTAAGTTGGTTGGTTACACTGATAGTGATTGGGCTAGAAGCCTAGATGATAGGAAGAGCACTTTCAAATACATGTTCCATATGGGATCAGGTGCAATTTCTTGGGCATCTAAGAAACAACCTATTATTGCTCAATCTACAGTAGAGGCTGAGTACATAGTAGAAAATGCAACAACATGTCAAGCTATTTGGATAAGGAGAATCCTGACAAGAGGATGGAACCACAATCTTTTGTGATAATATTTCCTCAATTGCACTATCTAAGAATCCAGTCTTCCATGGGAGAAGGAAGCACATAGAAATCAAATATCACTTCATCAGAGAGTTGGTGGAGAATGGGGATATCAAGATGGAATTTTGTAACATTGAGCAAAAACAAGTAGACATTTTTACTAAGCCTTTGGGCATAGCAAGTTTTGTGCGCCTAAGAAGGAGTCTTGGCATAGTTGATGTGGATTAGGAATGATCCTTGTTTGTTTGGCTTAGGAAAAAGGGGGAGTGTTGAAATATTTGAAATGTGAATGGTTGTCCCTAGAGCCCTATGTCAACCTACCACTCTTACAATCTATAGGAGTAACAAAAATAAAATAAAATGTGGGTAGGTGCGTTTGAAATTCCAAAAGAGAGGGAAATTGAAAACAAGAAAAAAGGAATGAATCTCATTCATTCAACAAGTAAGATAGAGGAGAAGAAGTAGACCAGAGAGAAGAGATAGGAAGAAGATGAATAAATCAAAGTAGAGGTGAAAGGAATATTCAGAGTTCAGAGGATAGAAGGAAGGTTCCGTTTTAGTATTTACAATAGCACGTGTTGAATCTCTCTGTCATTCTATAAGTTCATTTTTGTTTGTCCTGAGAAGCAATGATTACTCCAAGGATTATTGTATGCAATCTTTAGTGCTATAACTTTAAGATTAGTGTTTATCAATTGAAGTATTTTTTAGTTTCTGGTTGAAGTTGAATGCTCCCAGAGTTTGTAATAGTTTAACCTAGTTGAATAGAAAGCAAGCAAGAAGCCATACTAATCAATCTAGTTGTTTTGGTTCATTGTTGCCTCCTTTCTAATCATCATTGCATGGTGCTTAGTATTTGAGAAGTTCATATTTTGTTATTTTATTATTACCTTGTCTATGTTTTAATGGTGGAAAATTTAAAATAGAAGGTCTATTGTTAACTTGCTCATTTCACTTGTTAACCGAGCTCATCCTCTACTCACTTGATCTCCTCCATGTTCTCTTCAGGGACCAATTTTTTTTTTTTTGATTGAGCTCACTTGGTATACATTATGCTGAGCTCACTTGACATCCTCTTGTGCTGAGATCTCTTTATGAATAATCTCACTTGACTCCTTAGTGTGCCGAGTTCACCCTGAACCCACTGCCTATCACTTGACACCTTCTGTACCAAGCAAAACTGTCACTCAACATCCTTTGGTTTCTGAGAAAATTTCTAGTTGAGAAGTTTAACTCTTTAAATTGGTTACTATCCTAAAAAATGATTTTCATTTATATGATTTTTTGGGTTACCTTTCCTTATTTTCCAATTAAATATAGGGATCCTAAAGATTTGCAGTTTCTTGCTAATAGGATGGGGATATTTTGTGAACATGATTTGATCCCATATGATGATTAAGTTTTTTGGTAAGGGTTGGTATTTTGGTAAGATTTGAAAAACCTATCCCATCTAAAATTTTAATTTAGTCAAGTGTTTATATCATGGAATCAACTAGTTATGGTTGATGATGCTATAACAATTAAATTTTATGAGGAGAATTTGGGAAATTTAATGCATCACTATCAAGGTTTATCACAAAAGGAAATAAAGGTTTGTAAGGATCCTACTTTAAACCCTCATAATTTTACGATGAACAAAAATGTGTTAGAGTTAATCCCATTTAGGCCTTTTCATTATGAGAATATGCATATTGGATCAATGAAAAATACTTTATCTTGAATAAACACTCCCCTCATGATGCCCCATATTATAACCACTCAGCATGCTAGGCATTGGCTAAGATTTATGTGGAACTTGGTGAGAGAACATTAGTTGCTTTTAATTTTGATGTTAATAGTTTTTACACAAGAATACTAAAAATGTAGATTCTTATAGGCATGAGTTTTCCTATTATTTTAGTTAGGGACAATGTAATAGATTTCTTATATCAATATTTTTCTTGAGCAAACTCTATGCTGAGTGAGGAGATTTGTCCTATGATTCAAGTTACTAATAGAGATTTTGACTTTAAAGATTATCTACATTCACATACAAATGGTATATCAGGTTGTTTGATTTATGAAGATATTCTACTTTCAATTGTAGATTAAATTGCTAGGTTGGTTGCTTCATGGTGGATAGATGAGATTGCAGAAGAAGATTTTTTTGGTAAATTTGCAAACTATACTATGTTTATTCATGAAGAGCATGGAAAATTAAATCCTATGTTGGCAAGGATGCAAGATGTGTCTGCTTCTCAATATAACTTTGCAGATGATTTTATAAATGAGGTACTTGCTCCTCATTCTTATTTGTCAAATTATTTTACTAGAGATGCACAAGAGGATAATACATCTCATTCTCTCCTACATAAAGATTAATTATAGAAGGAAGGTGTGGGATTAAAGGAATTTTTTGGTTTCTTGAAGATTCTATCAATCTCACATAAACCTTCATCTAAGGAGCTAATTGTAGAGAAAAAAGCTCGTAAAATTAGAGGAACAAAATCTAAAAACACCAAAATCAAAGAAGAGATAGTAGCTAGTATTCAATCTATAATTGAGGAAACTTTTTTCACTTTGAGATGCTATGTGAGGAGAACAAAGTGTTCTCATCAAGAACCATGAAGCTAATTACATGGAATGTCAGAGGTATTAATTGCCTCTTACAAAAAGGGAAGAGTTAAATAGAAGCTTAAATCTTCACAAGTGGACATTATCATGCTTAAAGAAATGAAGCTATCAGAGGATACCTATCTTAAAACAATTAGCAAATGGTCTAATTGGAATTTAGTACATTTTCAAAAGTGTTGGTGCTTTGAGAAGCTTGACAACATTATAGAATCCAAAAACTATAATTCAACAACTCATAGCTCAAGAGACTAATCAAAATTTTTTATTACTTCATCATTTTGAGCTATCTTTTGATCCTTTTAATGTATATGGCCCATCCTCTACTATAGATTTAATAATAGATTATTGTTTCAACTATTAGGTTTGATTCAAGGTTTTAGTAATCAACACATTATTTTTGGTGGATATTTCAATGCAATTATATCTATGTTAGAAAAGAAAGGAGGTATTTATCCTTCTAATATAATTGTCAAATATTTTGTGTCTTTTCTTCAGGATAATGAATTGTCACTTCAAATGGAATCTTCACAAAGAACAACAAGAGCGATGATTTTTTGTAGATTAAAGAGTGCCTTGATAAATTTCTTGTTCCCTTCACTTGGAAATTCTAGAATTTCATCTTTAATTTGAACATCCTATCTTACTTGACACCCGACCATTTTTTGATACTACTTGAATTTGTCAAGCCAAAAACTATAAAGCTTACTCATATAAACACATTCAAATTTGGATCTATGTGGTTTCATCATCCACACTTTATACCTTTGCTTCGTTAGTGGTGGGTAAGCTCCCCAGATTATGAAGGCACAAAAATGTTTCATTTCCATAAGAAAATACAATTCATTAAAGATATTATTAAGCATTAGAAAAAATATGTTTTTAAAAATGTATTCCACTGAAAATAAATTGTGAGAAATTAGTTCTAGGAGACTAATGAGTCAATCATTACTCTTGGCTTAAATTCTCCAACTTATGGGCATAAAAAAGGTTCTTCAACTATATTGACAAGAGTTGTGTAAGTGAGAAGAGGAATATTGGAGGTAGCGATCTAGACAGATTTGCCTCAAACATGGGGGATAAGAATAAAAAGTTCTCTCATATTTCAATTAAAAAAAGGAGAGTTGCTAATACACTCTTTGAGATTCTAGAAGTTTCTTCAAGTAATATTTTGAAATATTGTCAAAGTATAAAGTAGGAAGAAGAAAAGTTTTATAAAACTGGCTAGCTCCTTTGCATACTAATTTAGTGTTGGATCACAAAAATGAACTCCTACAAGCAATACCAAGGTTAGTGTCTATGGAAGACAAAGAACTTACTTTCTCCCTTCACTATATTAGAAGTAAAACGGTCATATTTTATTTTCATCTTGATAAATCTCCTAGACCATATGTATTTGATGTATTTTTTTCCCCAAGTGTTGGAATGTAATAAGCTTTCATCTTTTTGCAGCCCTAGAGGAATCTAGAAGAAGTGGATCTATACTCATAAATATCAACACAACTAATATTGATTTGATTGGTAAGGTCAAATCTCTAAGGACATTTATAGATTTAGACCCATTTCTTTATGCAACATGATATACAAAATATTTACTAAAGCTATATATTTAAGATTACTAAATATCCTTTCCAAAGTTATCTCTTTAGAGTAGGGGGGTTCATTCTGAGAAAAGAAACAATGGAGGGCACTATAGTTTCTCATTGTTGGAATTATTTTGAATAACTGAGAGTGGGGGGTGGGGGGCAGGGTGGTGAATTAGTTATCCAAGGTCTAGATGTACAAATAAATCTTTTCATAGCTTAGTGAACCCATAAATTTGTTTATCATCATGCAGGTATCTATAAGATTATGGAATCATTTAAAACTTATAGGTTATTGTCAAATCAATTTACAGAAATGTAAAATTGAAACATAATAGATTCAATAACATATTTGACACAATGATTTATGTGGAAACCTAATTTGGGAAAAACCATTAGTAACATGCTACTCTTTCTCACTCTTCTGAAGTGATGCCCTGTGAAAGCCCAACCCTGTTAAAGGTTACAATACACACTATTAAATGTGACCCTATTAAAGGATTTCAATCACCCTATTAGGAGTGAGCCTTGTTAGAGGAATTTAGAACATTCACTTGGAATGTCACCTGGTTAAAGGATTTACAAATGACTGCTAGGTCAACCTTAACCCAAAGGATTTTCCCTAGACTGATACAATTATTAGAGTAACAGTAAGGCTTAATCTGATAACAACTTACAACTCCATTTGGAGATTATAGATCTCTATTTTGGTCCTCATTCTACTTGTCTTTAACACACTTCAACTTTGATAGCTTGTTCACCCTTTAAGTATCCACACCATTAAGCCTTCTTTCTTAACTTGCCAATGCAAACTCTTCACTCAAGTCACTAAATGAAGCAATACCCTAGAATCCTTTTCTTCCTTAGGTTATCACACATGAAAACCCTTGCTTCTGAACAACCATCCCTATAAATAGAGAATTAAGATATTTTATCATTCATTCTTCATCATCAAATCTAGGATTAGGACAAATTAGGTAGGATTCAACGAATCTACCCCTCATTCCATTCTATTTCTAGAAACTTCTCCTTCAATCCTCTTTGAATTTGCCTCAAAATAATTTACCATGAATTTTGTGCCACCATCTCATTAATCTTATCTTCCACCTGGTTCACACAATCCAAGAAAAAAAACTTGTCAGCTTAGATCCATCAAATTCACAATCTTTCTAATGATTTTTACACTCGATATTAACTTGATTCTCATGCTCAACACAAACTATGTTTCTTGGCATCCTTTGTAAAATCATGTGACATGAACTAAAGTTTACTAGTGCTTGGCATCAACTAAAATTTACTTGGCATCAACTATTGTAGACTTTTACTCATCTCCAACTAATTTTCTGCTTGACTTGCACTAACTTTGCTCGGCACCCACTGTCCATTTCCTCAAGCTTGGCAAAAAAACTTTGTTTAACTTGTTCTTCTGAACTTGCTTAGTGTAACCAACCTTTGCAACCTTAAGTATATTATCAATGCACTATGTTGTCACTTTTTAAGCTGATTCTTGTATTCCTTTTCATATCATAACTCAACCTTTCCTCTAGGTGCTATTGTTACATCATTTGATCAAATCCTCTTCATCAATCAAATAAGTGATAGTACTTAAATCATATAAGTAGTTATCCTACCAGAAAATAGTAGGTTTGACATTAGTGACAAAATAACGATTGAAACACATTTATCATACTTGTATTAATCTATTTTCAACAATCTCCCTCTTTGGCATTGATGGCAAACCAAATGGATCAACCAAACTGACTCAGTTTAAATAGTAAGATCAACACAATACCAAAAAGAAAATAATTCCTTGTATTGAAATCTCTCCCTCTATCAGCAACTTTCATCTTCTGAATAAGTTATAAAATTATGTTATGTTCAGATTAATAGACAATCAAGTCATCCTTATGACTCCCTCTGAATTACTTCTTATATCTTCCTCTACATTATCTTCCTCTTACTAGGTAGATGTAATCAACAGATACACTTTCTTTCTTAGCAGTCAAAAATTTCTTCCTCACATTGTGTGTTAGGATTTCTCCCTTGTCCTATATATATCTCCCTTCAATTATATCTCCCTCTTTGACAATAATGCCAAAGACTTGTCATCTTAATATGCAGATATGAACTTCTTTAGTTTCTTCCTTTGTCACCTTGCTTGTGACTGATTTGTAGTTTCAAATCTTTCATTACTTTTGGAAGCCTCTAAAGTAAGATAAACTATATCAATGTGTAACATATGTCAATCAACTTATTTGATGCAAGGCACTTCTCTTATTTCTTAGATAGCCTTTGATAAGGGTTATCACCCCTAGTTTACCTCTTAGATACTCATGAGCATCCTTAGGTAATGCTTTTATGAAGATATCAGCAATTTGCTCTTTTGTGTTAACATATTACATCTTCACCTCTTTATCTTGAACTAATTCTCTCAAGTAATTATACTTGATTGTAATGTGCTTAGTCTTTGTATGCATCATATGATTATTTGATATATTTATAGCATTTGTATTATCACAAAAAAGTATCACTAGTTCAGTGATATCTTCCTTCATACCTTTGAGTAGCTATTTGATCCATAAAATGTTTGTACAATTTATAGCAACAACAACATATTTAGCTTCAACAATAGATTGTGAAGTTCAATTTTGTTTCTTGCTAGTCCATGTAACTAGCCTCTTGCTTAAGAAAAATGATCCTCCACTGGTACTCTTTCTGTCATCAATGTTTCTAGCCCAATCAGTATTAGTATAGGCTCTTAATTCAAATTTCTCATTTTTCTTGTAGTATAGACCATATTCCTCAGTTCCTTTTAGATATCTCATTATTCTCTTTTCCCTAGAATTAACAAAGAATCTTGCAACTATCTCTATAGATAATGCAATATCACGTATGCTATGTACTACATATTGCAATTTACCAATCATAGACCTATATAATGTTTGATTCACCTCAGCTGAATCATCATTCTTTGACAATTTATGTCCTGTCACCATAGGTGTACTTACTGGCTTGGAATCCTCCAATCTAAAAAATTTCAATATCTCCTTGACATACTTTGACTAAGTGATGTATATACCATATTTCATTTGATGTAGTTGCAAACCCACAAAGAACTTGATCTCTCCAAACATAGACATCTCAAATTCTTGCTTTATTTGATTTGCAAAAGCCTTACATAAAGCATCTTGACCTCCAAATATGATATCATCAACAAAAATTTTAGATAAAAAAATACCTTTTCCTTTCTCTATCTTCAAGTATAGATTGTTTTTATCATCAGTCCTCTCAAATCCAATCTTCACAAGATAATTATGAAGTCTCTCATACCATGCTCTTGGTGCTTGCTTCAAACAATATATAGCTTTGTGTAATCTACATACCATATTTTTATTGTTAACATCAACAAATCCTTCTGGCTATTCTACATAAACTTCTTCCTCTTATACACCCTTTAGAAATTTAGATTTAATATCCATTTGATAAACTTTGAAACCTTTGTATGTAGAATAAGCAAGAGGAGTTCTTACTCCTTTCAATCTAGCAATAGGGGCAAATGTTTCTCCATAATCAATTCCCTCTTCTTGTGCATATCCTTTGTAGACTAATCTTTCCTTGTTCCTTGTGACTTCACCATTTTCATCTAGCTTGTTTCCATATACCCACTTGGTGTCAATCACATTTTTGTCTTTTGGCCTAGGAACTAGAGTCCATGTTTTTTTCTTCTCAATTTGTTCAATCTCTTCTTCCATGGCTTTACTCCAATCCACATATTCTAAGGCATTTTTCACTATTTTGGGTTCTTTCATGCTCAACAAACATGGATCATTTCTCAATTTGTTCCTTGTCATTGATCTAACATCTTTATCTCCAATGATTTGTATAGCAGGATGATGTCTCTTGATATATATAGACAATCTTGGTTCAGCTCTGGTTTCTTCATTTGGTCTTTCAACTTCTAAGCCATTATGTACATCTCTATTAGGTAGTTTAGCATTTCTTTCATGAACACTAATTTTAGAATTAGATGTGCATCAACTTCATTCTACAACTTCACACTTGAATGTAGCTCTATTCCTAAATATAACTTGACATTCACAGTATGTGACTTGACAGTCACTCAAACTTGTTGTTGGTTAATAACTTGATTTGCAACATTTTTTTAAGGATACATTCCTTCATAAAAGTATACAAATGATTTGTATTCCTTTGGTTCCTTTATAGGTCCAGCCTCATATACTTCTATATATTCATTAATTTCACATTTGCACTTTTCACAACTTTGTTAGTGTTAGTATTTAAACACTTATAAGATTTACTTATTGTGGAATAACCTAAGAATATACCTTCTTCAATTTTTGCATTTAGTTTACCATTCCTAAAATCTTTGAGAATAAAGCATTTGCTTCCAAATACCTTAAAATATTTTACATTTGGTGAGTATCCATACCATAGTTCAAAAGGTGTTGAATGAGTACCTTTCTTGACTTATACATAGTTCAAGGTATAGACAACTATACTTACAGCTTCTCTCCAGCATTCCAAAGTAACATTTTTCTCCATCACAAGTGTCCTAGCACAATCCATTACATACATGTTCCTCCTTTTAGCAATCCCATTTTGTGTAGGGCTTCTAGGAATAGATATCTATCTTTTGATTCCTTTGTCATTACAAAAAATCTCAAACTCATTTGATATAAATTCTCCTCCTTTGTCAGATCTTAAACATTTCAGACTTTTACCTGTTTCCTTCTCAACTTTTTCTAAGTACCACTTAAACATTTGGAAACATCATATTTCTATTTCGGAAACATAACTGCCATCATTTTAGAATAATCATCAGTAAGCAACATAATGTACTTATCTCCTTTGTAGTTTTGCACTTCAACTAGTCCACACAAGTTAGTATTCATGAATAATCTCTAGTATACCTTTAGAGGTATGGTTTTACTCTTAAAACTTGACTTTGTCATTTTGCCTAACTGGCATTCTTTGCACATTATATTGTCAAGCTTCTTCAAATTAGGCAAACCTCTATCTTTTCTCATGTTACTGATACTAACCAAGTTATCAAAATTAACATGACAATACGTCTTGTGCCATAGCCACACATCATCAAATTTTACAACTAGACAAGCAACATCCTCTATATCAAGGTAGAATAGATTACTCCTAGTTTGATCACCCTTTCCAATCAATTTTCCATTAGTATCATATCTCTTAACAATCTTTTTTTGAAACTCAACCTTACATCCTGAATTATTCAGTTGTGAAAAACTCAACAGATTATAGTTAAGTCCTTTCACATAGTAAGAATTGTTACATAAAATATTTTTTGTGATTTTGATAGAACCTTTTCCTTTTATCAAACATGGTGCATCATTTCCAAATCTTACACTATTTCCATCATAACAATTCAAGGCAATGAACTTACTTTTCTCTCTAGTCATGTGATGTGGACACTCATTGTCAATGATCCATCTGTAATTCTTGTTGACACAAGACACAAGTGCAGTTGCCTCATCTTCATCAGATTCATCCTTTATTGCAACATACACATCTTTATAATCATGTTCATCAGATTCGTCTCTTGTTTCCTCTTTAGCAATGTAGCAAGACTTCTTGCCTTTATCTTTGTAATCTTTGCTGTCTTCATCTCTTCTACTTTTGTACTTGTCACCACCTATGTAGTTCTTCTTCTCTAGACATCTAGCAACAATATGACCAACCTCATTGCAATTGAAACAAATGATAGGTAGTTCACATTTAAACTTGCCTTTACCTTTGTGAAATCTCTTTACCAGTAGTGCTTCAAGTCATTCTACATCCTCCTCATCTATATCACTGTCACTGGATGCATATTTTGTCTTTTTCTTCTTCATATTAGGTTCTTTTAGTGAAATCTTAGCTTTGAATGTAGATTCAATATTTTTAGGTTTGCAATTATCAAAGTTAGATAGCTCAAAAGTAGTGAGCCTACCCACCAGACCTTCAAGAGTTAGAACATTCCATGGTATACATCTCAATTATTGTATTGTAGAAACTCTAATAACATATATAGGTAGCAATGTTCTTAAAAATTTTCTTAGTACAATATCATCATCTATTGTGCTAGTATATCCTCTTATTGTATTAACAACATCTTTTATCCTTAAGCAATATTGAGCAATATTTTCACCTTCTTGCATTCTCAAATAATCAAACTTACCTCTGAGACTCTTAGATTTGGCTCTTAAAACATTCTTTTCTCCTCCATAGATGGTGTGTAAAGCATCCCACATTTTCTTTGCACTATCAAGACTTTTGATATCATCAAACTTAGTATAGCTTAGGGTAGAGGCATTCTCCAACATTGCCTAGTTGTGTTCTTTCTTCTTTTTTAGATCCTCAGTAGTTAGGGCTCCAGTAGGATCAACATGCGCAGTAGTAATGGTATATTGTGCATGATCTCCAAGTTCTCCAAGGCGTAGCTTCATTAGACTTTGCCATGTAGGAAAGTTATCTCTATTAAGCTTGGGTACTTCTCTTTTTGACATCTTGATCTTTGTGCTTTTAGTACCTTCAAACTAGTCCTCTTAAGCAGATGGCTCTGATACCAATTGTTGGAATTCTTTAGAATAACTCTGGGGGAGGGGGGGAGGGGCAGTGGGGTGAATTAGTTATCTAAGGCCTAGATGTTAAAATAAAACTTTTCATAGCTTAGTGAACCCATAAAACATTTATCATCATGCATGCATCTATAAGATTATGAAATCACTTAAAACTTGTAGGTTACTATCAAATCAATTTGCAAAAATGTAAACTTGAAACAAAATAGATTCAATAACACATTTGACACAATGATTTACATGGAAACCCAATTTGGATAAAACCACTAGTAACATGCTACTCTTTCTCACTCTTCTAAAGTGATGCCCGATGAAAGCCCAACCCTATTAAAGGTTACAATGCATAGTGTTAAATGTGGCCCTGTTAAAGGATTTCAATTACCCTATTAGGAGTGAGCCTTGTTAGAGGACTTTAGACCATTCACTTGGAATGTAACCTAGTTAAAGGATTTACAAATGACTGTTAGGTCAACCTTAATCCAAAGGATTTACCCTAGATTGATATAATTATTAGAGAGTAACAGTAAGGCTTGATTTGATAGCAAATTACAACTCCATTTGTAGATTAAAGATCTCTATTTTAGTCATCATTCTACTTGGATTTCACACACTTCAGCTCTGATAGCTTGTTCACCCTTTTAACATTCAAACAATTAAGCCTTCTTGCTTAACTTGCCAATGTAGACTCTTCAATTAGTTCATTGAATGAAGCAATACCCTAGACTCCATGTCTTCCTTAGGTTCTCGCACATTACAAACCTTGCTTTTGAACAACCATCCCTATAAGTAGAGAACTAAGATATTTTTCCATTCATTCTCCATTGTCTAATTTAGGGTTAGGACGAATTAGGTAGGATTCAATGAATCCACCCCTCATTCTATTTCATTTCTAGAAACTTCTCCTTCAATCCTCTTTGAATTCACCTCAAAATAGTTTATCATGAATTCTGTGCCACCAACTTATCAATCTTATCTTCCATCTAGTTCACACAATCCAAGAAAACAAACTTGTATGCTCAGATCCATCGAATTCATGATTTTTCTAATAATGCTGACACTCAACATTAACTTTCTTTTGATGCTAGGCATATACTGCATTTCTTGACATCCTCTATAAAATCACTTGGCATGAACTAAAGTTTACCGGTGCTTGACATCAACTAAAATTTACTCGACATCAACTATTTTACTTGGCATACACTAAAATAGACTTTTACTCGGATCCAACTAATTTTTTGCTCGGCTTGCACTAACTTTGCTCAACACTTACTATCCATTTGATCAAGCTTGGCAAACATACTTTGTTTAACTTGTTCTTCTAAACTTGCAGTGTAACCAACCTTTACAACCTTAAGTAGATTATCAATGCACTATGTTATCACTATCTTGGTTGATTCTTGTACTCCTTTTCATATCATAACTCAACCTTTCCTCTAGGTGCTATTGTTACATCATTTGATCAAATCCTCTTCATCAATCAAATAAGCGATAATACTTAAATCATATAAGTAGTTTTCTTACCAACAAATAGCAGGTTTGACATCAGTGAAAAAACAATGATTGAAACACATTTATCATACTTGTATCAATCTATTTTCAACAGTCATGGACTCTTGCATTTGATACATTCATCTAAATCTCCAACTATGATGAGTAAACATTATATGAAGAAAGCCTATGATAAGGTACAATGGTATATTCTCTTTAAATTTCTTCAAAAAATTGGATTTGATAAGAAATAGTGCAAGGGGGTCAGAGTTTGCATTTAGATTTATTTTTGGTTATAGTAAATGGTGATCTAGTTTTTTTTTAATATTCAAAAGGGGTTAGACAAGGCAATCCATTATCCCCTACTTTGTTTATTATCATGGTAGAATCCTTTTGTAGTACCATTAAATGAAGGCATAATCAACATAAATGGGTGGGGATTCAAATTGATGGTAATAATTTTACATTAACTCATTCGTTCTTAGTAGATGATACATTGTTGTTTGGCCATACATCTATTCAAGAAGATAAATAAATAAAAAGAGTTTTGGATCTTTAAATGCAAGTGTGAGAAAAATGGATTAATTAGCAAAAATTGAAAATTTATTTATTTTTTACTAATGAAGTAATTTCTAGAAGACTGATTAATGTTTTGGGATTTCCTCAAGAAATATTTCCATCTGTGTATCTTGGTATTCCAATGTAATGAAATAACTTACACAATAGAAGAAATAATATAAAATTTAATATAAATACTTGATAATAATTGAGAGTAATAGGCCACTTCGAGGGGGAAAACCTTCAAATATCTCCAATGAGAACACACTTCACAATATAATCTTGAAATAAGACTCACAACCTCCCATATAAACCTAATTATGCTTAGGTTGAATAGACACAACCCTACATGACACCTAGGCTAACCTACCTACCCAAATAATAATATAATAATGATAACATGACTTAATTATTAAGATAACCACAAGTTGACTATTCATAACCCTATATACCCCAATATTAAGGGTGTAGCATGCCCCCTCTCTTGAAAGAAGCATTGTCCTCAATGCTAACCAAGTGTGGATTCTTTTGAATGAACTCCTCATCCTCCCATGTGGCCTTAGTAAGTTCTTCCATTGGATGAGATACTGAGTAAGGGTTCTATTCCTCATATTCTTCGTGGTGTTTGAAGAATGCATTCTAATTAAAAAATTATTCTTCCTTCTTCATCAAGCTCTAGTAGTATTGTTTGAGTAGGAATATTTTGCATAATTACCTTCTTCATATAAGAAACATGAAAAAATGGATGTCTCTTTGTTGTTGGTGGCAACTCAAGCTTGTAGACAACACTACCCATCTTTTTCATGATTTGGTATGGTCCATAATATCTTGGAGACAACTTATTATTCTTTTTTTGTTGCTCCATTTAGATTTTTTTATAAGATTGCAATCTCAAGAAGACCCAGTCTCCAACTTCAAAATTTCTTTGACTACAATGTTGGTCTACTTGTTCTTTCATTTGATTATGTGCCATAGCTAAATTCTCCTGGAGTCTTGAAAGTACCTATTGTTGATGAAGCAAGTGGTCACCTACTGCCTAAACTCTTGGTAACACCTTTAATGATACTGTGATAGAAGGAGGATGATATCCATAAAGTCTCCATTTTTTATGAGCTATGAAAAGAATTATTGTACCACCATTCTGCAAGAGGTAGCCAATCTACCCATTGAGATTATTTTTCTGAAGTGAAACAATGTAGATATCCTTCCAAAAATTTATTAACAACCTTAGTTTGCCCATCTGATTGAGAATGGTATGAAGAACTATAAGCCAATTGAGTACCCAAACATGAGAATAAATATTTCGAAAAGTGACTAGTAAAGATAGGATCATGATCACTAAAAATAACCTTAGGTATACCATGTAGATTTTGGATATTCTCTAAGAAAACTTTTTCCACTATACTTGCTATAAAAGGATGTGATAATGCAATGAAATGTGCATATTTAGTGAGGTGAGCAACTAATACTATGATGACATTATGACCTTTAGATTTGGGAAGCCCTATGATGAAGTCCATGGATACCTCTTCCCAATGTTGGCTAGGAATAGATAAAGGTTGCAAGAAAGTTGGTGTTTTAATTGTTTCCCCCTTATTTGTTTGACAAACCAAAAATTTAGCCAAAAAATTTTGAACATCACCTTTTATCCCTTCCCAAAAATAATCTTGCTTGACCCAATGATATGTCTTCAAAAATCCTGAATGACCACCAATTGGGGACTCATTTAGTTCTTTGAGAATCTTGTGTTTAAGAGTGTAATTCTTGTAGAGATACAAATGCTCTTTATACCAAAGAATATCCCCCTTTAAACAAAACTTATCTAAACTACTAGGGTCACTTTTTATTTGCTAGATGAGATTACTTGTTGCAACATCATTTTTCCACTCTTCTTTGGTTTCTACCACCCAATTTTATTGTAATATTGAAAGGGTACATGCTAGGGCTCCATCTTTTTCATCCTTCCTCGAAAGTGCATTGGACACAATATTTTCCTTCCCTTTCTTGTAGACAATTTCAGGTCATATCCCAACATCTTAGTGACCCATTTTCATTGATCTTCTGAAGATAGTCTTTGTTCTAAAAAATATTTTAAGCTATCATGATGTATCTTAACCTTGAAGTGTCAACCCATAAATAAGGCCTTCATTTTTTAACTGCATGAAGGATTTCTAGCATTTCCTTCTCATAAATAGGTTTGATTTGATTTTTAACTTTTAATTGATGACTCTCAAAAGAAATTCGTCGACCTTCATGCATGAGAAATACTCCTATCCCATTTCTAGAAGCATCACATTCCCCAATGAATTCCTTGGTGCAGTTTGGAGTGGCAAGCACTAGAGTTGTACACATAGCCTTCTTCAATTTCTCAAATGATTCATTAGTAGATTCATTCCAACGAAAATAATTTTTCTTCAATAGAATGGTAAGGGGTGCTAATATATGACCATAATTCCTCACAAATCTTCTATTGTACCATGTCAATCCCAAGAAATGTTTCAACTTCTTAATGGTTTTTGGAATAGGCCATTCCATGATAGCCTTAATTTTGTTTGGGTCCACCTTTATTGCTTCATGTGAAACTGCGTGCTCCAAATTATCCACCTCCTTAAGACCAAAAACACACTTAGATAGCTTATTATAGAGTTGATGATCTTCGAGTAATTGTAATGCTTGATCTACATGTTGTAAATTTTCTTCCTAAATCTTGCTATAAATTAATATATCATCAAAAAACACTAACACAAACTTTCTCAAGAACTTCTTAAAAATGGAATTCATCAAACTTTGGAATGTAGATGGTGCATTGGTAAGACCAAATGGCTTCACCAAAAATTCATAATGACCCTCATGAGTTCAAAATATTGTCTTGTGAATATCTTCCTCCTTAATCTGAATCTGGTGATACCCTGATCAAAGATCTAACTTGGTAAAATACATAGCTTTGTTTAATTCATCTAGAAGATCATCAATGACTAGAATAGGAAACTTATCTTTAATGCTATACTTTTTTAGCACTCTATAGTATAGACACATGCACCAAGTTTCATCCTTCTTATGCAACATCACAATAGGTGAGGAGTAAGCACTTTGGCTATGCCTGATAATTCCTGCCTCTAGCATTTCCTCAACAATTTTTTCCTCACTTTTTTGTATGTGAGGTTACCTATAAGGCCTAATGTTTGGTGGCTAGATCCTTGGAAATAGTTTTATGGCATGGTCATTATCCCACTCAGGAGGAAGTCCTTTAGGCATATCTCCAAGAATCATTGAGTGACGATCAATTATTGCTTGTAAATCTAGACGAGTAAGAGCATTAGATTGAGAGACTTCTAATGAACATAGCTAGGCCACAAATCCATTTGCTCTTTCTTAAGAAGCTTTTTCATTTGATGAGATCTTACCATCTATAGGGATTTTTCCTTCAATCTCCTTAGCTCCACTACCTTTCCTTTTGATTGAAATCTCATGAATTTCCTTTCGATTAAAATCTCATGAATAGTTCTTGGAAGTTCATCTCAATTATTCCCAATGTAGTAAGCCATTATACTCCCAAAACAATATCCATCGCACCCATGGATATTGCATACATTGAGGTATCAAGTTGATAATCTCCGATGGATAATTTGATGCTATGACACTTCCCCAAACAATTAACTATGCCCCCATCTACAATAAAAAACTAAAACTCAGGGGTTGGATATATAAAACAATTTACAAGAGTTGCCAACTTTTTTTTGATGAAATTATGAGTACTACCTGAATCAATCAACACTGTTACTTTCTACTTCTTTAAGAAACCCACTACCTTGAGAGTTTGTGGTGCACTAGAACTTGAAAGTGCATGACAAGAAATGATTGGTTGAGAATCATCTGATTCCTCACATGATTCTGTATCCTCCTCTAATATGGGTTCATCTTCTTCTTCCTCACTTGGACCTTCAATATAGAAAAATTCCATTTCATTACATTTATGTCCTCAACTATATTTGCTATCACAATTGAAACACAATCCTTTTGCTCTTTTTTCCTCAGTTTGTTGTGGAGGCAACCTAGTAGGTTGAGGAAGAGAAGGTATTGAATATCCCTTTGCTCTTGTCACATTAGCCCCTTTCTTTCTAGGAATCAAGAACTTCTCCTCTACCCTACATGACAATATAAAAGACTCATTTACTGAGCAAGGACAAAACATACGTACTCCATGTTGAATGAGATCCTTGAGGTCCCACCCAAGAATATATCATTCAAGTTCTCCTCTATAATTATATCCACTCTTAAGGATAAATTTTTGAATTTTTGAATATAATACATAACTGATCCTATTTGTTGAATCTTAGAAAGTTTCCTAAAGAATTTTTTTGTCACACTATTACTATATTGTGCTTGGATTTCTTCTATAAAAATTGACCATGATATGGTGAGACCCTTTTTCCTCCTATGAGTACAAAGCCAATGATACCAAATGGTTTGATCTAGTTCTAGATATAAGGAAGCCATTGTGACCTTTTATCCATATGGGGTTTCATGTACTTGAAAAAAATTCTCCAATTGATTTATCTATTTAGAGGATCTTTTCCATCAAATTTGTGCATATCCGCCTTTGGAAAAAAATTCCTAGATCTAGTAGGAGTATTAAAATTTGTCTAATTATTAGTTGACTTGAATGTTTCACCTTCATTGCTTGAGATCTCCTACCTTGTTTCATTGATATAGGTGTTTAACCTACTTTGTATATTTGATATATCTCTTCATAGGTCACACATATCCCTCTTAACCTCTTCCTTGAACTTACTTAATTCTTCATTGGACTACTATCCTCTGTTGTTTCCCAATCTTGATAAGAGGATTTCCCTAATGTAGTAGCATTCTTTTTGCCTCTTATTGAAGGCCCCATCATGATGGAAACCAATCTTTTTAAAATAAATCAGACAGATAAAATGTAAATTCTCTAATTTATTTATTTATTTTTTACTATAACTTACTAGGGCCAACATACCCTTACTCGAAAAAAATCCAATTTTTTTAATAGAAAATTTGCTCTGTTGAGAGCAAATTTTCCTAATTTTGAAATATCTTGACTATTTTTTCTCCAATTTCTCCAAGCTTTGAAATTTAAGCTCCTCTACTATGTATTCAAAAACCCAATACAAGTTATATTCAAAGTCATCAGGATGTGAGAGATATGAAGATCTCAATAAATTGTGCAAAAATAGCAATTCTGCAATAATTTCCTCAAATTTTCTCCAATTCCTCTGAATTTTGGACTATATCTTCTTTAATATTTTCTTCAAAAACCATTTAAAATTATTTTAAAAAATCACTAAAATTTGAAAGTTATTCTCTTCCCAAAATTGCCCCAATGTTGAGAAAAAATCTTGCCTTTATAGTGCCAAGATCATGCTCTGATAACACTTGTAATGAAATAACTTGCACAATAGAATAAATGATATAAAAAATTATATAAATACTTGATAATAACTGAGAGTAATAGGCCACTTCAAGGGGGCAACCTCCAAATATCTCCAATGAGAAGACACTTCACAATATGATCTTGAAATAAGACTCACAACTTCTTATATATACCTAATTATGCTTAGGTTGAATAGACACAACCCTACATAACACCTAGGTTGACCTATCTACGTAAATAATAATATAATATAGATAACATGACTTAATTAAGGATTAAGATAGCCACAATTGACTATTCATAACCCTATATACACCAATATTAAGGGCATAGCATCCAATGTTTATTGGAGAAATTAAAGATTCTTATTGGAAGCCAATAGTGCATAATATCTATGTTAGGATTTCATCTTGGAAATATATATGGTTATCTTTATCAAGAAAGATCGTGTTGGTAAAATTAGTCCTATATTTGATTCAAAATTATATTATGTGTCATTAAAGCTACTCCTAGTGCCATCAAACAAATTGAAAAAATTATAAAATATTTTATTTGGAAGGGTAACATGTTCATGGAAAAGAAAACACCATTGATATCATTAAGAGAAATGGTGGTTGATAAATGTAGTGGAGGGATAGGATTGCGAGACATTTGGAGCTCAGTTAATTTGGTAAACACTCAGGAAATGTGATAGTAAATGGTGCAATATAGTCCAAGGAAAAATATTTAGACAATCAAGATCATATGTAGGTTGTAAAAATATCTAACCCTCTAAAAGGATCAACTATGTGGAATTTTTCAATCTCATCCTAGAAGCTCATTACAAATTATGTTACTTGAGAAGTCAACAATGGTGAATTGGTAAAATTATAGGAAGATTCATGGTATGGTATGCCTCCTCTTCTACATAACAATGTATTGAGTAATTCTATTCAGGTTATTAATGAGAATTGGGGTGTTTTTCTAATTGATTATGTACTTGCAATAAAAAGATTCTCAAGTTAATCCATTTCATAAGATCCGTTCTCTTTACCAATTTCAAAAGATCAAAAGTTATATTTTTATAAAATTATATCAACTCATAAGTTTTTTCTAAAAAATAAAATGTATGATCTGATCTGGGCACCTTCAGCTAATGAAGAATATACAACTAAATTTGGACACAAGGTATTTATATCTATGGAGAAGATTCATGAAAGACAAAGAGCATTATCATTTTGATGGAATAATGTAGTCTTACCAAAGTTGGGTTGTTTTTCTTGGTTGGTTTTGAGAAAGAGAATTTTAACTAGTGATAGGGTCCATAAGATAAATATTTCGTAACCCTTTCAATGCATATTATGTTAGGATGCCACAAAATTTTTCAATCATCTTTTTGTTCAATGTCCCTTTGTCCAACATTGTTGGGAATTTATTATGTCAACTTGATGCCACTTTCCAATTCTTTATGGAACTTATTTAAGTCATGGCCTCTTTTACTTAAAAATTCTTATTTTTCATTCATTTTATATTCTTCTCCTTCTTTGGTGATTTGAGCAATATGGTGGGAGTGCAACAAGTACAAATTTAGTAGTAATAGATCACTGATTATTGTGGTTCTTAATTAAGAATCTTGAAGATTTGATTTCTTAATTAGTTAATGCATATGCGAAAGAGAAAATCAATAATCATGATTTCACATGGTGGGATATATTTCTTATCAAAGAATGGTGATACATTTTGGTTCCTCCATTCCTTCCACCATCAACATCTATCAAACAAGTAGATAGATCTAAATTAAATGGTAGCACCACACACCTCCCCCGCTTTAAACTTTGGCGATTCTTCTAAGGGTAATCCTAGGATATCGGGGTGTTGTAATTTTTTTATGAAATTTGAAGGGATAAGTTGTGGTATTCAAAATTCATCCATTTCCCTACTAAGTTTGAATAATATGGCTAAGGATTATGTAGTACTTAAGGGGATTGTATTAGTCAAGCAATTGAATATTCAAAAGTTACATGTCGAGGTTGATTCTTCAATCATCACTAATGCATGTATTAGTAAAAGAATAGTTAATTAGAGACTCAAGTATGTGTTAACCTCTATTGGGAATATTTTAGACATTTTTTAATCCTATCATATTTCCCATCTTTTTAGGGAAGGTAATTCTCTTGCACACCTTCTTACAAACTAGGGATCCAATGGTTTAACTTTAGACTCCACTTATTCAGATGTAGTTGTGGAGGACTTTCTATAGTTAGAGTGTGTGGTTAATCTAGATATAAGATGATTTTTTGAACAATAAATAACAACTCTCCATTTTTTGACGGGGGATAGTTTTTTTCCTATCTATCTCATGATAGTGTGGTGATTCTTGGGCTTGTAGTCATTGCATAATCTTATAGTACAATTTGTTCTAAATATGTGATATATTTTTATATGGATAAATAATGGCGGCCCTCTTCACCTATAGTTTCCTCTATAAACATATTGAGTGGTAGGAGGTATTTTTAATACAATAGTTGGGTTATCATTAAGGTGTAGTAGAAGATAGAAACTTTGAATTTATAGGGCCTCTAATTTTTGGGAATTACTCTTTTTAGGAATGATGGGTCAAAGAAGGATATGTACATTCTTATGGTGGATCTCGATGCTACTATTAAGATCACCATATTGTATAAGTTGCAATTTAGTGAAACTATTACTATTGGTTTTAATGGAGGGATAGGTCATAGTATGGGATGCTAGAGATCAAGACAAGGTCTGATCAATTTCAAGCCAATATGTACACAACACATATGACCTTATTTTTTTTATTCATAGTAATGTCAAAGACCAGAATGAAATGGAGATGAAAAAGGGGACAATGAAGATGATTAAAGTTAAAATAAAGGAGATGTTGAGGTAGGTCAATTTTTTTTTTATTGGATTGGAAGATGGAGCACAACATGGTGGAGGAAGATTAAGGTGAAGAGACTAAAGAAGATGATGAATTTAGTGAAGGAGATAAGGATTGCCACTAGGTTTATGACTTTCTTTCTTGCTTAAAAGATCGACACAAACAATAATTCAAAACATGAAAAAAAATATTCTTGTGCATGAAGTTACAATTTTTTATGTCTCATTTGACTATAGTTTATGGTGTTTTTTTGTGTAAGTGAAAAGCAAAAGAATAATAAAGGTTATCATCATGGGAGAGTGCAGTCTAGTGAAGTATATTTTCTTTAGTTTCCTCTGAATTTGGAGCTCTTTGAGGCTAGGTTTTTCCTATTTGGAGCATTTAGACATGGGAATGATCATGTTTCTCTTGATCTTGTTAGTGGGGGGACTCCTATAACTAGTGCTTTCAAGGCTCATCTTGACCCCCTTGTGCAAGATATCATTGAACAATTTTCTTACCAATAAGTTGGTCATATCAGGGCATTAAAAGAAACAATAAAGGGTTTTACAAGGCCGAATATGGATTTAAGAACCAAATAATTCTCTTAAGTGTTTGACACTACATTCGATACAAAATTAAATCCTCCATTTGATCCATATGCCAAAAGTATCAATTATCTGCTCATAAAATACCTTCTTCCCTATATCGGCCTCATATGCTTTGTAGGAGCCAAAGCCTATCTCCTCTTTAGAACTACAAAGAGACTCATTGCAAGTTTTCTTGGAGTGAATTTGGGACAAGATGTTATAACTTGAACTCTTCTATATAAGTACAAGAATGCAATTGTAGTTCCATATATATAATGGTGGGTGCAACAAGGAATGTGATGAAGAGGATTTAATGAAATGCTTTGGTGTGAATGGTGAGATTATAGAGATACATATGTCATGAATAATAAAGGTTTTTTATTCATCTAATATGTGAGTATCAAGAAAGCATGAAGTTCCCTAACTAAAATAAAGAAACCTAATGTAAGAGAGAAATGACGTAGTGGCTCTTCAAGTCAAGATAATAGAATTGGTTCTTCAAACTAGAGATAAGAAATACACTATGATGTGTTGTTTATAATGTTTTTTGGAAATAAGTAGGGTCAAAGAAGGATATGTGCACTATGGAATCAAAATTTCTATTGCACACATGACCTTTGTTTTTGTCATAGATAGTAATGTCAATAATTGGTTTATTCAAAATAGAGATGAGATTATACAGTTTAGAACCTTCTTAATATGATGAATGCTATAGATATATTTTCTAATTTGTAAAGTAGTAATCACAAGTCAATTTGAATATTTTTTTGACACTATGAGGGTAAGAACATGAGTTAGCTATAGATATTGAGGGTAAATATCCTTTGGCAATGATCATTTTTCATTTTGATGATGATCTTATTGGGATTTCCATTGATTCAATATTGTTTAATTATTGATTAGATCTCCTACATTATTGATATTTATGTTTTTATGATGAAAACATTCAACATAAAAAGTGGTTCTTTGTTGGTAATTTTGGTCATAGGTAAATGGGTATAGAAGTATTTTACTAAAGAGGGGTTGCATTAGACATGAAATTGTGACATATGATACTCAGGATGTGTTTAGTAATAGTGTATAAGGGTTAACATGTGTACCATTTTCCTCCATTTTAAGCATTAAAAAGGTTTTACTTCTTTTATGTATATTGTACTGAAAAGGATTTAGGGATTCCTTTTCAAACTCTTTCCCTAATGAGCCTTTGAAATAAATTTATATAGTGGCTTGTCTACTTTTTCCTTCAAAAAAGCATTAAACTAACATGCAACACATAAAATTTTATGCAATTATAACTCCAAATATATCTCTTGGAAACTTGATTAGGATGAAAACCATAGTGTGAAAATGATGCTCACAAATATTTGTACTCTTATGGAATATACTCTATCAAGAGCTTGCTTGGTTAAGGATCACAAAAGCTCTATTAAATGCTACCCAATTTAGGTATTTCCCTAGAGATTGTTAGGGTCTTTAACATTGTTAAGATAAACCTTGTTAGAAAATTTTAAATACTCTTTTTAGAATATCACCTGGTTAGAGGATTTACAATAGACCTGTTAGGTCCACCTTCCTAAGTGAATTTTCTATAACAATGGTTAGAGAACAACAAATTAGAAATTATTTACAATTTTTACTATTCCTACTTAATCAAATCTAATAAAATTCCTCAAAACACTAACATACCATTCTTGACCCTGTATTATGATCTTCCTCAATTCTGTATTTTCCTCTAAGATCACAACTTTCTCCAATCTCTGTTCCTTCACCACAATACTTGGCCACACTTTCATGATACTTAACTATTATACCAATAATCATCTACGTCTCATCCTTAAGTAAAAACTCTTTAATTAAAAACCCTAAACCTAAATCCAATGCTCCGAAGTTAACCTTAGAAAATAAGTCCATCTATTCGATCTTCTCATAATTCATTTTGACTTTGTAGAAACTTCTAAAAGAATCCATTCTCAAACATATTACCTTGATCCTTATGTTATTAACTCTTTCCTTAAACCATCCATCAACCTTTTGACTATTTAATCCAATTCAAAGTTTCCAATAATAATTCAATCTTTAGAATTGTGTCTTGAATCTTCATCAATTATTATTTATTCACTGATAAGCCTTTTCTCACTTACCTATTTACCTATACTTTTTTTTTTTGATAAGCTAATTTATCCTTTGTATCAATATGTTGAGCCTTCCTTTTTGCTTTCCTATTTGCCGATAAGACCTTAGTTTATTGATAAGATACTTCCTTTACCTATTCATTTATTTAATTTTACCTATTTAACCTTTTTTATTTTCATCACTTCCAATTGATCAAATTACTTTTACATTGTCTGTCTTAATTTTTATTCGATTAGATTTCCATCTTCATAACTTAAACCTTTACATAGATAGGTGCTATCATAGATTTGACATCTATAGTCATCTCTTAACATCTTTATATGGTAGAAACACTTAAGTCATTATTTAGCTCAATCTTTCTTCTTGTAAATATATGAAAAGGATTCAAAATAATATGTCAAATAGTTTGAGATCAATGACAATAGTATAATTGATTATCTTGTCATTAAATCACTTTCCAACGTGTATTGTATCATCATCATCATCTTACCTTATCAATCAACATAATTAATTATTTGTACCATCTTAAATTGGAAGAACTTAAATTTAATGATGGTTTAACACTTGTTTAATGCAAGATCTTCATCTCTTTGCATTTCTCTTCCTTTCTTCCCCTTCATCTCCTTTCTCCTAGGTAGAACTAGGGTAAGGCCTAATCCATATTATTTTTAAATTTCCTATTTTTATGGCATAAGACTCAAGGTAGGATATAACCACCTAGGTCATCCATTTCCTTCATCCAAACACTCATAATCTCTTTTCTACACTAAAATGACTATATCTTGAGTTCTACACCTGATTTTGGAATTCAAGAACTTTTTACCAGACCCCAAGGGAATCCTAAAGGTTCTAGGCTCTGGTTAGTAAGGATGTAGTGTGCCCCTAATCAATTAGGGATGAAATGCATCCCTTCTTGGGCTCTATTTTTTGTCCATTTTATGAGTCCCATATTTGAATCATTTTAGGGTGTTAACTTCTACATAGGTCGATGTGCAAGAGAAAGTTAATCCCGAGCTCTTTATAAACCAATTCAATTGCTCCATTTTGTATATCACATGTTCATAAGATCAAGCACTCACACTCTAATACTCAATTCTTTAAGTATCCTTTAAGAAATTCCTCCATTGAAGATCAAGGATTCAAGTATTTAAGAAATTGAAGGATTTTATCTTCAAGATCTTCCTGAATCTATTCAAGATCCTTTGTTTCATCTTCTACATCCATTCATGCACATTCTTGATCCAAGTCAATTGGTAAAGAGAGCTCATTACATTTTATTTGAGAGATCCTACTATTGTAAGGTGAATTAACACATTTAGTTTACATTTCTACAATTCAATTGTTTCAATTCAAGGTTAATTCTTAAAATTGGGGTTGACTAAGGAAAACCACCCTTCAACAAACAAAACCCCTTTTATTCAAGGTTTTAGATCTTGGATTAGTGAACATATTGTAGATTTGGATACCATTTTTAGCTTTCTTTAAAACTATGAAATTGGAATTAGAGTTAGACATAGTTTAGCAAGGCCATAGAGGTCACACTTTCTAAGCAAGGCTATGAAGGTCATCGTCGCAAGAGGAAGTCACCTTTGCCAGATTGTCAAACGATTTTTGGGTTATTTCAAGATTTTAGGCACATATCTGATGCTGTTTATAAGTTTGGAACAACACAACAAGCGTAAAATTAGATGTGAAAGGTGTGTCTTATATCCTCTTTTTCATTTGAGTATAGCTACTTATTTCATTTACATATCTTTCCCTAGATCTCATTATAACCAAGGGTTTCCAAGGACTTTTACATCCTTTTCATTATTCTACATACCTAGATCTAGTTTTCATTGGTGTTATTTTATCACTTGGTTAGCACTAATATACTAGATCTAGTCTTTTAGAATTTGGATTAAAAGGATCATTTTCCTTGACTCCCTCTTTTAGTTGTGTAAGTGTGGTTATGTGGTGAACTTATGGTTTATTTCCTTGATTCATATTTCTTCCTTAACATCTTTGGTGAACCCAACTTGTCAACACTTTATTTGTTGGTGTTAGATATATCTTTGCATGCTTTATATATTAATTATAGTACATTGTGTACTTTTTGATTTAGTTCACATCATAAGGTTGTATTTATTTTATTTCTTCTTGCCTTGTTTAGTGTATGAGCTTTATTACCTTAAGTCCTACTTATAGCATTCCTATTAGGAGAAGCCATCGACTCATGTCTCACTTTGATCTAGATTCCTCTTTTCCTCTATTTAGGAACCTCAGTGATCCTATGGTTTATCATGATCCTAATAATTTTATGGATCACGACCCTTTTCACTCATCTCATGATGAGGATGGGGCTTTAGGGGTTCCTCCTGAACAAGTTCATAAGCTTTCTACTAAGATTGATAAAATGCATGATAGGCTTCTTCAAGAGAATCAAAATACTAATACTATTGCTTCTTTTGATGCTCTTGAGCAAGTGATCCATGATGGTAAATATGGTGTTAATCTTTAGCATGGTTTTATTGACCTTTTCCATTCTCATGTTAAGCCTTTGGCTCAAGTCACATCTAAAATAGGAATAACTCTTCTTGTCACTACTCTTGAACATGTCTTGCATATTTCTATTCCTATCTCTAACATTCCTACTTATGTTGCTACTATTGTGACTATTTCTATCAACCATCTATTCCTTCTATTAGTAATATTCACATTCTTTCTTTCCTTGTAAGTGTTCTTCTTACTTCATTTCCTACTTCACAACCTTCTTACAATAGTGTTCCTTACACTTAGCCTAATCCTCCTACTGTCGTTCCTAGTGTCCCACCCATAGTTTTTTCTATTCCAACTAATTCGTGCACTCTTCCTAGTGTATTGAATGCGTAGTGCAACCTATTTCCTCTAATAATTCCACTATAATTAGCTTAGCTCAAAGTGTTTCTTCTTTGTAGCATTAACTTGATTCCCTTACTCAATCCAAGTTTAATGTACCCACATGTAATATGGGTAGCCCTTTTTATTTTGACATCATTCGTACCACTACTTTTCAACAAGCTGATATAATTGACCTTGGGACTTATAATAGTAAAGGTGACCTTGTGACTAATCTCAAAAATTTATAGGTTTTCTTGTACCTCATGTGAAAAATATCTGCAATGGTATTTATCTTTGCCATGTTATTCTATTGACTCCTTTCATAAAGTTGCTAATGACTTTATCCAACAATTTTAGAATCAAATTGGTCCTTCAGTGTCTTTGGTTGATTTGATACCTCATAAACAAGGTCCTAAGGAAAAATTTATTAATTTTATTGGTAGATTTAAGCATTTTCATTCTCAGATTTCTTATCCAATGCTTGACATTGATATTCAACATATGTTTCTTACCAGTTTATAAAAAGACATTAGAGTTAAGATTCTACTTACTGAGTTTACTTCCTTTTCAAAAATTTGTGTAAGACTTCATCACTATCAACTACAAGTGATTTAGTTTTTGAAAACCACTCCAATGGCTCATGTACCTATTGGTAAGATTGATGTTGTGCCTAATCATGAAAAATTCCAAAAACCTAACAACTATGTCAAGAAAAAAATCCACGAATATTGTAGATGAACAAGTAGTTGCTGCATCCCAAGGTTTCATTACTTCTTCCTCTATTTTTTAGATAAATTGTAAGTTTCATCCTCTTTCTAAGTCTTTATATTCTATTATGGTGTTGGGACTCAAAATTGAAGCCCCGATTTTGAGTACCATTGAGAAATTTAAGCCCTATAAATGCTTTTTAAGTGCATGTGTACTCGGCTGCTCTTTTGAGACCCATGAGGTATTTAATGTTTCTAAAACCATGCTTTTAGTGTGCCTACTTTTTCCATGAAGTTAAATTGTCATTCCGAGCCATTTTGTGAAGTTCTGTTTTGAGCAATTGTCAAATCTGCATTTTTGTTCAAGTGTCAAACAACGACAAGAGGCTATGTTTATCATTGAATATCTTGTACCTAGAAATGTTTCACGAGTTTCCACTTTGGGAGTGCTTAGTGTCTAGAATAGAGAGCCTGTATTTTAGATTTCGAGTCATTTTGAGTCCTTTAGACTAGGTTTTGAATCCCTCAAAGTTGGTCTTTTAATGTTGTCATGCTAATGCAATTAGTTTTGAATTTTGGGAGGCCCTATTTGAATTGTTATAATTTTGACACAATTGACCAAAATGCTAAAATTATTTTTATGTTACATTCTAGAGGTCAGAGAAATGATATGTTTCTAGTTTGAGCTTATGAGGAATTCGTTTGATCAGTTTTTAAATGTGATTCCAAATGCAATTTCTAACTTTTTACTGGTATCAAAGGATGCAGATTTGTTAGTACCCCTATTCATGATATCATAACTCGAAACCCGTGATAGATGAGATCAAATGGATTGTAACACTATGTTGTACTCTAAAGAATACCTCAAGTGTGCCAATTTTCAAGTCTTGATGAATCCGTTTGTACACTTTTCTATGTCAATTCCATTTGCAAAAAATAACTTTTTTGTTAGTGCTTTCAATTTGCAAATCTGAGTAGCCCACTTTGACCGCTTGCCAAATGCATCCTATTATTCATCATGAACTCAAATCCTAGATTTATACTCTCCTCATGGTAGTGAACTAATGCCATAGTTTTCATCTCCCCAAGTGCTAGTTTTCCTTGTTTGTAGAGGCAAATCCGAATGCAGTTTATGGTTTTCTAACATGTTGTTTTGCAGGTAGTTCTAGGAGGGCAAATTTGACAATCAATATCTTTTGATTGGGAATTTATCATGAGACAAGATTTGATAGGGTAAAAGTGTGCAAAAAAGATATTTAGTGTTGTTGATTTTAGAGTCCAGTTATCTATTTAGGTCAATTTTTTAAGCTAGCCGATATACCATATTAGCAGAAAATATCAGTTTGTGGATAATAAGTGAAATGAGTTTTAAGGATCAGTTAGTGCTAAAATTTAATTCTAGTGAGTATTAGATGGTGAATGGATTAATTTTACAGTTTAGGTGTTTGAATTAGAAATTTTTTTTAGCCAGACCCACTTTGGAGCCCTGCTAAATTCATCTGATGAACAAGTCACTGGGGATCAAAAGTTTTCAACATAGGTATAAGAAACACATTTGTAGAAATATCCATCTAATCATGGTTTAGGCTCTTGTGTTCATTCAACAAATTCATATACATTCCCTCAACATTGGGGTAAGTGTTTACTAGTCCAAAGCAATGGAGGACTAAATTAAATATGAGCTATGATTTATGATACTTGTTATCCCAAAGCTAGATAAGTGATCTCACTGGCATGACTCAAGAATTTCCTTGGAAAATTTTATCAGGAATATTTTTTACAAATTCTTAAAAAAGGATGTGCTATCTCTTTGTAAGGATAGTTGCAGCCATTTGGGCATTAAAGCTCTACCCATTTCTCCCTCTACTTGTATTGATTCTGTTTTCATGTGGTCCCAAAAGACACATATGATGCATGATCCGGATGCTAAGGTTGTTGCAAAAAATTTGTTGTCTCTTTAAGAAATCTTTAACATTAGAAGAGAATGCTTTTGAAGAAGCATCTAAGTAGAGGGAGTTACTTGTTAGCAAGCCTACCAATTTTTTAAATTTAGTTTCTAAGTAACATGAGCAAATCAAAGCTCCTTTGATCACATCAACAGGTTCAGATAATTAAGAACAGTCATACACTATGAAAAGCTAGCAATATCTATTTGAGATGCATGATCTAATATTGTTTTCATTAGATTCTAAGCTTTTCTATTACCGCCATAGTGATCCATCATATGAGAAGTAAAATTGACAATAAAAACTTGTTTACCATTGACTTGTACATGGATTGGATGTTGAAAGAGGTAAATGAAGCTTTGAGAGTAAAATTCAAAATGCACAAAGTGTAGGATTTAAAGCATCCATCACCTACAACAATGAAGATGAAAATTCTTTGGTTGCAAACTATCATGCCAATCATATCTCTCAACACTAGGGAGTATGAGCATGAAAGAAGCTATGAGAGACTCACTGTGGATATTTTAAACTAAAAATGTGTTCAGTTCTAGTAACTTGCCTTCTAGTTTAAATTCAAAATTGGATGGCACTAGATGACCATTTGACAAGCAAGGATTGGGATCATGTAACTCATCAAAAAATGAATGTGGACCAGCCTCAAAATTTGTCAACATCCATCAAGTTTTTACAAATCAACAAAGGAAGCCCACATTGTCAGTGGGAGATGAAAATTGCAGTAAAAAAGAAGAATATATAGTCACAAAAGGGGCAGCTTATAAAAAAGAAAGGGTAGCATGTGAAGGAAGTCACTAGCGGCATGAACAAAACATAGACCATGCAAAGGAAAACATAGAGGGAAGGGCAAGGAGAAGCCTCGAGTTGCACCCATAATTGAGTACCATACAAACCAAAGGGAGATGACATGATTAGAAGATGCAACAACAAGTCAAAAACATAGTCAAAGGTAAGCAAGAGGCCCATGTTCAACCTTTTTGTTATGCCCTCTTTTATAGCTTCCATCTAGCTTTAATCCAGTCTACAATCCCATTGAGGCCATACTTCTCTCAAAATGTGAACTATGCTTGTTCCCAAGCAACTACGAATGTTTGGAAATGCACTCTTGAAATCATAAGCATCCTATTGTTTCCTTTATTGCATATAAGAAGGTTCTAAGACATGAGGTTGCAATGCCAACAAATATGCCAAGAAAAGGAAGTCCACACAAAGGGCAGAGGATGCCCATGCGATGAAGAGGGAAACTCACAATAGATGTTAGCAAATGAGAGGCACTGCTAGCAAGTAAAGCTACAGTCAATGGCAGGAAGAATGCCATCCACACATAGCAGGGTTAGCTTTGGGCATGGAGGTTCAGACATGAAGAAGTATAGGTGCCAAAGAAGACAGCGCTATAGTTAAATTAAAAAGGAAAAATTTAACACATCTATTGATAATTCTTTGAATGAGGTTGTGGGAATTGGGAAGATCAGTGATAGCATGAAGACGTCGAAAGATTGTGACATTAGGAAAATGAGAAACAGTCTCAATCATATATCCCACATGCATTGTGTGGGTGCACTTTTAAATCTATAAATTGTAAACCACACAACAAGAGGAGTGCCATAAAGACACTGCCTTTTAAAGGCAAGGATCATGTGTAGGGGCCCACCTAGATGCCTAGCAAATGCAAAAAAGAAGGAAAATTTAAAACGAAGGTGCTCATATGGTGATGTGGTGGTGAGGCATAGGATTGTGCCATGTGGCACATCTTGTGGTCAACTCATTGTTGCAATAGAAAGTTGCTTAGAGGTTAAGAAGTATGGGGAAGTAGGGAGGTGCCACATGGCAGTGGGCCTCCCTAGTGATGATGAGATAGGATGATGTGAAAGGTGACAAAGTAGTGGGGCAGCTAATCAGAGGCCACCATGTAGTAAAAAAAGTCAATCCACAGTTGACCTGAGGTCCAAGGATGAGAGAAAATGAAATTTATTTTTTCTCACAAAATGGCACGTTCAAAGACTTTTAAATCAGAAGGGGTCATTTTATAAAGTTTAAACTTTAGAATTGTTTAAATTTTTGAAATTCAAAGTGTAGACCAGACACCTATGACAGGGGGTTATTTTTCAAACTAATATTCAGGGGGTTTCCTGAGAGGCAAATATAGTGACATTATATATTGCCAGAATCGGGAGAAGATGAACTTTATGTTATGAGGTTAGTTTTTGCATAGGTGCTCACTAGTTCGAGTTATAGGCAGAAATGTAAAATTTGGGGCCTTCTTAGTGGAATTGGTAAAATTTGAAAATGGAATTAGAAGCTTGGTAAAACATGGTAAAAATATAGTTGGAGTCAAATTTGGTCACTTTCAGATTAGTTAAGCATTAATTCCTTCAGTATTTCATGAGGATTTTTAAATATTTTGGTTGTAGAATGGTTTTCACCATTGAGTAGAGATATTTACAAGTTAGTTATAGTATAATGATGAAAACTAAAATAAAATCAAATGGGTAGAAAGATGAAAGAGGTTTTGAACAGTAGAAGATGGAATTTCAAGTCGACACATGTCATTCTGAGATCAGATCTGGGAATTCATCTTTTTCTATATCTTTCTTTCTCTCATCCATTGTAGGGGTTCCAATCTTGAGTTTTCTTAGATCTGTGATACCATTGTTGGTAGGAAATTTTTAGTCTTTATGTAAGACCACTTTGTTGGATCCATGATTGTGATTCCACCTTCATTTTTCAGCATTTTCTCTTGTATGAACAATAGTAGGAAAGATAATACAACTAGTTTTGGTATGTTAGGTGTTTTTATGTTCTGATTTCATGCATCTAAATGTATAGTTTCAAGGAAATGAATACAAATGAGTGAGAAATTTTTTAGTTTCATTCTAATTCTCATCTCCTATCTTAGTAATCTATAGTCTTTTGGGGTCTAGGAACAAAGAGCTGAGACCCATTTGCATCCCTTTAAAGTTGTATGTTTTGCTATTGGAACAAAGGGCCAAGTAAATGCTTGATGTGTTTGATAGGGTTGTTGGTTATTTTGAGAAGGACATCTCATGAGAATGAGGTCTTAATGAACACCAATGTCTAATTGACAAAGTGATAGGATAGATCTGATGTTTGGGCGTATGAAATATGTCCTAGATATCACATATGCATGCATTAGATTCATGGAATTTCCCAAAAGATAAGGCATTGATCAGTTATAGGATCACTTATTTATACTACTGTATATTTTGGGTTATGTTCATATTCAACGTCATTAATCAATTGTATTTCCCTTTCATGTTGAAGAACCTAAATGTGATGCCCTCACTCAGCTTGTGAATATCATAGAATTGCAATTTTCTACTGTAGATCTGTGTTATTGCATAAGTATTAGGAGATAGAAGGGTTAAATCTGCTTAATAGATTTAGGAATATGTTTTTGCACAAGTACCATATTAATTGAATCTGGGGTCCACCCACGTAGGTTTTGCAGAGCTTGAAGTAGAAGAAGGGTCTAGCCTTATAGTTGGCTTGGTGTCTAAAAAGATGTTTTAAGGATGGGAGTTAGCTGCCCCTAGATGTGTCTTGTTCTCATTGGGGTAATTTGAAACCCGTAACATTTCAAAACACCAACATATAGGTGTATATGAGAAAATGTTAGTATGCTAATAGAAACCAAATTTAAATAAAGCTTCTACAAACTAAACAAAATTCATAAACTTCAAGATAGACTAAGATGAGCTCTTAATTGAGAATATGAGCCATTAATGGGCTCTCTCAATAAGAAGCTCTCTTGTTGAGTAGCTTTGTCTAAAAAGATAGGATGTATGCTCAATATGCTTCCAAAGGCTTCAATGGATGATTGTGGATTTTTGGTGTGGATAGATGGCTTTAGTATGGATTTGGCTCTCAAAATAGCATTATAACTTTACTTCATGGATTGTGTTAAAATGACTTGGGAGAGGATTTCTTAAATAGGCAAAGGGCTTGAGGGATCAAGGGCTAGGATGCAAGGATGTGAAAAAGCTTATGGAGGGCTCAGATTGCATGAGAGGAGAGCACATGGATTGTGCTTCCTTATAGCCAATCAAGGAGTGACACATGTCACATGGTGAGAGGATGGAGGAAAGGGCAAGGATGAGTCAACAAAGGAGGCTCAAGAGATAAAATCCTCATAAAGACCCTCATAATGACTTTGTAAGAGCAATAAAAGGGCTTGTAAGAGTCATTTATGACCTAGTGGACTTCATAAAGTTTTATGGTTGAGATATTTTGAGGGTGATGAGAGCAAATTCGACTTGGACTTGATTAGGAAGGTTCTAAGCTTGCTTAGGCTTGTGCAAATGATTAGAGGATGGATTAGGATGGTTTAGGATTAGCTTAAGGATAGGCAAGTGGATGGCATTTAATGAGGGTGGGTGAAGGAAGAGATATTTGTTAACTTTGGCTTGGGTTAGTAAGTTTTAACCCATGTTTAGGGAATGTGACAAGGTTAGGAGGGGATTAGGATTAGGTTTAAAGACATCTTCTAGAAGAGTCTAGATTTTGGAGGAGGATAAAGACTTTCTAGAATAGTCTAGAATTTCCTAGGATGAGGATGAAGACTTTCTAGAAGAGTCTAGAATTTCTTAGGATGAGGATAAATTAGATTTTTAGGAAATAAATAAAGTTTTATTTATTTCAAGGGTTTGGGTTGAGGAGATATTTATTAAAACTTTTTTAATAAATATGAGGATTAATATTTAATTTTAATTAAATATTTTGAGTTGGGGTTAGGGGTAGGAAATGATGAGATTAGCCTTTAATCGAAATTAAAGAAGGATTAGAAGATTTTGGAAGAGGTTATTGGTCATAAGGAAATTGGCCAACTTTTGGGATAAAAATAAATTTTTTATTTATTTTAGGATTTTTGGTCAATTTATTAATTAAATAATTAATAAATAAGAAAATAATGTTTAAATAAGATTTAAACATTTTTGGGAGGGATTCCTTAATTAAATATTTTTAATTAAGATAAAGGGATTTAATGGCATAAAAATTAATTAATTAATTAAATAATTAATTAATTAATAAATGATGATGTCATCAGGACTTTTTCAGAAAATAAAAATACTTTATTTTCTAAAGGTTTTTAGGTGTCTACAATAGGAAGGTTGGTTAGTGATAATATTATTACACCCCCTCCTATTAAACCTCTTCAAATATATACCAATCCTTTATCTCAACACACTACTAATACAATTGTTTAACCTTCTTATTCTTATCCTACTTTGAATGTTGGTTATGATACCTTATGCGAAGAGAATGATCATAGTATTAAAATTGTTGAACATGTACCTCAACCTCAACCTTCACTTAAGCACAAAGTTACATCTACATCTCATGATTAACCTAAACCTAAACCTAATCATAAGTGTACTAGATCTCTTTTGATGTAAGACTAGATAGTTTTCTTCTCTAGGCCTTACAATTAATCATTCTATTGCCAAATATTTTAGTAGGGTCACAAGGTCATAAAAAACGTGTTACCACTATGATTAACACAAACCTCTATCTTTAGCGGTGATGACACAATCCATAGTTAGCTAGGTGTCAAATTTCTAAGACACCCTGCAGGTAGTCTCATGCTCGACCAAAACCCTCCCAAAATTCAATTACCCTTAGGTACATGTCACCATTCTGATGCATTCTATGGAAAGTCTTGCACTCAACCAAAAAGTCATCCAGAATCAAATCACCACTATAGATTCGACGCATTAGATCAACTAAATTGCCCTTAGCCATGTGTTAACATTCTAAGACATTCTACAAGAAGTCTTGTGCTCAACCAAAAAGTCACCCCAAACCAAATTGTCATTGTAGATACCACCCATCAGATTGATGGCCAACTAAATTCACTTGGAATGGTAATTACCAATCCATTTATTTGACTTTGACCTACTCTAAAAACCAAAAATAGATTGTAGACTAGGGTTGTAATAAACCCTAAGGTGCTCCTACACCATACTTCCCCTAACAAAAAGAAGTTAATACATCCTTGGATTAGGTAAGGTAGAGTCAATACCCAACCTCTTGAAGTAGCCTCAACATCATCCTTGGCAAACCATTTGACAAGATGTTCCAAATAGTCCTTCTTTCAAGTATGTTTGTACACCCTTGAATCTACTATCCTATTTGGTTGAAGAGGTGGAGTAGGGATTTGGTTTAGGTCTGCTACATCTTGTGTGTTCTCTTGAAGAATCTAATCCACATCTTGGATAGGTCCTTTATAGGAAATCAAATTTGTAACAGATGGGGGACAATCCAATGTCTTTAGAAAGTGTCACCTTGTAAGCATTATTGTCATAGTTGGAAAGTATTTTGTAAGGAACCACACTTTACATCTAGAGCTTGTGTGCTATCCCTTTTGGAAATATCTATTTGTTCATGTGCACCATCACAAGAACCCTATCTAAAAATGTAACTCTCTCTTTAAGGAATCCATCTTTTGCTTCAATTTGTCAACATTTTTAGCTAGTGTCTTCCTTACACTTTCATGGAATTCCCTCATGGATTGGGAAAAGTCCTCAATATATCCACTACCTTGTATTCTATCCTTCAAATCTCTCAACTCAAAAAACTCTCTAGGATGCAAACCATAAACTATTTCAAAAGGACTCTTATCCGTTGATCTATTCAATGTGTCATTGTAGACATATTCAACCTACCTAATGAGATGATCCCAAGTCTAACCATACTCCTTTGTGAGAAACCTAAGTAGGTTTCCAAGAATCCTATTGGTCACCTCTATTTGGTCATCTGTCTATGGGTGATAGACAGATCCAAAAGATAAGTTAGTCACAAGCCTTCTCCATAGTGTCTTCAAAAAGTGGCTCATGAATTTGGTGTCCCTGTCTGAAACGATGCTCATAGGTAGTCCATGGATTCTAACCACCTCTCTAAAAAACAAATGATCAATTTGACAAGCATCATATATAGTCTTGCAAGGTACAAAATGGGCTATCTTACTAAACTTATCCACAATCACATAAATGCTACCATACCCTTGCCTTGTCCTTGGTAGACCAACTACAAAATCCATACTTATACACTCCCATGGTTTTCTAGGGATTGGAAGTGGTTGGTAAAGACCAAGATTTGAGGATGTTCCCTTGGCTTTTTGGTATAGTATGCAACCTTCAACATATTTTTTAATATCTCTAGTCATCCTAGGCCAAAAATAGAACCTAGTGAATAACTCTTGAGTCTTATTGACTCCAAAATGACCACTAAGTATCCCATTATGCTTCTCTTGGATCAAAGTTTTCCTTATTGACCCTCTAGGAACACAAAGTTGAATTCATTTAAAAAATAAACCATTCTATAATGTATAATTAGAATACTTACCATGAAAGTTGTTCTTGAACTTCTTGTATACATTGTAGACTTGAGTAAAATCTCTGTCTTCAATATATAGGCCCTTGAAACTTTTAATGCCTATGATTTTTAGTTGAAAATCTTGGACTATGAGGAGTCTACTCCTCAAGGAATTAACTACCTTACTTTGCACCTCTTTCTTATGTTCGATGGTAAATGTGTAGGCTTGTAGGTATTCTACCCACTTCATATACTTGTTGTTGAGTTTGTCTTGAGAATTAAGGAAACTGAAAGCTTGGTTATCTAAGTATACTATTGACATTCCAGTCACGTTTTTTATTAGTGACATACACTTATTTAGATTACAAGTTCATACTAAGCATATTGTATAGTTAACAACATTAACCAAGCATTTCAGTTGCTACCGAGTCCTTTGGATAGATTCCAGTCTATGTCGAGCAATTACAACTATTGTGAAGATCAATAGTGTAAACTAAGCATCTCAGTCTATGTCAAGTTTACTAGTGAATAAGTAACTTAGCCTATTATAATATTTCTAACATATACAATAAATTCTTTTGGAAGAAAATAGTGCCTTGACTTTCTTAGAGCTTGGACTAGAGCATACAACTCTAAGTCATAGGAGGAGTATTTACTCTTTGTATCATTGAGCTTTTCACTATGAAAAGCCATTGGCCTTCCTTCTTGGTTTAGAACAACCCCAATAGATACATTACTGACATCACATTCCACTTGGAAAAGTTTATCGAAGCTAGTGAGCACTAATGTAGGCAGTTCTACTATCTTCTTTTTGAGTGTCTCAAAGCCATGATCAAATTGTGGGGTCTAAAGGAACTTTGTCTTCATTCCTCCCTTGATTATATCCAAAAAAGAGAACATATGCCACTGAAATGTCTGGTAAACTTCCTATAATTCTGGGCCAAACCATGGAATCTTCTTACGTTTGATATAGTCTTGGGAGTAGGCAAACTTATAATGGCATCCACCTTGTCTTGGTCCATTTTGAGGTTACGTTGAGACAATACAAAGCCAAGATAATAGCTCTTGTTTCATGAAGTCACACATCTCCAAGTTTATCACTAGCTTTTCTCAATGCAATTTCTTAAATTTTTTTTGTAAATGTTTGATATGGTCCTCTTTAGTTTTTCTAAAAATTAATATGTCATCTAAATAGACAACAACAAACTTACCAATACAATATGCCAATACCTCATTCATAAGCATCACCAAAGTCAATGAAGCATTAGACAAACCAAATGGCATTAGAAGCCATTCTTACAAAACTTCTGTAGTCTTCAAGTTTTTTTTTTATTCATCCCCTTCATTTATTGTGATTTGATGGTAGCCACTTTTTAAGTCTATCTTGGTGAAATACTTTGCTCCCCCTAAATAGTCCATTAGGTCTTCAATTCTAGGTATTGAGAACCTATACCTAATGGTGATTCTATTGATGGCTCTACAATGAGTACAAAGTATCCAAGTTTCTCCTTTCTTGGGTGCTAAAATAGTAAGGACTGCAAATGGGCTAATGCTTTTCCTAATTAGGCCTTGGTCTAGGAGCTCTTGGATTTGTTTGGCAATTTCCTCATTTTTCTAAGGAGTCATCTTATAGATAGCTTTGTTAGGTAGGGCCACTCTTAGAATAAATTCTATTTTATGGCTAAAAAGTCTCTTAGGGGGTAGGGTGGTAGGTTATCCATCACTAACAATTTCATGGTATTGTTTTAGCAACTCTTATACTTAATTTGGTATATCTATTTTCTTAGCAAAAACTTCATCTTTTGGTTTCAAAACCAATGCAAACCCAACTCCATCTCCTTCCTCTAGGGTCTTTAAGAAATTTTTCTCACCAACCATGAGCACACTTGGACTTGAGGTCTTCATCTCTCCTTCTTCTATCAAGGAGTGGATCTTAAAAGTTACCCCATCCTTCTTGAATGAGTAGGCATTTTTGGTTCCATCATGTATAGCTTGGTTATCAAATTGCAATATCCTTCCAAGTAGAAGGTAACATGGATCCATGGGAAGAATATCACATAGCACCCTATCCTTGTATCTCCCTATGGTGAACTCTACTCATGCTTTCTCTCCAAAAAGAATGTGTTTTCCTTTATTAAGCCATGTGACCTTATATGGGTTGGTATGAGGGATTCTTTTTAGGTTCAGCTTACTAACTACCTCTCCATTGATTATGTTGTCAGTTGAGCTCAAGTCAATGATGACTTTACACACCTTACCCATGATTTTACATTTGATCCTAAATAGTGCTCTTCTCTAACTTGGTTCTTCCTGTATGGGTTCCTTAATCAAGGTCCTCCTGATCATTAGGTTTTCCCCTTCTTTGGATTCTAGGGGTATCTCAGAGTTTTTTTTTTGCTATTAGATTCTTCTTGCACATAATTGACTCTTTTTGTACTTCCTTGAAAAGTTGAGCCTTTTTCAATGCACTTATATGCAGGATGTCCTAACTAATTGCAATGATAGCATTTCATGGTGGCAAAGTAGGATCCTCTCCCTTGGTTGCTGCACCTTGCTCTCCAACTAGTGTTAGAGCTTCTACCTATGTTGAAACTTCCTCTTCCTAAACTTCCTTCTTTTTGTTTAGTAACCTTGTTGTCTTCTTGTGACCTATAATTTGATCCTCTTCCACCATAGCCTCTTTGACCTCTTCCATCTTTGCCCTTACCTCTAGCTCTGAAGTTTGAGGCTGCCTTCTTCTTATACTTCTCTTCCACTTTCAAAGGAAGTTGGAAGCATTTATGGACTATTGTAGGATTCCTTAGGTTGATCTCTTCTTGTATGTTCCATTTCAAACCTCCTAGATACCTAGCCACTTTGATAGGTTCATCTTCTTGTACACTTGACCTTAAACACAACTTCTAAAACTCTTCAATGTCCATTGACACATCCATATCCTTTTATTTAGAACCTTGCCTCTTCTTGTGTAATTTAGCCTCACAGTCCTCTAGTAAATATTGCTCTTTCACCTTTGTTACCATGTCTTTCCAATTTACAATGGGTTTCTTGCCCACTTTCTCCCTCTCTTCTTGGAGGTACTTCCACCACATCAGGACTGATCTCCTTAGCCTAGACTTGGCTACCTTGCTTCACTCACACCTTCACACTCAAAGTGACTCTCCATCCCTTCAATCCATTCCATCACCAATTTAGAGTCCATCTTACCATTGAGAAAAGGAACTCCTTCTAGGACCTTTCCATCCCTTCTAGGACCATTTCTACCCTATCCGCTAACTACTCACTACCTAATTACACAAATGGTTTTGGCTTCTTCCTTCCCCAAATGCCTTTGCAAGCTAACTTGCAAAATTCATTTCTTAGTCTTTCTTGATCATTTTTCCATCTAAACTTGTTATGAGATCTTCTCCTTTAGTATATAGAAAAATCACTCACCTCTTCTCCTTTTGCAACTCTTGGTTTGAAGTATCCTTCATAGTCAAACCCCACAACCTTCCTACCAATATTGTGATTGTCTAACCAAGTATCAATGAATTTCCTAAGGAATCACATTTAAATTGATTAACCAACTCTCTAGGCCCCCCAAAAATATTTACATTATGTACACTAGCTCCAATCACATTTCCCTTAAAGCCATGAAGAACTCACAATAGGAACTCATGGGGGATCCATTCTTGCACAAATGATCAAAATTGGACCAACACAAAGTATTTAAAAATGAATTTCAAAACCTACTTAAATGAGTACCTAAAATCTTACAATCAAAATAGAAAAGTATTGTAATAATATGAAAAGAAAGGATCCAACACTAGAATGGGTATTTCAATCCATTATTCCATACATGCAATCAAGAAAATCTAAAATTGTTAAAAACTAAAGTGCAATTTGTGTATCCACTTGCCCAAAATTACTTATTATAATTTCCAACCATGCATTAGAAATGCCACTAGGTTTATATACAATTTCCTAGCTCATCCATTTCCTCAACATTTCCCTGAGATTAGACAAAACATAATTTTTCTACTACTTTTTAGTTCTGCTACTGTTATTTCTTTGTTACCAACTCCAACGTATTATTAGAAGTTTTTCCTTGATGATGTAAGCATCGCTTATGGCCTTATGATCAATCCTTCTATTGCCAATTATTTTAATAGGGTCAAAAAGTCTCCAAAAACCTATTACCTCTATGGTTAACATAAATCTCTATCATTAGCGATGATGACATGGTCCACAGTTAGCCAGGTGTCAATTTTTTAGGACACCTTGTAGGTAGTCTCATGCTCAACCAAAAACCTCCTGAAGTTCAATCGCCCTTAGCCACATGTCATCATTCTGGGGCATTCTATGGAAAGTCTCACAACTGATGAAAAAGTCATCCAAAATCAAATTGTCACCATAGATTCAACCCATCGGATCAACAAAATTGCCCTTAGCCACGTCAAAATTTTGGGACATCCTGTGAAAAGTGTTGTGGTCAACCAAAAAGTCAACTAGAATCATATCACCACCATAGATTCCACCCATTAGATCAATGACCAAAAAAATTCACTTGGACTAATGATTACCAATCCATTTATTCAATTTCGATCTACTTCAAAAACCAAAAACAAAATTGTAGACTAGGGTTGGAGTAAACCCTAAGGTGCTTCTGCAACACCTTTCTATTTCATTTAATAATTTTGATATTTTCAAGGCTCATGATGGTACTCTTTGTATTTCTACTTAGATTACTAAGTATCCTTCTTATGTGTGTCTTGTTGATCCCACTTTTATAGTTAATGTTATCACTAAGGAATGTTTGTATGCTAAGAAAATAAATCATGATTTCTATGATTCAATTGATACTTGGATTCAAACTTGTAATGGTTTAATGTATCCTCCTCAAGGTTTTGTTTCTTTTCATTTTGATCTCTCCAATAAAGTGGTGAATAGTACCTTTGTTTTCATTCTTACTTTCGATGAGTTCCAAGTGAAGCTTGGTTTACCTTGGTTGACTTCCATACAAGCCATTACTTCTCTTATTCATTAGTGCATTAAATTTTCTCATGATGCATTAAATTTTCTTATAGTTAAATAAGAAAAAGAGGAACAAACACCAACAATATAAAAAAGGATTAAGGAAATGAAAACTAGCCTTGGACCAAGGAAGAATCCAAAGGTATTAGCCACATATGTTGGGAAGAAGAGTAAAGCACAAGAAGAGGAAGATATACGAGTTAAGAAGATGAGAGGAAAAATCTCTCTTCTACAAGGTAAAATACAATATATGTTAGCATGAATGCTGATGGTATTCATTTGGGGGATAATCCTAAGCATTAGAGTGCATGTGGAAATATTGACTTATTGTATTGATGATCATGTTCGTCATTGATGACAACATAGTAATAATTCTATGAAGACTAGCATAGTAGCAGATAAAGGTCATGGTCATATGGATAGAGGTTTGATGTTTTCATGATGTGAAGTTATGGACATGTTCCACATTGTGTCCTGATGATGTGGTTAAGTTCACGTAACCTAAGTCAAAGTTATAAGTAATTTATAGAGAGTAGTGTAGAAATAGAGAACCTAAGAAGAAGTTTCTAATGATTACATTATATCTTCTAACAGAGATATAATCTAGAGATTGCGAAGTTAGAAATTGATAGAAGTTAGTCTAATGGTGGTTTCAGCAAGTGCGCAAGCCCTAAAGTTGCACATGTGAGAAGTTGTATAGAGTATAAGCCGACAATGCTATTGTAAATGTGAATTAATTAATTATCTTATTATAATTAATTGGGAAAGCCTCAAGGCTGACTCAAGGAATTATTTTGAATATATGGTATAAAGGAAAGATTTTTTCCTTGTTTGACATAAGTATCAAGTGCAAAGTGTTCAAGGAAGTGTGAACAAAAGAAGAGAGTTTTGTGAATGCGATTAAGTAATCCAAGGGATTATTGGATGTGGAGTTTTGATTTGGTAACAAGAATAGAAAGAGTAGAAGTTTAGTTGATAGGATAGAGGAAGAGGAAGGAGTAGTACAATTCAGTTCTATTACTTTGCAAGGAATATTATAGAAATCTTTTGAATAGTGGGTTCATTGGTCTTGCCCCTGAAGCTATTTGGACAATGCGTGTTGAAAATAGATTTATACAAGTATGATAATATGTTTCAATCATTGTTTTTTAATTGATGTCAAAAATGCCATTTGCTGGTAAGATAATCACTTATATGATTTAATTGCTATCATTTGTTTGATTGATGAAGATGATTTGGTCAAATGAGGTAATAATAGCACCTAGAGGAAAGGTTGAGTTATGATATGAAAAATGAGTACAAGTATTAGTTAAGATAGTGATATTATAGTGGATTGATAATCTACTTAAGCTTTTAAAGGATGGTTATACTGATTAAGTTCAAAAGAATAAGTTAAATGAAGTATGTATGCCAAGCTTAACCATTTGGATAGTAGGTTCCAATAAAAGTTAATGTAAGTTGAGTAGAAAATTAGTTGGAGCTGAGAAAAGTCAATTTTAGAGTAAGCCAAGTGAAATCGTGTAAGTTGAGTAAAGTTTAGTTGATGCCAAGTACCACTAAACTTTAGTTCATGCCAAGTGTTTTGACAATGGATGCCGAGCAACGTAGTATGTGTCGAGCATAAAAAGCAAGTTAATGTTGAGTGTTAGCATTATGAGAAAGATTGTGAATTAGATCAATCTGAGCTGACAAGTTTGATTTCTTGGATTATGTGAACCATGTGGAAGATAAACTTGATGAGTTGGTGACATAGACTTCAAGATAAATCATTTTGAGGTTAATTCAAAGAGGATTGAAGGAAAACTTTCTAGAAGGAAATGAAATAAAATTAAATGAGGGGTAGATTCATTGAATCCTACCTAATCCAACCTAACCCTAAAATGAACAATGACGGATGAACGATAAAATATGTTAATTTTCTATTTATAGAGATGGCTGGTTAGAAGTAGAGGTTGTCATGTGCGTGAACCTAAGGAAGACAAGGAATCTAGGGTATTGCTTTATTCAGTGACCTAAGAGAAGAGATTGCTTTGGCAAGAAAAGAAAGAAGGCTTAAGGGTATGGATGCTTGAAGGATGAACAAGCTATCAAAGCTCAAAGTGTGTGAAAGCAAAGAAGGATGGAGGACTGAAATAAAGATTTTTAATTTGCAAATGGAGTTGTAAGTTGGTAGTAGATCAAGCCTTACTATTACATTCTAATCATTGTATCAGTCTAGGGTAAATCCTTTGGATTAAGGTTGATCTAACAATCATTTATAAATCCTTTAACCAGGTGACATTCCAGGTGAATAATCTAAAGTCCTCTAACAAGGCTCACTCCTAACAGGGTGATTGAAATCCTTTAACCAGGTCACATTTAATAGTGTGTATTGTAATCTTTAATAAGGTTGGCCTTTCACAAGGCATCACTTTAGAAGAGTGAGAATGCATTGCATGTTAGTGGTGGCTTTTCCTAAATTGGGTTTCCACATTAAATCATTGTGTCAAATGTGTTATTAAATCTATTATGTTTCATGTTTACATTTCTACAAAGTTGGTTTGATAGTAACCTACTGTATATGAGCAATGTTAGTATGCTAATAGAAACCAAATTTAAATAAAGCTTCTACAAACTAAACAAAATTCATAAACTTCAAGATAGACTAAGATGAGCTCTCAATTGAGAATATGAACCATTAATGGGCTCTCTCAATGAGAAGCTCTCTTGTTGAGTAGCTTTGTCTAAATAGATAGGATGTATGCTCAAGCTTTATGCTTCAAAAATGACTTCAAATGGAGTTGGAATTTGGGCGTGAGTGTATGGTTTTGATGTAGAATGGCTTCTCAAAATGGCATTATGACTTTACTTCATGGATTGTGTTATTTTGCAAAGGGGAAGGATCCAATTTATAGGCAAGAGGCTTGGGGGATTGAGGGCTAAGATGCAAGGATGGGAAAAAGCTCATGGAGGGCTCAGATTGCATGAGAGGAGAGCACATGGATTGTGCTTCCTTACTACCAATCAGGGAGTGACACATGTCACAGGGTGAGAGGATGGAGGAAAGGGGAAGGATGAGTCAACAAAGGAGGCTCAAGGGATAAAATCTTCATAAAGACCCTCATAATGGCTTGTAAGAGCAATAAAAGGGCTTGGAAGAGTCATTTATGGCCTAGTGGACTTCATAAAGTTTTATGGTTGGGATATTTTGAAGGAGATGAGAGGAATTTCGACTTGGGCTTGATTAGGAAGGTTTTAAGCTTGCTTAGGCTTGTGCAAATGATTAGAGGATGGATTAGGATGGTTTATGATTAGCTTAGGGATAGGCAAGTGGATGGCATTTGATGAGGGTGGGTGAATGAGAAGATATTTGTTAACTTTGGCTTGGGTTAGTAAGTCTTAACCCATGTTTAGAGAATGTGACAAGGTTAGGAGGAGATTAGGATTAGGTTTAAAGACATCTTCTAGAAGAGTCTAGACTTTGGATGAGGATAAAGACTTTCTAGAATAGTCTAGAACTTCCTAGGATGAGGATGAAGACTTTCTAGAATAGTCTAGAACTTCTTAGGATGAGGATGAATTAAATTTTTAGGAAATAAATAAAGTTTTATTTATTTCAAGGGTTTGGGTTGAGGAGATATTTATTAGAACTTTTTTAATAAACACGAGGATTAATATTTAATCTTAATTAAATATTTTGAGTTGGGATTAGGGGTAGGAAATGATGGGATTAGCCTTTAATCAAAATTAAAGAAGGATTAGAAGATTTTGGAAGAGGTTAGTGGTCTTAAGGAAATTGGCCAAGTTTTGGGCAAAAAATAATTTTTTTATTTATTTTGGATTTTTTGGTCAATTTATTAATTAAATAATTTATAAATAAGAAAATAATGTTTAAATAAGATTTAAACATTTTTGGGAGGGATTCCTTAATTAAATATTTTAAATTAATATAAAGGGATTTAATGGCATAAAAATAAATAAATAAATAAAATAATTAATTAATAAATAAATGATGATGTCATCATGAATTTTTTAGAAAATAAAAATACTTTATTTTCTAAAGGTTTTTAGGTGTCTACACCTACAAGTTTAAGTGATTGCATAATCTAATGGATGCATGCATGATGAAAATGTTTTATGAATACTGGTTCACTAAGCTATGAAAAGTTTTAATTATACATCTGGACCTTGGATAATTGATTCATGCCCCCTCTCAGTTATTCTAAATAATTCCAATAATGGGCCCATCCACCTTATACAACTCCTAGTAGGGTTGGCACAACTCCTAACAAGGTTAGCACAACTCCTAATAGGTTTGGTACAACTCCTAATAGGATTGGAATCTCCTAACAAGGATTCAAAGTTTCCTAATAGGGACTGATATGTACTAAATGTATTTCATAGAATCTTAATAGGATCTATTCTCTAACAAGGAATATTCATATTATTACATAATCTTGTGGGTACCATCCCCACTAAAGTTTTCCCTCTAATCAAGGGTTTCCCTAGTTAATAGATCTGGTGTTATTGTGCATGAAGATCTTGTTGTGGTTTATAATTATATTGCTGATATGGTTAAGATTTTATAAGGTTGATAATTGTGATAATAGTTGGATAACTAATTCACCCCCCCAAGTCATATTAGTGGACTATATATTCTAACAACATAAACCGCAACAAGAATAGGATAGTAAAAAGAAGAAGAAATATGGAAGGCTAAAATAAGCATAATGAATCAAATGATCATAAAAGATGGTAACTTGACTTAACAAATATTATGAATTGAATGATCCTTTGCCAAAAAGATAATTGGAAAATGTAATGATTAGATACATGATATAATTTAAGCAAATATTCATACACATTCATGGAAACATACTAAACAAACTTTATGAAAATTTGAAGGAAAAAAGGAAGAGGGCAATTAAAGAAGATAAAGAGAAAAGAGAATATTCAATACAAAATATTTGCATTGTAGAAAATGAAAACAAATCCCAAGATATAATGAGAAGATTGGCCCCATTATTGAAAAAGAAGACTAGGACAATACAAATAATAGAAGGCCTATATGAAGAAGTAATAAGATAAATTGAAGGAGCAACATTGAAAGTAATGAATAAGCTTACTACAATAGTAGAATAACCCCAAAACAATAATATTATAGAAACTGAGGATAATACACCAAATTAGAAACATGATACTAGGATCATAGGGGGGGGCCATAATTATAATTGATACCAACGAGGACCCCTTTGCAAGCACATCAGAAAATCCATTTGTAAAACAACAAGATTTCAATGTTTGATCTGATTAGGATCTAGGGCTATTACAGAGGAATGCTTAACATTATTTCATAAAGTAAAATTTAAAAGCGTTAATTAGCAAATTAAAAGAACTTAAATGCTGAAATGAACAAAGCATAAAAAGGTAATGATTGAAAGAAAGAGAGTAGAGAGACATAAGGCAAAACACGATTGATAATGGAGTTCATCTGCGGGTTAGACTACATCTCCAAGTCCTGCTCCAATAGAGGGACCAATCCGATTTGCTCCAAAATCAATTACAAGTGTTCAAGATCTTCCCTTCAAGCACAATTATAGCATTACTCTCCAATGTGTAGGAATAATCATCAAGTCTCCAAAATCATAATCTCCTTCTCATCACCTGGATGCCTTTCCAAAGCCTACTACACCCATTTTATACATCAAATTTAGCCAAAAATGGGCTAAAACAATTAACTAACAAAATCCCCCATTTTTGTTACATATTTCGAATTTACCCCTTTTACCATTATTTGGATATGATTTGACACCAAAATTAAGGGTTTGTTTTCAACAAATACCCCTAATTAAATAATCTTGGGCGGATTTGTTATGAATAGATAACAGCTCTTCCCTTAATATTACATATGCCATAAATAGCCCATTGGTTGGCCTTAATTTTAGGAGGCCAATGGTTAGGAGTTCAACTCCCATTATCTCATTCCTTTAATTTGAATTAAATAGCTATTTTAATTCAAATTTGAATGTTTTCCCTCTCTTTATGATTTTGTGATGTCATGTTGATGTCATCAAAATCCATACTTTTACTGGAATTTGAAACCATCATAACTTTTATATCCGATCTCCGTTCTTGATGAAATGAATGCCATTGGAAAGCTTTTGATGAGCTCTTTAATTTGGAATCCATTGTCAAATACTTTTGAGATGATTAGTTTTTCACCCTTTTACGACCTTTGGTCCCAGTTTGACCAAATTTTGACCAGTCATAATTTTTGCAATTGAACTCCAATTTTGATCGTTCAAGTTATGTTGGAGTCAAAATTGTGAACACTTGTAATGATGTTGATTCTTGGAGCATTGGGGACATTTTACTTTTTAGTAATTTTCATCCCCTGGATCAAGCCTCCCCACTGAAGAGCTTTTGGACCTCCAAAAGTTTGGATTACTCAGAAAGAAGGTGAGGGTATAGTTCCCTCACTTTACCAATCTCCATCCATCTTGCCTTGCTTGGATACATCCCCTTCAATCCCACTCGAAGGTATTCAACTGGTCCTCTTCGTGAAGTTCTGACATTCCTATCAAGGATGACATCTTGTGGCAACTCTAACATGTACTCTGGTGAAAGGTCATCAACTGATGGAACCTAAACACTAACATCTTCATCCAAGATCATTGGAGGCTCATACAACTTCAGATTCTCAACATTGAAAATTGAGTAAATTTTCATGTATGGAGGAAGATTAAGGCGGAAAGCATTGGTACCAATCTTCTCTAAGATTTCAAAAGGACCATAACTGATAGGGTTGAGCTTCCTTCCTTCACCTTGCATTCTTTCCTTGCTGATATGTAACCAAACTCTGTCACCAACTTGGAATTGGTGACCAATGTGATGCTTATCGTGGCAAGCCTTGTATTTTTCTTGGCTCTGCTCTAATTGTGCTTCTACTGCCTGATGGATTGCTTGGACCTTCTAGATGAACTTTAAAGCCTTTTCTGCATCATGGCGTCCATCTACAACATCGTCCTTCCCAAAAGCAAAATCCATTGGTGTCTTAGGAAAGTAACCGAAGCAAGTCTCAAAAGGAGACCTCTTTGTAGAAGAGTGTACCGCATGGTTGTAAGCATGTTGCACATAATGAAGACTTTCATCCCATAACTTAGGATGTTTGCTGCAGTAGCCTCTAAGTAGATGCACAATTGTCCTGTTCACTACCTCTGTCTGTCCGTCAGTCTGCGGATGTAAGGTTGTACTCTTCTTTAGCTTGGTGTCCATGAGTCCCCACAAAGATATCCAAAATTCCCCTAAGAATTGAGAATCTCGATCTGATACAATAGAAGTGGGTAACCCAAAATGAACCCATACATTTTGAAAGTACAAATGAGCAGTCAGTTCAGCAGTAACTTGCTTTTTACAAGGCATTAAAATACACATTTTGCTGAATCGATCAACTACTACATACAAATAATCATGACCCTTCCTAGACATAGGTAAACCTCCCACAAAGTCCATAGACACACTTTCCCATGGACGGGATGGTACAGGTAGTGGTGTGTACAAACCCAATTTCCTATTACTTGGTTTGCTGGTTGCACACATTACACATCCTTTTATATACTTAGTGGTAGTTTCCTGCATACGAGGCCAATAACAATATTTATGCAATTGAGCTAATGTCTTACTTACCCCGAAATGTCCTGCAATCAATGAGGTGTGTGCTTCACGGATTACATGTGCTTGTTCATTTCTAGGAATACATAATTTTCCCAAGTGGTACAACAAATTATCCTGCACATAGTAATCTTTCTCTTCTACATGTTTTCCCTGGATTAAAGCTGCATAGATATCCTTAAAGTTCTCATCATTAGCATATTGTTCTTGAAAACTTTCATGAACCATAGAACTATTTTGAAGGATTATCAAAGCATTCTGAATAGGAGGTCTAGACAACATATCTAGTACTTTGTTATGGGAACCCTTCTTATACTTAATTACCAAATGAAACTGTTGTAGAAAACCCATCCACCTAAAGTGCCTACTTTGTTGCAACTTAGATTGTGAGTGCAAATATTGTAGTGGTTGGTGATCAGTGTGGATTACAGTTTCCTTTCCCATTATGTAATGTTTCCACTTTTTAACACTCTGAACTAAAGCATAAAGTTCTTTATCATACGTAGGATAGTTACTTACTGCTCCTGAAAAAGTTTCAGAGCGGTAGCAGACTGGTTTACCTCCTTGCATGAGTACAGCTCCCATGGCAAACCCACTCGCATCTGTCTCGATCTCAAATGGTTGATGTAAATCTGGTAAAGCTAGAATTGGTGCAGTGCTCAACTTTTCTTTTAAAGTGTCGAAAGCCTTCTGTTGCGGACCTCTCCACTGAAAAGTTGCCTTAGTACTGGTTAATGCATGTAATGGTGATGCAATGTAAGAGTAGTTTGCAATGAACTTCCTCCAGTATTGAACTGCACCTAAGAAACTCCTAACTTCAGTAACTGTACTTGGCTTAGGCCATTTTACAATACATTCAACCTTTGTAGGGTCTACTTTCAGTTGACCATTCCCTACAACATAGCCTAAGTACACTAAAGATGTCTTTGCAAATTCGCATTTTGACATCTTTACATAGAGTTTTTCTTTTCTCAATATTTCAAATACTTTCTTTACATGAATTACATGATCATCCCAAGACTTACTAAATACAAGAATATCATCTAAATAGACTATGACAAAATCATCTATAAAGGGATGGAAGACAACATTCATGACTCTCATAAATGTAGCTGGTGCATTACAAAGCCCAAATGGCATGACCAACCACTCAAAAAGTCCCTGTTTTGTCTTAAAAGTAGTTTTCCAAAGATCACTTTCTGCAATTCTTATTTGATGATATCCACTACGTAAGTCTAGCTTAGTGAAATAGATTGCATGTTTCAACTGATCAAGTAAATCATCAATTCTAGGAAGAGGGTACCTGTTCTTTACCATTATCTTCTTCAAAGCCCTGTAGTCAATACACATTCTCCAAGTCCCATCTTTCTTTGGAACCAACACAATAGGAGAACCACAAGGAGAAGTACTAGGATGGATAACTCCTTTCTTGACCAACTCTTGAACTTGCTTCTTGATTTCTTCATTCTGCAACACTGATAAGCGGTACATGCCAATATTAGGAAGTGGTGCATCTTGCTGCAATTGGATCTCATGTTGTATCTCTCTCTTAGGAGGCAATCCTTTCGGTTCCTGAAACAAGTCATCATAAGTGGAAACAACTTTGACTATTTCAGCCTTATGTTTTGGATCACATCCCTTAAATGCCTCAGATGTTTCATCTTCTTTGGCTTTTACAAGCATCAACACAAAATTCTTACTAGAGTTGACTAACCTTTTCATCTGACCAGCATTAACTAGTGCCAGATTAGTCTTAACCTTATGTGCCCGTACAATGTATTCAATCTTGTCTTTAAACAAATGATATTTATTTTTCCCCCTATAAAAGATAGCTTGACGATCAAACAAATAGGGACTCCCAAGTACGAGACCACATATATCTAAAGGGACTACATCAGCTTCTACCTCATCTACAAAGTTTGCAGTGATAGCAAATCTTAACTTGCATTGTTTAGTTACCTGTAACTGTGCATCATTGCAAACCCATCCAAGAGGGTATGGTTTTGGATGAGGTGTTGTAGTCAAGTTAAGCTTTTTAACAACTTCCTCAGATATCAAATTAACTTGGGAACCCGTATCGAATAATGTATCAACCTTATTATGCTTGATAACAACTCAAATGTGAAATAATTCATTCCTTTGCTTATCATTCTTAGGAGAAGATTCTTTACTTATACTTGCACTTATGCTAGAAGAACTTGGAGCTGATGACAGAGATATACCTTTTCCTTTACCTTGAATCCTGATAGCAACAATCTTTGTCTCATCTTCGGAGTCAGATCCAAGATCTTGTTGAGTTATAGCAGCAGTCTTTTGTTTGCCTTTGTTTCCACCATATCGCTTTGGCCTCTTTTTAGGATGTAACTTCTAGCACTTAGAATCATCATGCCCTTCTTTCTTGCAATGTGAGCATGTGGGTTTCTCACCCTCTTTCTTTACTGTTGCTATCTTTTTACCCTTTCCTTTTCCTTTGGACTTTTCCTCAGACATAGATGGCTTTTTATCAAACCTATCAATGAAAGTGCCCTTACCCCTTGATTCTAAATGTGTTTCTTGGACACATACTTCATCCAAATTACAAGGATTTAGGACAAGAATAGAATGCCTTAGGTAAGAATGAAGACCACCTATATACTTGAGTAAAGTGTCTTGAGTATATAATGGGACATTTAATGAAATAGCCTTTTTACAAAATTCATGGGTGTAATCCTGGATAGACTGACCTTTCCCTTGCCTAAAATGTTGCCAGTTCATCATTAACTGTTGCATATGGCCTAGGGGGTAGAATTGCTTCTTTAAAGCAGTAACAAATTCTGACCAAGACAAATTAAACTTACCATGCTGTGAAGTTTCATCTCGAGACCTACTCTCCCACCAAGTTAAGGCTACACCACCTAACTAAAGAGTGGCTAACTAAATTCTATCAACATCATCTACAAGGTTTTGAACTCTATAGTAGACTTCTACTTGTTGAATCCAATCATCTAGTATCTCGGCGTTTAACTCCCCACAATATTTTGGCAAGTCAAATTTTACATCCAACTTGATTCGAGGCTTATGTCCACCCTTAAAAATATTAGAAGACTCAGAATGGGTAGAAGAAAGAGAAGAGGGGGAAGAAGGAGAAGAGGGAGAAGAAGGAGAAGAAGGAGGCGTCTTTGGTGGATCATGATCAGCTCCTTTCTTTTTCCCTTTGTCCTTTCAAGCTGCACATCTTTGCACCTTCTCTTCTCTTTCTTGTACCAAGACCTCTACCATTGTCTGCAAATTTTGAAGATTCTTCTGAATACTCTTATCTTGAGAAGCTTGTCCACCTTCGTCTGCCATTTGTGATGATGGTTTAGTCCTTCGTTTTCCAATCTCAGGATTGTATTCCTCAAGCTTTCCTTCACTTTTTTCAATCCTGGATCTTGTTAACATTCAAATCTGCAATACTAGTCCAACAAAATCTCTGATACCAAATTTGATCTGATTAGGATCTAGGGCTATTACAGAGGAATGCTAAACATTATTTCATAAAGTAAAATTTCAAAGCGTTAATTAGCAAATTAACACAACTTAAATGCTGAAATGAACAAAGCATAAAAAGGTAATGATTGAAAGAAAGAGAGTAGATATACATAAGGCAAAACACGATTGATAACGGAGTTCATCCACGGGTCGGACTACATCTCCGGGTCCTACTCCAATAGAGGGACCAATCCGATTTGCTCCAAAATCAATTACAAGTGTTCAAGATCTTCCCTTCAAGCACAATTACAGCATTACTCTCCAATGTGCAGGAATAATCATCAAGTCTCCAAAATCATAATCTCCTTCTCATCACCTGGATGCCTTTCCAAAGCCTACTACACCCATTTTATACATCAAATTTAGCCAAAAATGGGCTAAAACAATTAACTAACAAAATCCCCCATTTTGGTTACATATTTCGAATTTACCCCTTTTACCATTATTTGGATATGATTTGACACCAAAATTAAGGGTTTGTTTTCAACAAATACCCCTAATTAAATAAGCTTGGGCGGATTTGTTATGAATACATAACAACTCTTCCCTAAATATTACATATGCCATAAATAGCCCATTGGTTGGCATTAATTTTAGGAGGCCAATGGTTAGGAGTTCAACTCCCATTATCTCATTCCTTTAATTCGAATTAAATAGCTATTTTAATTCAAATTTGAATTTTTTCCCTCTCTTTATGATTTCGTGATGTCATGTTGATGTCATCGAAATCCATACTTTTACTAGAATTTGAAACCATCATAACTTTTATATCCGATCTTCGTTCTTGATGAAACAAACGCCATTGGAAAGCTTTTGACGAGCTCTTTCATTTAGAATCCATTGTCAAATACTTTTGAGATGATTAGTTTTTCACCCTTTTACGACCTTTGGTCCCAATTTGACCAAATTTTGACCAGTCATAATTTTTGCACTTGAACTCCAATTTTGATCGTTCAAGTTATGTTGGAGTCAAAATTGTGAGCACTTGTAATGATGTTGATTCTTGGAGCATTGGGGACATTTTACTTTTCAGTAATTTTCATCCCCTGGATGAATGTTGGCAATTTGGTTATTAATGACATTATAGACCATTCCAATTCATATGATGATGCAAATAATAAAAAAGGAGATTCAGTAAGACCTAACAATTGTGCACATTTACGAAACATCACTATATATTTAGCATCCAATTTTGTAAATGCATATGTTGACTATCATGAATATTGGCATAATGTTGTGTAGGAGGCCACAAAAGTTACAATTTCTTTGACTTTGGTAGAGAAGGAAGTAGAAATGAAAGAAGAGGAGAAACATAGACAAAATCAAATGGATATCAACCATCTTAGACTATAGTTGACCAGAGAATTAACACTTTAATTCAGAAGGAGGATAAAACAAATAGGGAAAGAAAAATTACTATTCTATAGACCATGGTAGCCTATATTTTCACTATGCATTTTTTTAAAAAAATTAAGTAAATAGTGTTCTATAATTAGGGTTTCACGTATGTTATTGTCATGTTTCAAAAAATAAAACTCTAAGTTTCTAAGTTCACACCTTGTGATATTTCCTAATTATTTTCTTAAGCACTAAGGTGATGAAAATATTCCAATCATGTATCCTATGCTTTGCGAAGATAAATTCTATCATATATTCAACCTTTATATTACCCTAGACCCTTTTGATAAGCATGAAATCATAAGCTTAATTCAAAATATTTCTAACATATTTATGATATTATGGTCTAGGGTTGAGCATGGAGTCATAGGTTGAAGTCCAAATTCTCTCAATGTTAGGTCCTAAAGGTTGAGCGTAAAGGTGTAAACTATATCATGAAGGGAAAGTAATGTGTTCCAACAATACTCTAAAGCAGAAAGCATAATATTGCAAGCCATAATTTTCAACTTATAAAGATGTATACAATCTTACAATGTAGGGTTTGTGTACAAGTGTAAAGAAATTGGGCATGTGACCTTTTAAATTCTTAGGAGATAGAATCAAGGGGAGATTATAGGATCATAAGATGAAGTATGAAAGTTTCAACAATTATGTTTGAAGAAAGATCATACAGTCATAAAATGAAAATGAAAAGACCTATGATGCTACGGTAAGTGCTAGGCATATGATTGGGAGGTTAAGTTAAAAGGTAAAATTGATTTTTCCAAAGTTATGACAAATTTTTGATTAACTATCAGCATATGCTTGTAGTTAATATAAAGATGAATAGTTTGGGCATCCAATCTTAGAATAAACTCTAAAGCGTAAGGCTATAAGGTATGTAAGGAATCCTCCCAGTGCTATAGGTAGTGCTGATCATAAGATTGTAAGATGTATAAAAGGAGTTTCTGATGTTACACAAGAGTATTACAAACATCCAATGTAAGTTTGTGACTTAAAAGAAAACATGGAAGATGAGATATTTGGTGCTTTGATAAATTGTTGAGCGTAAGATCAGAGGGTTGAGTTGTTCACACATATGGGGTTATGAAAGGTTAAAATTTCAATAGAGTGAAAGATCAAAAACCCTAATTTGACATAGATCATATGTGTTTTGTCTAAGCTAGAAAAGGACAAAGGGTCTAGCCAGTCAAAATTTGAAAATATGAAGTAAAAGGTGTTTAACTAGATATTAAAGTTGAGATTTTTTGAAGTGACCTTTAAGTTGTAGATTTGAAAGGCTCATGAATGCTGAAAATGAATGAAATAAATGAGATTGATGAAGTATGTATACACATAAAAAAATTCTCCAAGAAATAACAACGTACCCATTGCTAGGAAAATAAGGTTTACTGAGCTCTTGAATTTGTATAGATACTACATTGATACGTGTTCTATAGGAAAAGCTGTAGAATTTTAGACTTCATTGTAGAGAAGATGTTTGAAATACAGGTAGGAGAAGTTCAATCTAAGAATATAGAAGTTCTTGAAACTTCAATGTCAAAGGTAGGCTAGACAAGACAAATAAAACCTAACAAATATGCCTAGGAATTGATAGAATTGTTTGTTGAGTCATCAAATTCTAACTCAACAAATGACAATGGTTTCAAAGATCCATATGCATTTTGCAGAGATGCAATTTTTCTTGATACCAATGGATATGAATTATTCATGTTTTTTAATAGCAATAATTTTGAGAAGGCACCAACTTCAAATCCATGAAGGAGGAATCTTGTGATGCTTATATTTCTAGAGGTATATGTGGACATGGACTTGATGAAATCCCTAATAAAGTCATACAATCTTGTAATTATATCTTTCCACAGGCATGAAAAAAGTATTCTATGCACACTTGACTGTTCTTCATTTATTGAAGCTTTTGGGCTTGAGGGCCAAATGAGTGTGGCAATTAACATTGATGAGCTTTAGAAGAAATTCAAAAAAGAATAAAAGTTTCTACACTAGAAAGGTGATTATCCACCATATTCCTTTAAACCTCAAATCAAAGGGAGATAATCCAAAGAACGTGGATAAGATGCTGCCTATGGAAAAATCCAAAAACTACTTCCAGAAAGTAGTCTATGGTATGCATAAGGCATTGGAATGTGATGGTTCTAAGATGGTTTATGGGTTGACCTAAATTATGTCCTTGGATGTGCAAGACCCCTTTCATAACATGGAATATGATTATGTAGGGTATATTATCTAGAATATGCAAGAACAGATTGAAGCAACATAGAGAGGAGAATTGTAGAGCTTCAAGTTCCACCATTATTCACTATTAATGCATATGATATTGTACAATAATGTTGGATACCTTAGCCTATATTTTATTAACTAGACATCAAATGAGAATGGAAATCTACCAGTGCAACAATGGACACGCATATGGGACATATGTTACTATTATTCTAATTCCTTATCTTTCTTTAATAATTTTAGTTCTATAATAATGAGAATGTTAAACCACTAGTTGATTAGAGCCCTTGACATTTTGAAAAGGTTTATGAGGCCAACCCTCTTGCCAGATGATATAAAAATTGACCACAATTGGGGTGATGTGTTCTTATTCCAAGATTTTTCAGTCATGAGAGTTTATGCCTATCCCTACCAAAGCATATTCCTCCTAGGCTAGCCATAATTGAATTTTTGTGGTAATTAATTTTGATGGATAGGGAGTATCTGGGCCCTAAACTACATAAATGAACCTTCTTGTGTAGATGCTTTAGGATAGGGGATTTTTCAATTGGAATGGAGTCTCTTGACCAAATTCATGTGTATCTGAGACACTATAATTTATCCACTGCCCCTTATTTGATTTATGACCTCGAGGGTTTTTTTAGGCATTCTATAATGGATATTAGAAACTATAAATTTCCAAATAACAAAGAGTTTCCAACTAAAGATTTAATTAAAAATATTGTAGCTGAAGAAAATGGACCCAAACTTCAAGGGTTTCTGCCTAGAAACACCATATCCAAATAGACTCTAGAAGCTACTTGAAAATTATTTCCACATCATGTCACAAATACCACAAGAGTCCAAGGTTAAAGAGGAGAGAGTAATACCTAATTCCCTAGAACTAGGTGTTGTTTTGGAAGTGACAGGATGATGAACCTAAGACATCTATATGGGTGGAAAAGGGAAACAAAAGATAAAAGGTTATCCACATGCCTAGTAAAGTGAAGAAGATGACTCTATAGTTGATATATGACAAGAGCCAATATTTTGTTGATATAAGGTAGAACTACATACAAGATAGAGTGGTAGCAAGAGAGAAATCTCCGACTAACTTACAATTGATAGCTGCTAGGTTGGATGATAGGATCATCCAAGCTGAAAATTTTCTTGAAGATGATGAGTTCATCAAATGATCTAAGAATTTATAAGTTTCGTATATAGGGTTGAACAAAATGAATTCAAATTGACTCTCAACCCAAAGGAATTAGAGGAAAAATAAAAGGAGCTTGTTGAAAAGCTATTAGTCTATGACCCTAAAAGTGAGAAGATGACCCCTGTTGAGGCCAGAGACCTTGTACAAAGAAGTGGTTTGCTTCTAGTACCTAGTTGGGATCTTCAAAAGGCTTTTGTACTAGATTAGAATAGGAGGTAGGACAAATCAATATCATATGAAGCATTTGGTGCTAAAGAGTTGCAGAGGGGAACACAATTCAACATAGATTCAAAAACTTTGGTTGTATGCAACATAGTACAAGAAATAAACAACTAAAAATTAATGGATGTGGAAAACACAATGTAGGGGACCACCATAGTGTGGAAATCAAACAATAACATGGGTACAGGTCTTTCAAGTGCTCTTATACATTTTTCAATTAATGAATGAGGCCAAGGTTGAATAGATTGAGATGAGATTGGCTCAAAGTTTTCGAGATTACATTGATGCAAGAAAGCTCTATGAGGAAGAGCTCACAAAAAGATATGTATATGAGAAAATAATAAAAGAGCTTGAGGAAAGAACTTAGTAACTAGAAAGAGAATTTTCACATTAATGGAGCAACTCAAAGCTATGGAGGAGAACAAAGCTGAAGTGAGAATTGAAGAGCCAAAAAAGCCCACTAAAGAAGCAACAACTCAAATACCAGAAGGAATGCATGAAGGTCTTGAGCCTCAAGTTGTCACAATGGAAGTTGAAAATCCTTAGAAAAATAATCAATTAAAGGTAACTTTGTTGAGAGGTATAGTGAATCATAGGATAAGTGTCTTAAGGAGAATCTCTCAGCAGTAATATTAACTTTTTATTTCATTACAAAATGATAAGAACATTTGTGATGCAACATTAGCATGGCTATCACCAATTTTCAACCAATGAGGACCATATGTATAATTCTTTGAGAGATTGATTGTTTTAATGGCTAAGAAGTCAGATTTTCCAGACAAAATATTCATAGTGAGAGAGGATCTAGAAGTTGTGAAAGATTTGATTCGGTTTTTCACTAGAAAATTCCAAATTTCAAAGTAAAAATAATGACTCAAGGCATTGATTCTTTTGTTCTATTAGTTTTATATAATGATAGCAAGTTAAAGGATTGGTTGGAGTGGTCAAATTCATTTGATTAAATATCAACATTACAAAGGTGACAACTATTTTTGATTGAGATGTTTATGAGGTACCTTTTAATGATTTAATTGATTCTCTTTTTAAGGTGGAAATTTATATGAATTAGTTTTGTTGGTGTTTTTTTGACTACTGGGTTGCTCTGAACCTATTATTAGGATCCCAAGAAGAAAAAAAACTTAAGGACTAGCTTGGTCCTATATTTAGCAAGATTAATCTTAGCTTTGAACCAACTTCAACAAAGTATACTAGACTCTCTATACTTTAGGCTTTATAGGGCCAAGGTTGGTGCACCTCAAGGATATGAATGTGACTAGTTATTATGATTTTCTATTTAGAAAATTTCTCACTAATAGTTCTTCTTTAAAACCTATCCCTCACAGTAAATAATGGTCATAATTTCTTCTTAGATTTGCAACCAAATTTCTGATTACAATAGCTAGTTATAATCAAAAGGAAAACTATTACAAATAAATGATGACCAATAACTTTAGTTCTTCATTACATAAATGGAAAGTTGATTTTTGATTGATATATGTATTTTGAAACCATATGAACCATCAAATTGCAACTAAAATTAATTGATAAGTGCCTTATCCATTGTTATATAGAGTCAAAACCAGAAACTTTAGGCGTATTTAACTGACTTGCAATTCAATTTGTCAACAGTGAACTCTGAATCTCATTCTTATCATATCCCCTTCATATACCCAAAACCCTATCACTTACTGAAAGTAATTACTTAATTCTTTGAACCAAAAGCAATTGATAAGAGACATACAATTTATTTAAATTGCATTAAACTAAAAAAATATTGTTCACTTCAATTCTAAGATCATAAATACACAAGAAAAGGAGACAAAACTTATATACACATATATGTAGAACTTCCTTTGAAAATGAACACAATATTCGTACAAATTTTGAATATAATTTAGCAACCTTATCCCTAAGATCATTAGAAATAGGATGTGGGAACCTAGGAATTCCTACAAAAGACATTGGCTTGTATTTTTCCATACAAATTGGTTTTCTCTAGAACTCCATAGCATTTGAAGTACTTGCCCCAGTGGCATGGTTTTGGATAGGGATCTGAGGTTGTTGTACTTGTTGAAAGATAGGTATTTAATACCTATAGTAGATGATGAGGCAGGGGTTATTTGTGATATGTTTTGACTAGTTAACATAGGTCCACAAGTAGGAATAGATGGGACAACTTGTGAAGCTTCGTTAGGTTAGAAAACTAAGATAGAGTTATGTTGACAATTAGCTAATTGTGATATGTATTTTTTGCCATTAATAGCAATAGATGATGTACATGTTGATAGGAAACCTTAGAAATAATGATACTTAGTGTTTGGTAATCAGAAAATTGTCTTAGTATAGAATTTGTTTACAACACTGTATTGTTTTGTTTACAACATGTTGCAGACATCATATTATTATAAGAGAAGTTACAAGATAGTATACATGTTGGTGATGATTTTTATAACCTTTGAAGTATTTATGAATTGTACATAACATATATAATCATGTTTTGAGGATGCAGGACAACAAAATTGAAGGAAAGTATTTTTTTGTTTACAAAACTTTTACTTGTCCAATTACGGCTGACATCCTATATGTTTCCTCTAACTTGAAAAAGTAAATTGGGTCCTACCTAACCCAATAGTAATTTATGTAGAGGCATGGTATTTATGCAAAAGACTTCTTGCCATAAGAAGTGTGCTATCTTGATATTATATTGAAGTGAAGTGCTTGTACGTGATTGTGAAATTATGCGAAGTGAGCAAACTTTTGTGAAAGTGGTATATGAAAAGTTTTGTATGAGCTATCTAGTGATCCAAGATCAAGCTAAAGATCAACGATCAAACAAGGAAGGCAAATAACACTAAATTACTTGTTTGAGTAGTGAGATCTTCTTGTAGTTGAAATTGCATGGTTGGGAAGTGGGCTCTTCTTGCATACATTATACTACAACTCCTAATAGTGTTGGAATATCCTAACATGGATTCAAAGTCTCCTAATAGGGATTTCTTATACTAAATTTTCTCATTGACTCCTAATAGGGTCCATCCTCTAGAAAGAAACTTATATATCAGTATACTATCTAATGGGTATCATCCCCATCAGGGTTTCCCCTTGGCCAAGGTTTCCCTAGTTAACAAAATATGGTGTTATGAGTTATCTTTGTTGGAGTCGATGAAATCCAACTTTGAAGATGCCCAAGATCACTTGCATGCAATAAAATGTCAAAGGGAAGCCAAGGAGAGAAGAGCGTGGAGCAAAGGAAAAACCCTAAACAAACATGAGAGAGAAAATATGTAAACACAAAGAAATATGTATTTACAATAGAATGAGATATGAGTTATGAAAATAAAATGAGAGAGAGACTACTTATAAAGGCCTCATAAAATCTCCTAGAACAATCTAGAAGATGCTAGGAGATAAGTATGACAACTAAGCATACATCCACATGAGGTGGAAAGTCTTTGAACAAGGTGAGAGGATAAGTATGACTTAGGAGAGAACAAACTCTCGTATTGTCAACAACTTATAACAAACTCCTAGACTACAACTAATAAATGAAATGCATTTACCTAAGTAAGCTTAAGTAATAGAATAAATAATAAATAATAAATTATTTACTCTAATACCCCCCCTTAAGTGCAACTTAGGGAAATGCCTTGAGCTCACAAAACTAAGAAATGCAGAAATGTAGAATGGGTCTTGGCAACAAGGCCATGTTAGGTACCCATGTACAATGCAAAGAAATGCAACCCTAAAATAAAAGAAAGAGAGAAAACCACGTGGGAAAACCCCCCCCCCCCCCCAAAAATAGCTAACCACCTAGTGATGAACTGAAGAAGCCTCCAACTAGGGAAATGTCTCCTAAAATAGGAACAAGGAGTGATAATGAAGAGCATCACTGAAGCATGAAGAAGCTGCAAAATCTACCATCAAGAAAGAAAATTACTGATCTAAAGAACCTCCATGGAAGAAAAAGGCATGAACCAAGCGTGTCTATATGGTAGATGATCCATCTCACCAAAATGCATAGGTAGCCAGCCACTGCAATCACCTTGTATGTAGGATCAACCACTGAATACATAGCTCACACTAATGAACCATCAAACCAAAGAAGCATTAGAAAAATAGAATAACCCCCCCTTAATGCAAATGGGGTGAGATGATAGGCAACTAAAAAGGTTAGCCAAAGACTCCTACAGATGAACCAAGATGAAGAGAAAGATGAAGAGGTACAAACACCCATAAAGGCATGGTCAAACTGACTCTGCATGGGCTAATGTCATGGAAAATACACTCACTTGACAAAGGAAGAGGGCACCAAAATGGTAAAACCTATCCCCCCATGGTGCTTTATAAAAATAGTGCAGGTACAACTATCTCAAAACAATGTTCATGACCCCCAGAATGCAAGAGTGGCACTTTATCTCAGTGTGATATATAAAAGTGCTTCAAAGTGTTAGCTATAATGATAAAAAAAAAAAACAAGTTACAACAACAGATAGTACAATCCAAAACAAAATAAGCCATGCTAGGAAAACGATCCTCGAACCTAAAATATCCAAGATATCCACCATGGACTAAAAATGCCAAAAACATAATAGAAAGAGCATGGGCTAAAATCTAAGGAAAAATAATACATTTTTGAAAAGATGACAAAATCAACTTTCCAAAAATATAACATTTTCAAAAAATTGACATGGGATGCAAAAGAAATGCATGCTGGAGTCAAAAATAAAACTTTAGGCTTCAATTGAAAATAAAAGAAACAAAACTACATGAAAACCTAAAAATACCTACACCAATGTCTTCATCTTAGAACTATCTTTTTAGTGCTTCTTTCAAATCGGAAAAATACCTCTGTATGCTCAAGTTTTGGCCAAAAAACCAAGAGTAGGTCCAAAATGACCCTGGCAATGTACAAGAGGTGGATGATGCATTGCTGACATCAAAAAATCACCGGCTTGAATTTGATAGGCCAGTAGCTGTCGCAGAAAAAAAGAAGCCATGTGGCAAAATCTAACGTGGCAGGGGTGATGTGGCAGGTCCAAGTGGCAAGGTGCCAAATGGTACCCAGGCCACGTGTCACCCCTGCACTGGCTGACACTGCAGACTGGGCTCAAAAGAGGGCCAATTGTGCTACTGGAAAAGTGAGCAGCACTGGGGTGGAGATCAAACATTAGAGCGATAGGATAGTGGTTGCTCAACTGGTGGAGGTAGTGATAGAGGGTGGCCTAGTTTGGAGGCGCCACCGAAAATGGTGGTGCATGAGCCACAGAGGAAGCCGAGCGTAGAAAAGGTAGTGTGGCCAGTGTCGATGGGTGCTGGTGGAGTGCGGGCAGCCTTGTGGTGGCTACTGGGTGGTGCCACAATGGTGTGACCTAAAAATGATTTTAAATTTTAATTTTTTTTTCCAAAAATCATCCGTACAGTCCATATGGAAGCCTGTAACTAAATGTTTTTTTGCCTCTCGGAGCTCTATCTCCAAAATTGAAATTGTTTATATGAATCCTGACTGTAAACAGCCTTCGTGATCCAATAGCAGTGTTTGTTTGGGCCCAATGTGCTCCAAAAATTTGTTGTTCCCTTGATTTGAAGAAAAATGCATAAACAAACCAGGGTTTGTGACTCCAAATCATGGCTTCAAAAATTCTGTAATGAAGCAGCAACAGGAAGGCTCTGATACCATGTTGGAGTTGATGAAATCCAACTCTGAAGATGCCCAAGATCACCTGCATACAATAACCTATCAAAGGGAAGCCAAGGAGAGAAGAGCATGGAGCAAGGGAAAAACCCTAAATAGACATGAGAGAGAAAATATGTAAACACAAAAAAAAATGTATTTACAATAGAATGAGATACGAGTTATGAAAATATAATGAGAGAGATTGCTTATAAAGGCCTCATGGAATCTCCTAGAACAAGCTAGAAGATGCTAGGAGATAAGTGTGACAACTAAGCATACATCCACATGAGGTGGAAAGTCCTCGAAAAAGGTGAGAGGATAAGTATGACTTAGGAGAGAAAAAACTCTCATATTGTCAACAACTTATAACAAACTCCTAGACTACAACTAATAAATAAAATGCATTTACCTAAGTAAGCTTAAGTAATAGAATAAATAATAAATAATAAATTATTTACTCTAACAATATTTGTGCATTGCTATTGTTACTATTCAAAATTACTTTATTGCTTTGTTATGCATGATTTAAAGTAAGTAATAATATCCAGTTGGCGACTAAAGTTTGTAGATTACTAATTCACTCCCCCTCTTAGTAATCCATATTTCTAACATTTGGTATCAGAGCACATTTAATTTTAAGAGGCTTAACAACTTAAGTAATATCCCTATGGATATGGAACAGTTGATGAAGAACCTTGAAGAAGCTCTTGAAAAAAATGATCTCCTTACTAAAGAAAGAAATAAGCTAAAGGATAGATATGAAGATTCCAAAGTGTACATTGGTTAGTTGAAGGAAAAGATTGAATATCTGAAATCCAAACCTAAATCTACTGAATCTAGAACTATTGATTATGACTATTCAAAGTTGAAGACAAAATACAAAATCTTGAAGCATGGGTTGAAGATTATAAATCTAAAGTTGACTTTGAGAAATGATCTTAGCAAAATTGAATCTATTTTGAAGACTAAAAGTGAAGATCTAAGAGCAAGTCTAGAAAAGAAAACATCTGAGCTTGAATCATTAAAAGAAGATCTTGAAGAACTTCTTAAGTACAATACTATTGTGAAAGGTGAATTGACGCAGTGTAAACAACAACTTGAGAAACTTTATTCTAGCAGAGAAAAGCTTGATGATTCAATGTCTATACAGATACCTTCTTATGACAAGACTGGTCTTGGCTATCTAATCAACATGTTGATGAAGAATCCTAAGATTATATTAGATCCAAAAGAAAAAGACAAATCTAATGACAAGATTGAATCCAGTCAATATTTTTTTGAGTAACCTAAAGAAGTTGAGCAAAACAAGGAAGTTAAAATCTTGGATGAACCTAAGTATGTGGAAACTCCTAAGGAAACCAAGTATGAATTTAGAGGTAAGTGTTTTTTATGTACTGAAATAAGTCATATAAAAAGAGAGTTTGCAAATAAGTCATTCAGTCATGTTAAGGACTTTTATTGTCATAATTGTCATGGTATGGGTCATAATGCAATTGATTGTAAGAAACCTAAGTATGATAATGATAGGAGAAATAGTAGAATGTCTAGATATACTAACCCTATAGATAGAAGAAGATCTAATGAAAGGACATCAAGAGAAGGAAGTTCTTATGAAGATAGAAGATAGATAATGTGTTATAAGTATAACAACTTAGGACACATTGCTCAAAATTGTCATACACCTGATGATCAACAGAATCCTAGAAGTAGAGCACCTATATGTCAGTTATGCAACAACTTTGGACACACAACAATGTACTGTAGAATGGACAAAAACTTTAGAGATAGAAGAAAAAATCGAAGAAACTTCAAGAATAGAAGAAATGATAAAAGGAACCATAAAAGGAACTCTGGAACTAGCAAAGATAATGAAGAACCAAGAAACATTGTGAGTGAACTTTGAGAAGAACTTAATGACACATTCATGAAAGGAATAGATATCTCAAAGGAAAAGTTAGACAATGATGAAATAGGAAGATTAAAGTCAGACATTGAGTTTGATTCAATTAAATTGAATTAAGCTTGTTCACAGAATCAGTATTTGAGAACTTCATTCACAGACTGAAGTAGCAAAGTTGGGAAAATGTGTATTTAGTTATGTTTAGATGGTACCTAAGTTCACTTGTTATTTGGAGCTCATCTAAAGAAGTTATGATGGAATTTAGAGTTACAAGTATTATAGTAAGAATTAATTCTATAACAAAAAATGAAAAGTAAGTTTTTTGAAGAGAATTTTGTGATGCGAAGTCTTCAGGATATTTGTGATGATTAAAGGAGGCTATAGTAAATCTCAAGTGACATCCAAAAATTGGATAGATGATCTTGAAGAGTTAATTGATTGCAGAATGCAAGTAACAACATTTTCATATTTGTGGAAGTACACAATTAATGCAAGTTTAAGTTGAGGGATAAATGGAGTACAAAATTGATTTTACTTCATTGCAAACACACTCAAAGTGAAGAGCATTCAAAAGTGACTTGTCAGAGTGATTTTGAAGCAAACCCTATTTTAAGAAAGAGGTATTTTATCATTTTTCTACAAAATTTGTTCGATAAAATATATTTTTTGATAAAGATCATGAATATGTTAGTAGTACATAGTGTTGAGAATGAAGATAGACCTATGTTTAAAATAGTTTTTGTAAAACCTAATGAAGCAAACCTTAATTCTATACTATCTATCACTCTGAACAACATAGTTTATCTGGAAGACGTAGAAATTTATTTGAATTGCAAGTCTAAATCAATTGGTAGTAAATATATGAACAAGGATATGAAACTAGTCTTTAACCATGGCATGAATATGAAGCTAGTATTTGAATATTTAAAAGAATTATACTTGTTTAATATCATTTCTATTGTGAACTAGATACAGATGAATGGAATCAAATCATATTGAGTAGGATACATGATGGAAAACTGTGGATGCAAGATAATGTAGTAGACATTTTAGCCAACCTTATACATGAGGTAATTGGTCTTAGCAAAGAAGGCAGTGTACCCATAGGTGAGAAATTGGTAAAGAAGATATTAGAAAGTTATACTAAGGCAATATACAATGGGAAGGCTATGGTAATTAGCTCCATCAAGAAGGATGATGTGAGATTTCTTAGTAGCATTATTTGCTTATTTAGTTTGTGCAAGTTCCAAGATGGATGAACTCTCAGCTGGATTTATATACGCAACTTACAAGATATGTGTAGAGAAAGAGCAAGTAAATTTGAGGGAAATACTAAGGATCCAACTCTTGGAAAACCTTGAAAAGATTAAGAGAACAAATAATGGTGTGTTTAGGTTCCAATAATTGATAAATCACATATTCTTCCATGTACTAAAGAGATTTCCCTTCTTATTAGTAACATATATAATGAATAGTGATAGATGCACTATGGAGAAGATCACAGAGCTATGCAGAAGGCACCCTATAGACAAGATATTGGACAACAAAAACCTAATTATGAGGACTTTTCAAAATGAGGTGAAACAAATATTTAGGATTTCACCTGAAATTGTGGATAGAATCAAGGATGATATATGTATTCTAGTTGATATAGATCATACTTTTATTCAAGAAGTGGAACCTTGGGAGACATTTTTAGATCCCTTGAGCTATGTGTTGAGTGATGATGTTGTAGTTACCAACATTGATTTGTTGCTGAATTTAGAGAAAGACAAAGTAGAATATAGATTTGGCACCTATGATGAGATTACACAGCATGCTCATCAAGCAAACTTAGAGAAGGCATCACACAAGAAGGTTGAGTCAATCATGAAAAAGGCACTATCTAAGGCTAGAATGTTAGAGAGTGAATCTTAGGCCATGAGATAGACATTAAAGCAAGGTGTATTAAACATAAAACCCTTGTCAGTTTTGGTTGTTGAGACATCTTTAGAGCAGAGCATAACATATGTGACAGTATCTGATGTTCAACCTAGTGAGTAGAAAGGAAAATTAGAAAGATTAGTTGAAGTGGTATCTTCAAAGGAAAAGATAGTCAAACAGATGGCCATAGGACCTAGTAAGAGGTAGAAAACATTGTTGAAAATTGAATCAAGTGATGAAGAAGATGAGGAATAGGAAATCAAACAAGTTGAAAGGGTAACTTCACCTAAGCAAGTAGCTAGTAAATATTGGCAACCTTGGAATCCAAAGATTGAGAAGATTAACAAAATGATTTCCAATGAGGGAAACTTTTTTTAGATGAACAAGTTCTATGACTTATACAATAATTTTGAGAAGGATTAGATTGATATATCTATTGTGAGATATATTATAGAAAATGATATTAGTATGATAGATATCAATGGAGTAGTGAACTAGAAAGTCTATATGAGACTTATAGATAAGAAGACTCCTACAAGGGAAGAAGAACTTGAACTTCAGAAATCTATGCTAAGGACTATCTACAAGATTGATGATGAAGATGAAATTAAGAGATTGTTGAATAACCTTACACCATATTTGAGGAATAAGTTGAGGCCATTCTTATTTATGGTTGGTGAGAAGGATAAGTTGAGAAAGGAGATTGCAACATCTATCAATAAGATGATGTCAGAGTTATAGGAAACATCTCCTCCAGATCCTAGAACCTCAAAATTATTAGTAAGTTGTGAAACCATGAAGATTGATCAAACCAATGTTACTCTTAACATTGATGACACCAATCCATTTGGAAGTTCCAAACCATATGTAACTGATATAGAAGATATTGAGGAAAAGTTGAAACAAATTAAGGAAGAGAAGAGGTTACTAGAAGAAGAAAAGAAAAAGATAGAGGAAGCCAAACAAAAATTGCTTAAGGAAGAAAGGAAAAGAAAGGAATATGAAGAAAAGAGAAAGATTGTAGAAGAAGAGAATAGAAAGAAAACTAAGGAAGAAGAGAGGAAAATATCAAAAGAGAAGAGAGAAAAAGAAGAAAAGGAAAAGAAAGAAGAGGAAGAGAAAAGAGCACAAGAAGAAACAAAGAAATAGAGGGAGGATGAGACTAAACCATCTAGTTCATCTACTCTACTCTCTCTTTCTATTTTAGCTACTGATGATGATGATCAGATTGATCTGATTTCAATCCTTATCTAAACTTTTATACAAGAATAAAATAGGGAAAATTTTATAGAGATCATTAATGGAAGTAACTGACAGACTGCACAGCAGTTTAACAGTACAACATACTGAGTCAAACCTCGAATAGAGAGCACAAGTAGTGCTAAAGTCTTTCGATGAAGAGTTTACTAATTTGTTGAACATTGTAGAGGTGAAGGCTCAAATTTCTCATGATGCTAACTTGTTTAGCACTATCTGCCATAATATCAATAATGACTTAGTCAATCTTGATACATGCATAAAACAACTTCAGAAATGTTAGCAGGAAGGGAAAGCCTTGTATGCTAAGTGTACCTTATCATAAAAACTAACTATAGATTTGGGCAGTCAGTTAGAGACTAAGATGAGTGAGCTAGAGGCTCCATGTAGCTAGATCTAACATCCATTTAGCAAATTTGATCATTTTGAGGGTCAAGTTTCCAATATTTGCAACAAGATAAGGAAACTAGAACTTTGAAAAGAGAAGATTTTGAAGAGAACATATGATTTCAGAGAATCTATTGCTGTAAAGTTATCTTTTTTTGAGAATAAACTAGAGGAATGTGTCAAGGCCAAGGACACATATAGAAAATTTTTGTATTCAGATATCAATGTAGTTGAGATTGCATCATATGCTTTATGTGCAATTCTCACATTAGCTAAGTCTACCAAAGAAACATGGAACAAAGGTAGGGAAAATTTGAAGACCATTTTTGATGATTGTATGAGGATAATATCAACATAAGAAAGGACAACTATTTTGCCAATTTTTGGATAGAATCTTGACATTGATGTCAAAGGGGGAGAGATGTGAAAACTGTATACATGACAAAAGGAGAGATTGTTGGGAGAAATACATGTGAATATTGTAACAATAGAAAGTATATTGTAAGGGGGGGCATATATGTGAAGTTGAACAAGTTATAATAGATGCAAAGTTTACTTTGATAGTTAAGTTTTGTCACTTAGCCAATTTTCCCTATTTTATTGCCTAAATGCCAAAGGGGGAGATTGTTGATAATGGCTAATTGTGATATGCAATTTTTTTCATTAATACTCATGATGTACATGTTGAAAGGAAACCTCAAAAATAAAGATACTTAGTTTTTGGTAATCATAAAATTGTCTAAGTATAGAATCTGTTTACAACAATGTATTGTTTTGTTTATAACATGTTGTAGATGTCATATTATGAAAATAAAAGTTACATGGAGATAATAAAAATGTTGATGATGACATGTATAACCTTAGAAGTTTGTATGGACTATACAAAATAGATATAATCATGTTTTGATGATGCAGGATAATGGAATTAAAGGAAAGAATTGTTTTGTTTACAAAACAATTACTTGTCCAATTAGGGCCGACATCCTAGATGGTTACTTTAACTTGGAAAAGTGAATTGTGGTCCTAGTTGACCTAGTAGTAATTTATTTAAAGACATGTTGTTTATGCAAAATGCTTCTTGCATTAAGAAGTGTGCTATCTTGATATTATGTGGAAGTGAAGAGCTTGTATGTGATTGTGAAGTTATGCGAAGTGAGAATTTTTTTGTGAAAGTGGTATATGTAAAGTTTTGTATGAGTATTTTGGTGACCCAAGGTCAAGATAAAGATTAGAGATTAGATGAGGAAGGAAAATAATAGTAAATTACTTTTTTGAGTAATGAGCTTTTCTTGTAGTTGAAATTGCATGGTTAGGCAGTGGGCTCTTCTTGCATACATTATACTACACCTTCTAATAGGGTTGGAATCCTTTAATAGGGATTCAAAGTCTCCTTATAGGGACTGCTTATACTAAATTTTCTCATTGACCCCTAATAGGGTCCATCCTCTAATAAGGAACTTATATATCAGTATACTATCTAGTGGGTATCATCCCCATTGCGGTTTTACCTTGGCCAAGGTTTCCCTAGTTAACAAAATATGGTGTTATGAGTTATCTTTGTGCATTTCTATTGTTACTGTTCAACATTACTTTATTGATTTGTTATGCATTGTTTTAAATAAGTAATAATATCCAATTGGCAACTAAAGTTTGTAGATTATTGATTCACCCCCCTTACTAATCCCTATTTCTAACAAGTTAGACTTGATAAACTAAATTTTTCTTCTAGTTTTAGTATCTTGTGCTTCATTCTCAACCTTCTCTAGCTCTTTATCCAAATCCTCCCTCTCCTTTCTAGCCCTTTCTAAATCCAAGTCAAGCTTAGACATAAAAAGGTTTGTAGAGTTACTAGGAAGAAGTTGGGACTCACTTATTTGTACCCCTACCACCTTTTATTTCCCTTTATCAAGTTTGTTTACAGTTACATCTACAATCTTAGGTTCAACAGGCCTATAACTTTGGAATTCTTTAGAATAATAGAGAAGCGGGGGGGGGTGAATTAGTTATCCAAGGTCTAGATGTACAAATAAAACTTTTCATAGCTTAGTTAACCCATATCCATAAATCATTTTTCTCATGCATACATCCATTAGATCATACAATCACAATCACTTAAACTTGTAGGTTACTGTCAAATCAAGTTTGCAAAAATATAAGGATGAAACATAACACATTCAATAACACATTTGACACAATGATTTAATGTGGAAACCAAATTTTGGGAAAATCACTAGTAACATGCTACTCATTTTCACTCTTTTGAAGTGATGCCCTATGAAAGGCCAAACCTATTAAAGGTTACAATGCACACTGCTAAATGTGACTTGGTTAAAGGATTTCAATCACCCTATTAGGAGTGAGCCTTATTAGAGGACTTTAGATCATTCACTTAGAATGTCACCTGGTTAAAGGATTTACAAATGACTGTTAGGTCAATCTTAATCAAAAGGATTTATCGTAGATTGGTACAATGATTAGAAAGTAATAGTAAGGCTTGATCTGATAACAATTTACAACAAACTTGTAGATTACATATCTCTATTTTAGTCCTCCATTCTACTTGTCTTTCACACACTTCAAATTTGACTACTTGTTCACCCTTCAAGCATCCATACCCTTAAGCCTTCTTTCTTTTCTTGCCAATGCAGTCTCTTCTCTTAGGTCACTGAATGAAGCAATACCCTAGACTCCTCGTGTTCCTTAGTTTCTCTCACATGACAACCTTTGCTTCTAACCAACCATCTTTATAAATAGAAAATTAAGATCTTTTTTTGTTCATCCTCCTTTGTCCATTTTAGGGTTAGGTTGGATTAGGTAAGATTCAATGAATCTACCCATCATTTCATTTCATTCCCTTCTTGTAACTTCTCCTTTAATCCTCTTTGAATTCACCTCAAAATGGTTCATCTCAAATTCTATACCACCAATTCATCAAGCTTATCTTCCACACAATTAATACAATACAAGAAATCAAACTTGTCAACTCAAACTCATTAAATTCATGATCTTTCTCATAATGATGACACTCATCATTAACTTTCTTCTAATGCTCAACACATACTACATTGCTCGACATCCACTATCAAAACACTCAGCATGAATTAAATTTTAATGGTGCTCGACATCAACTAAACTTTGTTCAACATAAACTGCATCACTTAGCTTACACTAAAATTGATTTTTCTGTTCAGCTTACACTAACTTTGGTCAGCACCTACTATATATATTGTTAAGCATGGTAGACACACTTTATTTAACTTGTTCTTCTAAACTTAATTAGTGTATCCATCCTTGGCAACTTTAAGTAGATTATCAATACACTATAATATCACCATCTTAATTAATCCTTGTACTCCTTTTCCATATCATAACTCAACCTATCCTCTAGGTGTTATTTTTACTTCATTTGATCAAATCCTCTTCATCAATCAAACAAATGATAGTACTCAAACCATCTAAGAAATTTTCTTACTAGCAAGTAGAAAGTTTGACATTAACGACGAAACAATGAATGAAATACATATTCATACTTGTATCAATGTGTTTTCAACAATCTCCCTTTTTGGCAATGATGGCAAATCAAACTGACGAAACTTAATCAGTATAACCAGAAAAATACCAAAAATAAAATAGTTCTTTGTATTGAAATTTGTCCCTCTATCAACAAATTTTCATCTTCTGAATAGGTTACAAAATTCTTTTCTAATCAATAGACAATCAATCAAATCATACTTATGACTCCCTCTGGATCACTTCTCATATCTCCTTTAACATTAACTCCCCCTTACTAGGTATTCCATGTTTGTTCTATGGTTTCTTTCATCTCCTTCTTTGACAACAATATCTCCCTTAGCAGTCAGGATTTCTCCCTCAACATGATTTCTTCCGTCAACAATATTTCTCCCTCTTTGACAACAATGCCAAATACTTCTCATCTTAATATGCAGATATGAACATTTTTAGTTTTTCCCTCTATCACCTACCTTGTGACTGATTTGTAGCTTTGGCTCTTTAATTACTTTAGGCAGCTTCCTAAAGTAAGATCCACTACATCAATGTGTAACATATGTCAATGAACTTGTTTGATGTAGGGAACTTCTCATGCTTCTTAGATAGCCTTTGATAGGGGTATCACCCCTAGTTTACCTCTTAGATACTTATGAGCATCCTTAGGTAATGCTTTTGTGAAGATATCAACTATTTTCTATTTTGTGTTTACATATTCCATCTTCACCTCTTTATCTTGAACTAACTCTTGCAAGTAATGATACTTCATTGCAATGTGCTTAGTCTTTGTATGCATCACATGATTCTTTCATATATTTATAACACTTGTATTATCACAATAGAGTATCATAGATTCAGTGATTTTCTCCTTCATACCTTTGAGTAGTTGTTTCATCCATACAATGTTTATATAGTTTATTGTAGCAATAACATATTTAGCTTTAGTAGTAGATTGAGAGATGTAGTTTTGGTTCTTTCTAGTTCATGTAACTAGCCTTTTACCAAAGAAAAATGCTCCTCTACTACTACTCTTTTTTTCATCAATATTTTCAGCCCAATCAACATTAGTGTAGGCTCTAAATTCAAATTTCTCATTTTTCTTGTAGTATAGACCATAGTCTTTTGTTCATTTAAGATATCTCATTATTCTCTTAACAACCATCAAATGGTTCTCCCTAGGATTAGCAGAGAATCTTGCAACTATCCCAATAGATAATGCAATATAAGGTTTGTTGTGTACTACATATTGTAATTTTCTAATCATAGACCTATACAATGTTTGCTTCACCTTAGCTTAATCATCATTCTTTGACAATTTATGGCCTATCACCATAGGTGTGCTTATTGGCTTTGAATTCCAATCAAAAAGTTTTCAATATCTCTTTTACATATTTTGACTAAGTGATGTAAATACCTAATTTCATTTGATGTAATTACAAACCCACAAAGAACTTGATCTCTCCAAACATAGGCATTTCAAATTCTTTCTTCATTTCATTTGCAAAAGATTTATATAAAGTATCTTGACCTCCAAATATGATATCATAACACAAATTTCATATAGTAAAATTCCTTTTCCTTTTTCTATCTTCAAGTACACATTGTTGTTATCATCAGTCCTCTCAAATCCAATTTTCAAAAGATAATTATGAAGCCTTTCATACCATGCTCTTGGTGCTTTCTTCAAACCATATAAAACTTTGTGTAGTCTGCATACCATGTTTTTTTTGTTAGCATCAAAAAATCCTTCTACCTATTCTATATAAACCTCTTCCTACAATATACTATTCATAAATGTAGACTTAACATCCATTTGGTAAACTTTGAAACCTTTTTATGGTGAGTATGCAAGCAAAGTTCTCACTCCTTCCAAACTTGCAACAATAGTGAATGTTTCTCCATAGTCCGTCCCTTCTTCTTGTGCATATCCTTTACAAACTAATCTTGCCTTGTTCCTTATGACTTCACCATTTTCATCTAACTTGTTTCAAATACCCACTTGGAGCCTATCACATTTTTATCTCTTGTTTTAGGAACTAGAGTCCATATAATATTTTTGTCAATTTGTTCAATCTCTTCTTTCATGACTTTACTCCAGTTGACATCTTCTAAGGCATCTTTCAATATTTAAGGTTATTTCATGCTCAACAACATGTATAATTTCTCAACTTGTTCCTTTTCATTGGTCTAGCATTTTAATCTCCACTAATCTATTTAGCAGGGTGATGTCTCTTAACACACTATAACAATCTTGGTTCTGCTCTATTTTTCTCATTTGGTTTCTCAACTTATGAATCACTATGTAAATCTTTGTTAGGTAGTTCAACATCTCTTTCACATACACTAATCTCAAAATCTAAATGTGCCTCAACTTCATTTTGTTACTCGGCACCTAAATATAGCTTAGTTCTTGAATACAACTTGACATTCATAGTATGCGACTCAGCAGTCACTAAAACTTGCTGTTGGTTTGCAACTTGATTTACAACATCTTCATCAACAAGAATACCTTCAAAAAAGTATACAAATAATTTTTATTCCTTCATAGGTTTAGCCTACTGTACTTTTTTATATTTATCAAATTTCACATTTGCACTTTCCACAACTTTGTTAGTGTTAGTATTTAAACACTTATAAGCTTTACTTCTTGTGGAATAACCAAGGAATATAACTTCTTCACTTTTTTCATTTGATTTTCCATTCCTAAAATATTTGAGAATATAAAACTTGCTTCCAAATACCTTAAAATATTTTACATTGGGTGAGTATCCATACCATAGCTCAAAAGGTTTTGAATGAGTACCTTTCTTGACTTGTACACGATTCAAGGTGTAGATTATCAATGCACTATAATATCACTATCTTAACTGATCCTTGTACTCCTTTTCCATATCATAACTAAACCTATCCTCTAGGTAATATTGTTACCATATTTTATCAAATCCTCTTCATCAATTAAACAAATGATAAAACTCAAATCATCCAAGCAATTGTCTTACCAGCAAGTAGCAGGTTTGACATCAGTGACAAAACAATGATTGAAACACATATTCAATATTGTATCAATATGTTTTCAACATATAAGGCTGGACTTGTAAGATAATAGGACCCTCCTTCTCTTTAAGAGGGCACTATTGCTCTTGGACTTTGGATTTTAAAGCATCAACATCTCCAAAAACATCTAAGTGCAACTTAGAAGATTTCTCTTCTAGTCTTTTATTTTGCTCTTGCAAGGAGGCCATTCTCCTAAGAAAATTGTCCCTTTTAATGAGTTTATTCAAGGTAACTTGTTCCTTTTCTTTCTCTAAACAAATGCATTTGGCCTCTTCTTCTACAACCCTTTTCCTAAGAACTTCTAGTTCTGAAAATAAATCTTCTAGATCTATAGAAGTGGCTTCTGAATCTACTAGGTCATCTAGGTCTATGAGATTTCTTTCCACATAAGGACCTTTTCTGGGAGTGAATCTAGTATCCATATTACCTTTATATCCCCACCTATGGTTCATTTCATTCACTATTTCTAGTTTATAAGGAATGTCCCCTAAAGAAGATACATTCTTGTCATGATAAAATCTCTTTTCTTGAAATGGGGTGGTGAATCTCTCTCCCAATAGTATAGTAGTTTCAGATTCAGAACTCAAGGAAGATGACTCTTTTTCTACCATATGTTGGTTCTATAAATGGGTTGACACACTAGCCCTAGATTTCCATGTAGAATTGGAATCTATTTTATTTTTATTTTGGTACTTCCTACCCACATGAGGTAATTTAGTGTATAGTGGTATTTCTAGGTTAGCCTTTGCAAAATCCTGGGTATTTTTCTTCTTATCAGCCATTGGTTAGAAAATTTTGAAAAATATAGTACTAGCTACAAAAACTTTGACTTGAGTTTCCACCCTATGAAGGCAAAGTATTTAAAGTAACCTTTCAGACTAAACAAATAACATAGGAGAATTTTTGATAGAAAAAGGGGCCAACTAGAAAACTATCAATGTTGCAACAATGGATTATACAAATTTACTTTGAAGACAAGGTACTAGAAAATGAATAGTTATAGTTCATATAACAAAACTCTTTATACAATTCCCTAATGGAGTCACCATTTTGTTGGTGTTTTTTGAACTACCAGGTTGCTTCTTACCTAATATCAGGATGCATAAGATCAAAAAAAACCTAAGGACTAGCTAGGTACTTTATTCAACAAGATTAATCTCAACTTTGAACCAACTTCAACAAAGTATACTAGACTCTCTACACTTTAGCCCTTGTAGGGCCAAGGTGGGTGCACCTCATAGTAGATAATGGTCACAATTCCTTCTTATATTTGCAACAAACTTTCTAATTACAATAGCTAGCTATAATCAAAAGGAAAGCTATAACAAATAAGTGCTGACCAACAACTTTAGTTCTTCATTACATAAATTTAAAGTTAATTTTTGATTGATATATGTATTTTACCACCATATGAACCATCAAATTCTAAATGAAATTAATTCACCGGTAAAGATTCTAAATACAACACAGAATTTGACAACTTGATCATTCATATTCATTATAGCTTCAAGTTTATAAGAGTGAATATATTCATACAATAAACAAAAATTGATGGAATGTAAATGACATAAAACTAAAAAATCTAACGACTTCCACCCTCTACTCAACATCTTGGAAATCCTTATAAAGAATTGCAATGAGCTTCAGATGGGAGGAGGACACATGTCAAAACCTTAATGGAAGAGAAAAAAAGGCAAGACATGCACAAAAAGTATACAATTAAGACATTCCTCTACCCTTGATCCAAAAATAGGAAGTAGTTGAAAAGTTAGCATGTGGCTATTTATTGTTGGAGCTTTAACTTTAGAGTTTCAACTCTATGGCCAATCACACCTCTAAGGATAGTTTTCCTTGTCTCATCACCTTGTTGTGTTTGTGGAACATCAATGCTCATTCCTATGGTCTCTTTATTCTCTACCTCCATTTCATCTATTTGTGTTGTTGTCTCTACTATGACCTTAGATGGTTGTTCCTAACTGTCTTATTCCTTGCTTTATTCTACAATGGAAACCTATTCAACATTTGATAGTTTCTATCTGAGAGATGCAACTTTAGTTTCTAATCCTTGGACCTTAGCCTCAAGCCCCTCAATATTCTACTTCTAGACATGGCTTTTCCTAAGCTCCTCATCATAGAGGTTCCTAACATCAATGTAATCATGAAAGGATTTTTCTAGCCTTGTCTCTATCTCCTCTACCTTGGACTCATTCATAAATGAAAAGTGTTTTACATCCTTGGAGATCTTTGCACTTGAGGTACCTTGTAATGTTCATACTATCATTTTTCCTTGATTTGTGCTCTACAGATCCATTAGTTTGGGCTTGTTTATTGCAAGAGCATGCTCCATACTACTAGAGACTTGGCATCAATGTTGAATCCAGATCCTCTCTATAGTCCACCAATACCATATGCCTCATATGTGATGCATTCTTTTGTCTTCTAATTTGGTCAATCATAAATGCTTGTTCCAAATCCCAACCAAGCACTAACAACATCCCACTCCTCTGCACTAGACCCTTTACCTCCTCAAGAGACATGACTTCATTTCCTAGATCATAGATGTGAAATTTTTCAACCAATTATTTTTTTTACTCATCTGATCACTTGGTTTCATTTTCAACACTAGTTCACTCTATTTAGCCTTATACAGGAAGCTCTTGAACTTGGTTGATTTGATGAACTCATCATCTTCTATAAATTGCTGGGCTTGGATAATCTTATCATCCAACCTTGCTATTGCTAGTTCTAGGTTAGTCAATGTGTTCTCATTTGCAGTGACTCTATCTTTCATATAACTTTTTCTTAAGCCAACGAAGTATTGAATTCTACTACGCAGGATCAGCAATGTCCTCTATTTAACCTTTTTAGGGATGTGGAAAATATTTTTGTCTTATTTCTTTTAGTGACCATGATGCCTTAGGGGGCTCATATTCTTCAATTTCCAAGGACACATCATGTTTAGGGCTATCAGGATTCACCCTCTCTTCTTTCCTAAGTGGTTCCTCTGGGATTTGTGCCATAATTTTTGCATGGTCAACCACCATCTTTCTAATCCTTTGTGGGTAGGGGGCATCTAGGTAAAAACTTTTGAAATTGGGATCTAGTCTCTTCAGCTCCTTCTCTACCCTCAACACATCATAAAACTTTGACAATTTGTTAGCTGCCTCCCCCTCAACAATAATATTTGCAATGAGGTCTTCATGGAGTGACTCTTTGGTACTGGGCAACACATATATTCTTATTTTCTTGAGGTTGTTCCTTATCCAATTACCAAGTTCATAGATCCTATAAGGACTAGTTGACAGAGTGCAATGGTGGAGGAAAGTATGAATCTGATCAAGGGATCCTTTTCCAATTGAAAAGTCACCCCCCTTAAAACACCTACATAGGAATGTACCTCTATGTACCTTAGGTCCTAGGTACTCCTTGTTTACCATAAATAACTACCACATGAATTCAATCATGGGTAGTCTAGGGGGAATGAATTTTGGCATAATATGTGTGGGTTGGGGACAACCATAAACCTCCATGAAGGAAAATGTTGGAAATACAAAAATATCCCCCCAATTATGATCTTATCTTTTGCTCTCAGGGAATAGGGATGGTCTCAAAAGACTCTTTAGAACCTTAGGTGCCCTAAAGTAACCTGATCAAACATTTTCATTATGATAGTACTAAAATTACTAAAAAATGAGATAGAATCAAAATAATGATAGGAAGTATCCCATACCCATGTCCATAATTAAATTTGAAACTCTCCATTGGCATCAAATTTATTATCAATAAAGTCTTGGCTTATATACCCCACATTCTTATACATGATCAGGTGCATCAGTAGTGAGTAATGATGGAATTTGAATTTTTCCATTTCTTTTTTCTGGGCTAGTCCAATTTTCTCCTTCATCCTCCCTAGAATATACTCAACAATGTCAAATTCTCCACCATGGTAGGAGTATTTCACATCTTTGGCAATGATGAATTCTTCTCCATATGCCATGTTAGTTCCATCTATACCAATTACCTTGTGGACACCATACACAATTTAAAAAAAAAAATTCTTGAACTTATCCAAAGGCATCATCTTCTCCACCTTCTTGGGGTAATCACCCACCTACTTTAGGTCCACAAGAATATGTTGTAGCATCGACTTCCCTATGTAGCATTTGGTGTTTCTCTCCTATTTTCCTTGTACGTCAACCAAGTCTATTGGTTCACTCATGGCACCATCCAATCCAAATGATTTATTAAAAGAGGCACAATCCAGTGTACATAGAATAGTTCCATCCCTTCTATGGAATTATTTGGTGCATGGATTATATGATTTGAACAATCCCTTCAGAAAATCAATGTCCATAGAGACCTTTGGAAATATTAACTTTACTAGGTTCTTCTTCCATGGATTGCAAACAAGGATCTTCTTTTCTCTGTTGTAATAACAATATCTAAAAAGCTCATAACTAGTGACTGCAAGACATGTACCATCTCTATAGAGTATATAAGGGTGCTTGAACTCATGGTCATCTGTAGAAATGGAAATTGAGGATTATGGAAAAAACTTAATCCTTTCTTCCACAAACCTATTAGGTTTATTTTGCCTAGTTTTTCCTTCTTTGAAGTTGAGATTTCTGCAACTTCCATGTCTGAAGCTTTAATTTCTTCTACTTCCTTGTCAAACATCTTGTAAATAGATTGGAAATACTTTTGTAAATAGCTCTAAAAATAATAATCTACTGACAATGGAAGCTTTGCAATTTCTCTAAAATCTCTAATCTCTACAAATGGTAACATATTACTAGATTATGGAATGTTTTTATGCTAAGAGTGCATTCATTAGCCTTCTCTATGCATTAATATTCTACATGCTTGAGCTTTAAATTTAGTGTAGTATTTCATCTAAGATGGAGTATCCACATAACTATTCTAGCTCAGGAGCCTTTGTACTTTACACAAATCCTATTGGCCATGGGAATTCTGTCATTATTCTAGCTAAGGAGAGCAATGTTCACTTTTTCATGTCAAACTAGGGTTTATAATCTTACAATACACTGAAGGAGTCCTTCATATAATCTTAGGTAGGGAACTTTGGCTCTTTAATCTAATGATTTTTTGAAATCAAAACATGTATTGTGTTATCATAAACATTGAAAATGACCTTCATGATCTCCTGATACATCAGTTATCATGACATTGAAGCTTACCTTTAAGTTTCTTATGATCTCACAAAACATGGTTTATACAAATTAACATAACATCTTATCTTGATTTACTTTACCCTATGATCTCACAATCATGACTTAGTAGACCAGTTCATAACTTTGGAAGTTACCCTTCAAACCCTTATGATGTTATGAGCACAACTTTGTCGTAACATCATGTCCTCATTTTATATTCCTTATGACCTCTTGACCATAGTCAGTAGACTAATTTTGTAGCATCAGAGGTTATCTTTAGTAGCTATCATTGACCTATGACCACACAATGATGGTTACCCTTTTTTTATTGTAACCTCATGGGAACCAATTTTTAGCTTCACGATCTCATGATACATCACCACTTTGTAGCTTCATAAAGCTTTGAACTTTCCCTTGAGATCTTACAATCTACTTCTTATCATAGCATTAGAAGATATGACTTGCCACATGTCCTAAAAACTTATGCAAATGTGCCCGGCCCCACCTTGCTTTATCATCTATTCCTTATGATCTTACGATCGTCTCTTTATGATTCCATCAGACATCCTAATATTTTCTTTGACTATCCTATGATCATGAACCTTTTTGTATCTTTGGAAGCATTCTTTAAAATCTTCACAATGCGTTGATCTCCCCTTTTTTGTAAGATTAGAACTTGACAGATTACCTTTACACTCTTATGTCATTGCAATCTGATAATCACCACTTTATCACATGGTCGTGAGCCTCCACTCCTGCCTTTATGATCCCATGACACACTGTTTATTGTATAATTAGAACTTGATTATAAAACCTTTCCAAGAGACACTTAAGATGACATGACATAAAGGGAGTCATAAGATTGGAGACCTCATCTTGAACACTTGCGATACAATGAATACATAACATATCTTAAGATTAGGGGACTCAAAATTTTCACCTACGATCCTCCACTAATCCCTATATCATAACATTAGGAGAGGGATATTTTAAGCTTATAACTAGATGCCTAAACCCTTGATCATGAGATCATATCACATGATTTGAAAGACATACAATCTCCTGCTTAGAATAAAACCTAGGGTAAGTGTAAAATGACTACATATTTTAATGAAAATTTTCATGACAAGGGTGAAGACACAACTTTAGGATATCAAATTATTCCACTAGGGCAAGATTTTCAACACTAGGTTAAGGCAAAAATGACCAGGTTTAGGGTTTTTTCTGGAAACTAAAAAAAAGAAACACAAAATGCTAATAATGCAATTCAATCTAAAATACTTTCTCAATGAATTTTCAAAAATTAGCATAGTGAAAATAAGGGCTATCAGTGGCTCTATCAGGGGATGATGGATACCTATATCCATGCAAGAATTCAAAATCTCTAGGTTAAGCAGACCACATACATGACAGCCTGAGACAACCTTTTGAGACTATACACATATATATGCATATATACATAAGCTAAATACATATGCACATGAATTTACAAATGTACAAAGATATACAAACCTAACTATGGTTCATGGAAGATAAATACCTTAAATAGAAGCATTTCTTCAAGAATTATCCATGAATTGGCAATTCAAGAAAACTTCCTAACAATTCTTTGATGAAATATGAATCCTCACCCCAAGTAGAATCAACTAGATAGGGACCAAGCCAGATAGGATCAAATTTTCCATGCTTTCCCTTATGCTCAATCCTTGCATTCCACATTAGGACTAAGTCATCTGGTTCAAACTTTCTTGCCACTACCTTCCTATCATATATATGTTATGTCTGCAACTACGATTTTATATTTTTAGTAGAGGCCTCTTTCCTTGTCTCAGTCAACATAACCAATTCATCCATCCTTTCCTACATATCATCAATGATATATTCATCATATATTTGGATGTAATTATTGATAGGCCTCTAAAAGGCCATTGTTTGAAGATCTTTTTATTTTGTTTTTAAGCAATTATCTTGCATAAATAGTCATGACTTTATGGTTTTAAGCATATGAAATTATGTTTTTTATGTATATGTTATATATATGTTAATACATGAAGTAGAAGTATGGATACTTCAAATATTCTATAATTGCTTGAATCTATGGACAAAAATGGCAAAATGAAGTAATGTTGCATGTTGATAAATGTTTCCTCATTCATGCTATGTCTTGAGTAGTTTTTCTCCTGTAGCCATAGGTCTTGCAAGAGTGGTAATTTGAACTTTACAACTTTTCTAATATTGATGATGAAATAAATATATGTACATGTGGAAGTTGTGTGTGTATTGAATATTTTTTAGGTACTTGTCATAGATATTTAAGGGTCAACACCTCAACGTTAAAGTTAGAGCCAAGTAGATTACTGAACCATCATGAGTGGAGCAAGTCATTATATGCTTTCTATTGGAACAATGCACAAATGTAGCTTTCACAACTTGCTACATTCCTTAAGGATTTAATCTTGATTAATGTTGATTTTGTTTCAAACTTTATGAGTCTATAATTGACCCTAATTAATGGAGTGATTGAAGAGTTAGGAAGTAGTTGTAGTTTCATTTAAATAATGTCTATTGTAGCTTTAAGCACAATTTTGGAAAGAAAAATAATATGAAGTTGATTTTCATAGCAGTAGAGTGTGATACTATTTTAAGTGTAATCTTTCATCGTGAATAAATAGAATCAGTAGTTTAAGTTTATTTATTTTATCTTGATTGTCTTTTTTGTTCACTCATCCAAGGTGGCCCACTTGGCGAGTGAACTATTCTGTTAGAATAGATTTCATTTCCTAGTTTGATTCCTTGCAAGATAGAATTTTGTTTCTCCTACAACCATTGATAACATAATCAATGAACTATTCCTATAGCATAGGTGAATAGATTGGTTTATTAGTTGCAGCATTGAATTAAATCTTTGAGTTAAGTTATTATTTCAGTTTCTTGCATAGAATTCCTTCAACATTGTCTTCACTTTAGTTGTAATGACTTGAAGGAGAATTAGAGCATAGACTTTGTAGCCATCCTCTCAAGTTTATGCTACCAGTTTGACATATTAAATAATGTCACTGTACTATTTTAAGTAAAACACATGATGTTGTCTGACCATTGAATAACTATGAAAGGATGTCAAATCCTTTGTTATTAAGGTATTAAGCTGACTAACCAATTTTAGCGACATTTCTAGGGGGGTGTCAATCTAGTTCAGCCCTGATGTCATTATGTTAGTTTAAATTTTGTATTATTTTGCATGCATAGAAGAAGAGACCTCCTTGGGAGATTTCTTCCCCATAATATTTAGGAAGACATTTTTAATCCTGAGCCTAAAAAACCTCACATCAAGAATGAAGAAGAAGAACCTTTTGAAAATCCATTCACTGCTACTCACAAATGAATACCCTCATCCTTTGATGAATCCTTGCATTTGAATGATCTCATTACTAAACCTAGATACCAAGATAATCCACTTTCCCTTGTTATCTATCAACCGCCACTACCAGGTCCTCCTCCAAGAATGACTCACCATCAACCTAAATTTCCCTTTCGTATCCCTCCTCAGCAAGCTAATCAAAACTTGAAGAACATACCTTCTGCTGCACTTTCCAAGTTCTATGGCCTAATTATTGAAGACCTTGAAACCTTCCTCTTTGAGTTTGATATTTTTTGTAGAAGTTATGACTATACAACTGATGCTCACAAAATAAATTTTTTCCCATCCACCTTAAAGGAAGATACTTTGTGATGGCTCATGGGGTTGGGTGTCAATGTTGTAGCAAATTTGACTACAATGAGAAACTTTCTTCTCACAAAGTACAAAGAATACTGCAAGGGTCAAGATTTGAAAGGGGATGGCATTTTCAAAATGTCCCAAAAGGATGATGAAATATTGGAAGACTATGTTTCACAATTCATGTTTAACATGTAGCATAATACACAACATCAACTGAATGAGGAATCAAAGAAACACCTTTTTATGAGAGGAGTGAATGATGAGAGTATTGAAGCTCTAGATTTAATGGTAGTAGGAGATATCTATCAAATGATTTGGACTAATATACATTGTATAGGTCTAAATTATTTTAGGGCCACTATGAAGAAAGGTAGGGGACTTAGAGACCTACCACATAAGTCTAATGGTAGTTCAAGAGTATTATTTACTATCAAATTTCAAATAAAACATCATTTATAATGTAGCTACTCAGTTGGATACCATGTAGGTGAGAAGGAATAAGGACGAAGTTGATGCCATGTTAGCTGAATTTTGTCCACACTGTAGGGAAAAGAAAAGGCATTGTAGATGCAAGTCTATTGCAAACATGGAGACACAACCAATGCCTACTAAGTTTAAAGCCATTAATGAAAATGGAGATTTTCTTTGCATTGCTCAATGAAGACCATGGGCTCAATGAAAAGGTATGTCACAAGATCCTCTTCAAAATTATAATAGTAGCAATCAATGGAAAAATACTAGTTTTAGTGGAAACAATAATTGACAACAACCTTAGCAAGGTTGGCAGCAACCTTAGTAGGGTTGGCAACAACCCCAATAGGGTTGGCAGCAAAACCAAAATTGGAATATCCAACCTAGTCGGTAAGCCTTAATGCCACCACCTAACCAAAAAACCCTAATGCCTCCTCTTGTAGCCACTATTGCTCCTTCTAAGTAGACTTAGCTACTAGTTCAACCTAATCCTAATCTGAACAATACCAAACAACCAACACAACAACAAAGCTATGCCATTTCCTTGAATGATATCCACTTAAGGTCAGACACTACTCTTCCTTCACCCAAAAAGCCTATAATAATGGAGGTTGAAGATTCCTGAACTGAATAGACAAATGTGTCAAATCAAAAGACCTCTCTTATAGCCAATGAACCTCCATTTCCTAATAGGTTGATGAAACAAGGCCAGCCTATAAAAAATCGTGCAGTAGTTGATTTTCTTAATTAGCTTCAGAAAATGATAGTACAAATACCATTACTTGATTCTATCAAGGAAGTTCCTACCTATACTAAAGCTATCAAGGAAGCATGTATTAAACAACTAGGAAAGAAGAAGAAGGATCCAAAAAATATTCATGTCTTGGGACAATTGTATTATTTAATGTTGGAAAAATTAGTTGTACCTAAATATTCTAACCATGTGAGCCCTGTGGTTACTGTTACCATTCATGGGATGCAAGTTCAAAATGCTTTAGTTGACTTAGGAGCATCTATAAACATCATGACAAAGGAGGTATTGTCTTAATTACATATCATTAGTCTTAGAGAAACACTAACCATACTTCAGCTTGTTGTTAATTCTACTATCAAATTGGATGGGATGATTGAAGATGTCATAGTCACCTTAAATTCCTAGGAGTATCCCATAGACTTTATTGTCCTTTCCCTAAAGGATAACATGGGTGGATATCCTTTAATTTTAGGGTGACCATGGTTGGCCACTATAGATGCCTATATAGCTTGCTGATCTGGAAGGATGACAATTCCAATGGTATCCATACTAAGAACCTGACCTTATACTCCCCTACTCATCCATTGTTGTTAGATTCATCTACCAAGTAATTTGGCCAAACTTGAGTGATGAAGATTAAGAGATAAATTCCACCCATCAGCTAATGATGATAGGACAAGAATCATTTGTGGCCTCTCAAGAGGAAGATGAAATCATTTCATCCATTATCATGAATGAATATAGAGTAGAACCTCAAGTTTGTCCTCAAGCAGAATGTGTCCTAGAAACCATATTGCCATTTTTGAACACACCATAGTATTTATAAGCTTCCTAATTCCTTAAATCATTATTACCTTATGAGATGGATTCTTCTCCTATGACCTCATTATTCATGACATATAAGGTTATTAAGATGAAAGTTAGTCCAGAAAATGAGCTGAATGTAAACAATGCCTTATCACTTTTCCATAAGAAAATTATGTTGTAGTTACTACATGAGAATCAAAAAACATTTGCATGGGACTACATGGACATGAAAGTTCTAGACCCTATGCTTTTCACTCACAAGATTTACATCAATCTTTATTTTAAACTTGTCCAATAGCCTTAGAGGAGAGTTAACCCTATTTTGAAAGATATAGTTAAGAATGAATTGTAGAAATTATTAAGTGTTGGTTTTATCTATCCCATCTCTGGTAGCCAATGGGTTTCACCCCTGGTTATTGTACCAAAGAAGGGAGGAAAATGGAGAGTTTGTGTAGATTATAAAGAGCTCAATTTAGCCACTAAGAAAGACTAGTTTCCCTTACCATTTATAGACCAAGTTATGGACAATCTAGCTAGGAAGAAATATTTCTCTTTTCTGGATGGTTTTAATATTTACAATCAGATACAAATAGCTCTAGAGGATCAAGAAAAATAACTTTCACATGTCCATGGGGTAATTTTTCCTACCCTTTGGCCTATGTAATGCCCCATCCACATTCCAATGAGCTATCATAAGTATCTTTTCAGATATATCTGTTAATTGTATGGAGATCTACATGGATGATTTTACTATTTATGGGACTAATTTTTTGGAAGCAAAAGCCCACTTAGAGATGGTACTCAAGAGATGCCAAGACTATAACCTTTCTCTAAATAGTGAAAAAAATTCCATGATGATGGAAGGAGTAGTACTAGGTCATTTCATTTCATCCAAAGACATCCAAGTAGATCCTGCCAAGATTAAAGTCATTAGTACCTTGGCTACACCAGAGAAGTAGAAGGATGTCCGAAGTTTCCTAAGACATGCTGGATATTATAGAAGACTCATCAAGAATTTTAGTCAACTTGCAACACCCCTTTATAACTTATTAAAAAAGGATTATGAATTTTCTTGGGACTCTGTGTGTGCTACATCTTTCCTATAGCTTAAAGAAGTTCTCAGCACAACACCATTTTTCAGAGGACCTAATTGTGGACTACCTTTCCACATCCATATAGATTCCTTAGACTATGATATAGGTGTAGTGATAGGTGAAAAGGTAGACTTAGTTGAACATGCTATTTATTTCATCAGTAAAAATCTACAAGGTGCAAAGTTTAACTACACATTTACTAAAAAAGAGCTACTTGCAGTTATTTACGCACTAAATAAATTTAGGCACTACATTACTGAATGTGAAATATTTGTTTATACTAATCACTCTTCTATAAATTATCTAATGAATAAGCCTCCAATATTAGAAATATTGGCTTGATGGTTGTTACTTATGCAGGAATTTGACATCACCATAATAGATAAACTTGGCAAGGCCAATGTGGTAGCTGATTTTCTCTCTCAGTTGCATGTCCCTGATGATCCTGTAACCATTGACAATAGTTTTCTAGATGAAAACCTTTTCTTGTTGTCAGAACAAAATAAATGGTATGCAAATATTTCAATTTACCTAACCATAGGAAAGATGCTAGCTCACTTCTCTGCCAAAGAAAGGAAGTTACTATTCGAAAAGAGCTTTAATTATTCTTGGATTGCTAGATTTATGTTTTATATTGGCCCCAATTAATAAGAGAAGATGAAACATATTCTATCTTGAGGGCATGCCATGATGAACCCTATGGAGGTCATTTTGTAGGGCCTCCAAAAGGATAACCTTTAAAATATTAACAACTAGGTACTATTGGCCAACTTTACATAAGGATGTAGCTAGATACACAAAGAAATGTGATAAGTGTGAATGAATGGGAATACCCACTAAATCAGATGAAATGCCCCTACTGTCTAAAGTAGTTGTTACACCCTTTGATAAATGGGGAATTGAATTTGTAGGCCCTATTGAACCCTCTTCATAAGGTAGATCCTATATCTTAGTTTGCATTGTTTATGTAATTAAGTGAGAAGAGGCCAAACCCATGAAACACCTAAGGGATAACAATGTTGCAAATTTCTTGTATGAATCCATCTTTACATGGTTTGGAGTCCCCAAGGAGTTGAAATATGATCAAGGAGCTTAGTTTACATCTAATTTGATAGTAGCTCTCATGGAAGAATATACTATTCAGCAAGGTAAATCATTACCTTACCACCCACAAGCTAATGACTAAGTAGAAGTTACCAACAGGGAGCTGGAAGCCATTCTCACCAAAATAATAACACTTCAAAGGTAGGATTGGGCCACATGCCTTCCTAAAGCTCTTTGGGCTTACAGAACCACCTAGAAATCTATAACAGGTTTTACTCCTTTTGAGCTCATCTATGGTAGGTTAGATGTAGTGCCTGTAGAGTTTGAATATAAAATGTTTAGGATCATTTGGAGCTCGATATGGAACTCACTATTGCACAACAAGACCAAATCCTGAGTTTAAATGGTCTTGATGAATGATAGAACTCTACATTAAACAACATCAAACTCACCCAACATCAACATAAACAATGCCATGATAAGTTTATCAAAGATAAAATGTTTCCTATAGGAGATCAAGCCCTTCTTTATGATTCCAAGTATCAACACAATCCATGAAAGTTTCAAACTCGTTGGTTAGGACCGTATGAAATTGTTGCTATATTTCTAAATGGAGTGGTCTAGTTGTCTACTATTGATCTTGTTCAATTCAAGTTACTTGTCAATGGGCATTGCCTCAAGCTCTTTAACAAACCAATAAGTCACGAGGAGTTCCTACAACACTTTCAACACATCAAAGATATACTTGTTCCTACAACCAAATAGTCTAGGTCTTCTACCTTGACTGCTACCAAATCTTGATTCTATTCAAGCTTTTCATAATAAACACTTTCTTCTTATAAGTATTTTTTCCACCTTAAATTTCATCTCACCCTCTCTCTTTTCCATCCTTCCACCCTATCCCATCACTCCATCACTTTTGATGATCTTTTTTAGAACACTTTCCTGCAATGCCTACTAGGTACGTACCACATACTCTTGCATATATTTTATTTTACTCACTCTTTATTAGAAATTCATGTTGTTAAAATTTATTCCTCTTGCATATCCTACTTGGTGGGACCCATGCTTGTACTTAGTAGGGGGAATATTCATTTTTCAAAAATTTCAAATCACATGCAAACTTTAAAAGCTATTGTCTTATGAGATGATTGTCATCACATATTGATGACCTATCCTTCTATGATTACGTCATTAAGGGAGTTAAGGACATTAAAGTTGAGCTTAACTTTTAATGATAATTGGCAACATGTTCAGGGTGATAGGCTTGTACACAAGTGAAAAATTATGAGACTAGATGTAAGAAAGGATATCATGAAAATGCGTGCATTAAAAATCTTTATGAAGCAAAAAGTGACAGTACGTCATTTTCTCTATCTATTGCCATAATATTGCAGATTTTTTTAACTCACCATTGTTGAACTTTAAAAATGCCGCAATTTTTGCCAAAATTTTTCTATGAGTAACAATGGGTGGAGGTCTCTAGAGGTATGAACCAATTGATCATAGGGTTTTTTTGGGTGACATGGCTAGTTGTGAGATGTTCTAGAGAAGAGGATGGTTAGATTACCACCTCAATCTAAAGGGATTTGATGAGGATGTTTCTCTTCAAATTTTAATCACCTTGAAGGATGGATTTGTAGTAGTTAAGGGTCTCATAATTGAATTCAAAAAATATGTGGTAGCCAAAGTCACTAGGTTACCTGAGGAAGGAGAAAATTGGGCAAAATATTTTGACCTATGTATAACTAGGCCCCAGTTCAGTGTGCATCTTGTCCCTTTGTTGGACATTGACAAGAAATAGGGTACCTCGAGATTATTGTTGCTTTTAGAGTTTATCTAGCTTGCAAAATTTATCATTCAATACTTCACTTGTGAAGTTCATTAAAAATACCTACATGCCCTACATTTCAAGATTTTGGTTCATCTGTGACATGATTATTGACATTTAAATCTTCATAATTTCCTATTTAACATTGTTAAAAAGCAAGCTTATTTAGTACAATTAGGAAAGGATTAGTCCATCTCCCATCATTGCTTGATAAAATTAGTTGTGGAAAGAGAATTGAACAAGCAATCAATTGGTACATTGGAAGAGTTTTTGCAGTTAAAAGAGGTAGAACCTAGATTGGTCATCCCTAGAGGCCAAGGGGTTGGACAAAAGGAAAAGACATCTACTGGTTTTTGTAAGGTTATTCCTAGGACTGATAATGTTCCTAAAGCCTCTCCCTCTAGTTCTAGAAGAACTAAGAAGAGAATTTATAAAGATGATGCCTCCATTTCTAGCAAAAAGAAAAGCAAAAATAGAGAAGCTGCTAGTACCTTTTAGACCCCATCATTTTTCAAGACTAGGTCTACTATTAGAGAAGGAAAAGGTAAAGCCATGGGACCTAAACAAGAGAAATTAGAACAACAACCTAATGATGAAAATAATTTTAACAAAACCCTACACTCCCAAGAAGGGGAAGCTTCCGAAAAACCTCCTAAAGCACCTAATGTAGAAATGTTTGCAAGCAGGAGGAAACGAAAGAATCCTTCATGCCTATCTACACCTCTTATGAGGTGAAGTGCAAAGATTTTTGGAGGAAATAAGATTACTAAAGTCTCTATTCCAATGGTTAACCTAGAATCTTCTAAGGTTGAGAAGGAGTCCTCTTTGAAGGGAAAATTACAACAAAACATAGCCACTAATAATGAGTGCAATAACTAGAGTCCATAACCTGAAGTTAACCTTAGTGTTAACTATGTGCTTGTTGATAGTGATAAGGAGTCTAATGAGGTTGAAAGATTTAAGGAATTTGAAGCTCTATTATGCAGGATAATAGTGAGAATCTACAAGACCTTCCTTCTAAGGATTATCTAGAATTTAGGCAAGAAATTGTTGAGGAAGTAATGGAAAAGCTCAATTTGGATGGACTAGATACATTGCCCACAACAACAGTTGAATCTAGTAAGGAAGAGAAAGTGGTGACAACAATTGTCATAAGCAAAGGAGAATGCTCTACACCAAAAAGTGTCAAAAAAATTCCTCATTTGACCTCTGAATGGATAGACATTTTTAACTAGGAACCATTGCCGCCACCTAATCTGTCTACACCTTTGTCTATAGGAATCAATTTGTTTCAACAATTGTTATGAGAAAGAGCTCAATGGAAGGTAGAAAAAGATAAATTGAAACATGTCATTAATGAATAGAGCTATCAATTGAAATAGTGGTTTGACCAAAATGAAATTTTAAAAAGGAGGATTCAATAAGTTAGAGGATTGATTTCTGAACTAATGGAATGGAGATCACCATCAACGATGTATGCATTGTTCCTCAAAGAGAAACTTGTGAATTTCAAATTGACTAGAATTGTGGAAGGGCTTAATCCCTCCATTTCAACTCCACGTGAGTTTTATGACACATTCCAATAAGTTCCAATGCATTTAAAGAATTTATTATGTGAATTATATCTCCATAATTTGGCAGTGCCTAATGGCACAAAGTGGAACTCACTCTTGTATATAGGGGATGTGCAGTTGAGAGTAGTGATGTCTTGGATGTAGAATGAGATAAGTAGGGAACATCAAGTTGAGCCTTACAAGAACAATAAAATGACAGTTCCTCTTCTCATGAGATCAAAAGTTCAACACTCTAGATAGACATTTCTAGATTGGATTTCTATTCTAGGCAACCTTGCTAGAGCTAGTAAAAGTAGGCTTAGTCAAAGAACAAGCCTTTGTAGATTGGGAACATCACTCCTCTTGAGAGGTTGAGACAATTATTATTTCTTAAAGACAAAGGTGGACATAAATGCCACATGACCTAAAGATAAGAGAATTTCACTCTTCTCAAAATTTAACTCTTTCTACTATTAGAATTCCATGGTATATTAATTTGGGAAGGAATCAGTGCAAATATTGGTTTCCATTAAAGTATCAGCCCCCTATTCTCCTATAAACACCACTAGTAGTAAATGACAATGTAGAGGATCATGATATGACAATAGAAGTGTGATGATGGAGAAGGCTCAAGGAAAATTATGGGTACATTGACTATGTTAAGAATGAGCCAAGGGAGAGGACAATTAGTGATTGGAGAGTTTAGGGCCAAAATTAGAAACTTCATGGTTACTAGGGACCAACAATAGCTCAGCTAGTGGGGATGATGGGCTTCTAAACAACCATTCTTTTAAGATCTTTTTATCTTATTTTTAAGAAGTTATCTTGCAGAAATAGTCATGACTTTATGGTTTTAAGTAGATGAACTTATGTTTTTATGTACATATTATATATATGTTAAGACATGAAGTAGAAGTATAGATAGTTCAAATATGCTATAATTGCTTGAATCTATGGACAAAAATGGTATTAGGGTAAATTTTAAGAAACCCCCCTCTAGAAAAAGTTATAAATTATTGGTGAATCTTTCATTATTTCAAAAAACCAAATTATTTTTGTTAGTGAATCTCTCCATTTTTAAATTTTAAATATTATTTACATTGGCAATCATTTTGGAATCATAATTTTTAAGTAGAAAATATTGGCAAATCTTGATAATAGTAGGAAGTTCTCTAATCGTCATGGAATATTAAAAATCAAAATTGAACATGTTTTATCTCATTGAAATTATGAGGATAATTACATTATATTGTAAATCAATAGTGAAAACTAAATATTGGTACTATATCCCTAAAGTAACTAATAATTATGACAATTATTGCTGAATTAATTTTAATTTCTTCAATAATATATAATATTTAGGTGAATCAAATCTAATCATGTATCGAATATTGTGGCGAATCTGAAGTAATGTTATAATGGTAATATTCACCATTAAAAAACACCCTAAATGGTATAATGAAGTAATGTTGCATGCTAATAAATGTTTTGTCATTCATACTATGTCTTGGGTAGTTTTCCTCTTGTAGCCATAGGATTTGCAAGAGTGGTAATTTGAACTTTACACCTTTTCTAATATTGATGATGAAATAAATATATGTATGTGGAAGTTGTGTGTGTAGTGAATGTTTTTTAGGTACTTGCCATGGATATTCAAGGGTCAACACCTTAGTGTTAAGGTCAGAGCCAACTAGATTGGTAAACCATCATGAGTGGAGCAAGTCATTGTATGCTTTCTGTTGAAATAGCACATGAATGTAGCTTCCATGACTTGATACATTCCTGGAGGATTTAATCTTGATTAATGTTGATTCTATTTCAAAATTTATGAGTTTGTAATTGATCCTCATTAATGGTGTGATCGTAGAGTTAGGAAGTAGTTTTAGTTTCCTTTAAATAACATCGATTGTAGCTTTAAGAACATTTTTGGAAAGAAAAAGAAAAAGAAGTTAATTTTCATAGTAGTAGAGTGTGATATATTTTTAAAGTGTAATCTTTCACCGTGAATGAATAGAGTGAGTAGTTCAAGTTTATTTCTTTTATCTTCATTGTCTTTTCTACTCACTCTTCCAAGGGGGCCCACTTGGTGAGTGAACTATTCCATTAGAATATATTTCATTTATTTTTTTTGTTTCCTTGTGAGATAAACTTCTATTTCTCTTGCAACCATTGATAATAGAGTCAATGAAATATTTGTGCAACGTAGGTGAATAGATAGGTTTACTATTGCATCATTACTTTAAAGCTTTGAGTTAAGTTGTTGTTTTAGTTGCTAATGTAGAATTGCTTCAACATTTCCTTCTCTTTAGTTGTAATGACTTGAAGGAGAATTAAAGTGTAGACTTTACAATTATCCTTTCAAGTTTACACTCTTGGGTTGACAAATTAAATGAAGTGAGTGTCTTATTTCAAGTAAAAAACATGTTGTTGTCTAAACATGGAATCACTGTGAAAGGATGTCCAATCCTTTGTTATTAAGGTATTAATATGACTGACCAATTATATAGATTTATTAGGTTATTATGAGGCATTCTAGTCTAGATTCCATATACAAGGTCAAAAGGCGCAACACCTATTGCCTTGTTTACTGTCACTCTATCAACCCAACCTACTAGGTGCAACTTAGAGTCCCATGCCTTCATGTTGTCATCCAAAGTCCTTTTTATGACTTTCATCAAGCTTTTATTAGTGGATTCAGCTTGTCCATTTCCTTGTGGATGATAGGGTGATGAAGTTGACTTGGTAATGCCATATTCATCACAAAAATTGATGAATTTATCAGCCATGATGCACATAGCATTATCAATCACTATTTTCTCAGGACACCCAAACCTTGTAATGATGTTATTCACTATGGAATTATTTACCACTTTATTGGTAGCATTTCTTGTAGGGATGGCCTCTAACCACTTTGTAAAGTAATTAGTTGCAACTAGTATCCATGTGTAGGCACTACTAAATTTGGTTGATATTTCACCTATGAAATCCACCCCCCATTGCTAAAAAGGTGTTGGACCTCAATAGATTTCAAAGGCACATTTCTAGATAATTTTAATTTTCTAGCAAATCTTTGACAAGAGTCACATTTTCTAACTAGGATCTGTACATCTTTGAAAATGCCAGGCCACCAAAAACCTACCCTCATGACTTTGTGGGCAGTAGTCTTTGCCATGTAATTCCCACCACATACCCTTAATGCATCTCATTCAATACTCTTTCTAATTTATCTTGATCAATGCATTTCAAAATTACAGCTTCAAAAATTTTCCACCATAGACTTCCATTGACAATAATGTATCTAACTGCATGAAATTTTACAATCCTCTTTTTATTGTCTGGCAAATGGGGTGGAGCTTGCATATTTTGTAAGCAATATAATACATCTTTATACTAGTCACATTGATGCACATCACATGTATCAGAGCCAAGGTCCCCATTTAAAACATTTATTTGATTAGAATTTAAATTTGATTGAGCCATAAGCTTTGCTAATCCTAAACCTCTTACTAACTTGGTGATCTGGGTATCAATATTGAACTCTTGGATTCACTTTATCCATCTGCACCTTCTATCAGATACCTCATGCTAAGAGAAAATATCTTTATCTGCTACACTAGGCACAAATACAATGACATCAACACCAACTAGGTAGCATCTAAAGGCCTTGGCAACTTTGACAAGTGCATATGCCTACTTCTCATTGATTTCATTTGGAGTTTGCAAGTTGAAGAGATTTGTTAAAGAATGCAATTGGTTGTTCATAACCATCCTTATTTTTCTATAATAGAACTACTACTATGGTATGGAAAGATGCAAAAGAAAAGATATGCATATGCTTTCCATAATTAGGTGTCCTAAGGATTTGTGCATTCTTAATGACATTTTTAGTTTCTTGGAAGGCCACACTAGGTTCACCTTCCAAACTGATAGTTGCTCCCTTCTTGAGCATTTTGGAGATTGGTCTGCTGATTTTAGCAAAGTTGGTTACAAATCTCCTTAAAAAATTAACTTGCCCAAAGAAAGACTGTATACCTCTAAAATTCTTTGGCTTTGGCACCTTGTCAATTTTTGCTACTCTTTCAGGGTCAATATTAACCCCTTCCTTTGATACTATATGACTAAGAAATGTTCCTTCTATCATCTAAAGGTACATTTCTTTGGGTTCAAAGAGACACCATACTCTAAGGCTTTGATAAAAATCTTTTCTAAATGCTTGCAATGTTATTTAGCCTTCTTTGCATATGCAATTAGGTCATCCTGATATACAACCATAAACTTGTCAATATATTCTTTAAAAGCTATGTCCATGGCCCTCTGAAATGTTGCCCCTATATTGATTAGGCCAAAGGGCATTCTACATATACATATGTTCCCCAAGGTGTAGTGAAAGCTATTTCAAATTATTCTTTTTCATCTACCAAGAATTGGTTATATCCTAAGAATCCATCCATCCTAGAAATTAGTTCTAAACTAGTAACTTGCTGCAACATGGCCTCCATATTAGGAAAACCATAATAATCTTTTAAAGATTCAATATTTAGGTTTTTAAAATCAACACAGCCTCATATCCCCATTTCCCCCCCTAACTCTCACTAGATTAGACACCCATGAGGAATGTCTGATTGATTTGATAATCTCCCCGTTCCTAGGTTCCATAAGTTCTTCTTGCATTTTAGGGGCTAGGGTGTGATTAACAGGCCTCTATTTTTGCCTAAATGGTTCGATATTTTCTTTTAGAGGAATTACATGATGGAAAAGATCTTGTCTATAAGCTTTAAGGTTGATGATATGAGCATGCCAAAACATGTCTAGATCTCCTCAATAAATCTATCAGAGGCTTTCTAATTGCAGGAGATAAGGCTTTATCAATGTACAACTTTTTTGGATATTCAATAGTGCTCAAACTGATTTCTTCAAGTTCTTGTGGCTTCTTATCTTTGGTATCTATATGCACTCTATCATGATTATGAAAAGCACTCTCAAGAACCACTAAACATTTAGGAACCTAAATTTCTTGACCAAAAATGGTCTATTTTCCATCTACTATTTCTACAAAAGCACTGCAGTCCAATTCTTGACCATGATATTTATCCTCATTAAGTAGAAAATTAAAGATATATTTATCATCTATAAAAAATTTCCAATTCTCTACATTATCAAGGATGGAAGGCCTATTCTACATTTCAATTGTAGATACATAAGAAAATGACACATTATTAGGATTGATTGCCACATTAGCTAGCAAGTCTGTCATCTTGTTATTACTCCTATCCATCCAAGAAATGCCAAAAGCATCAAATGCTTCTATTTGATCCCAAAAAACATTCCTATACTATTTCAACCTTTTTTTCTTGGAGGCATATACCTCCTTAACTTGCGACACAACTAATTTAGAATCACCAATAACATGCAACTTCATAATCCCATGACTAACTACAACTTTTAAACCTAGTAAAGGTGCCTCCTACTCTACTACATTATTGGTATATGTAAAGTTTAACGTAAATGAATAACTAAAAGTGTTTTTCTCTATAGATATAAATACTACCCCAACTCTTGATCCTTCCCTAGAACTTACCCCATCAAAAAACATGGTCCATATTTTTTGTGAATCCAAATAGTTGGTGACCTCTTGTATAATTAGTGGAGGTGGCTTCTCAATTTCTTAGATGATAAGCTCTTCCCTAAATGCATTGAACTTAGTATCTAGATAACAAGTAGCATCCTTATCAATACTATCTTCAAATATGTAATTGACTCTTGGCTCTCTATCAATTTTGATAAAGTTGTCTACTTTGTGAAAAGTGGCATATGCCAAGTCACATTGCAAGCCACCTCCCATTGCAACACTCCATTTTCTAGAGAGTAGCATCCCATAATGGGGAGGAATATCAACTATAGGAACTATCATGGTCATTTCAATATCAGGTAAGTAGCTAGTTTGAAAGGTACAACATTAATTGTACCTATGACAAGCACTTCTCTTGCATCCATTGCTCTACATCTACCTTGTTTGGTGTCTACAATTCTTTAATGTTTGACCATTAATGACTAATCTAAGAAAGAAAGGATTAATATCTTGTAAGTAGGCTATAGAGGAATTATCTAAGTACATTTGAGGTATTTGAGGCATAAGTTCTTTGTCCTCTTTATCCTTCATTACAAGTGGTATCTACTATATTACTGAAGATTCTTGTTCAACAACATTATCACTTCCTATACCAATCAACCAAGATTGGGCCTTGCTCTTTTGTTCTTCTATTCTAAACATTGCAGATAAGGGGGCCTTAATATTAATCTAAGACAGCATAGAAATCATATCAATAGGGTCATATGTAGGAGTTTTGGGAAGATTTTCTCTGATTATTTTCTCTTCAGCAATAGGTTCCTTCACCTACTTGATGACATCAGAGCTTGGGTTCTTTTCTTGCACATTGGCTTTGATTATATCAACTCCTTAAAACTACACCTTTTTCTTTGGCTACCACTTCTTGGTCCTATTGTCCTTGACTTTCACAACCACTAGATAGTCTTTCTTATTCTCATCACTTATTTTATGAGCATCATCCTTAATGAATATTCTAGATGGCTTACCTATTGCCTTGTTGACAAATCTATTTCTAAAGGTTGTAGGTGCTATGAAATTGAGCTATCATCTCAACAATAATTCTATCAATCTCTTCTTTAGATGGTTTCCTTAAGTTTGTGTGATCCATACTTGACAATTTATTGCATACCTTGTCCTCATCATGATCTTCATTGTCTGAAAACACCTACTGATGGTGTAATTGATAGGCATTTCTCTAATCTACAACATCATATTCAGACTCTTCTAAATTAGATTCCTCACCATCATCACATAAGTTTACCATATTATAGCCTATGTCCTCATAGTTTTCTTCTTCCTCTACTTCATTTTGTGCTTTTTGATTTGTAGAGAAAGACTAGGCCAATGCACAATAATGAAGGGAATGAGAGGACTAACATACAATGCACCAAGCCACATCCTTTTTCATATTTACAAAATTTATTTCTAAAGATCTAGTGTACTTTTATCTTTATTTCATAGAGTTGGACTGGGGATTAGTTTTCTATCCTTCCATTGAGTGGTATAATGATTGTTTTTCATTCTAGGTTTTGTATTATAGGGTGTATTATACTGAGACTTATCACTAGTATTCTGCTTATTGGTCTAGTTTGCTGATGGATTTAAAATTTTTAGTAGGTTTAAAACTTGACCCATTGTATCTTCTTTAGGATTTTTTCTTGCAACATGCCTTTAACCCTCTTGTTTTTATGATTAAACAATTTAGGGCAATCCCTTCTCCCCAATTTACCAGAGGCTTTTATGTTATTTTCTATGTTCAAAACCATCTTATAATCATCCCTCAGTGTTCTAGGGTCTTTGTCCCTTAAAGTGTATACCATCTTACTATCAAAGACATTAAATAAGTGGTAAGGCATACATCCTCACCAAGTCTCATTACTTGGAACAATTTATACATCTTTTTATGAAATCTAACATTAAAATAAAAGGTAGATTCATTTGGGCTCTTTTTTATATTGTTGAACTCATTCAACATGAAGCTAGTATTCATGTTGTCACCATATTGCTCTTTAAAAAGTTTTTCCAAGTCATTCCAACATGCCACATTGTCATCTGGAAATCTTTTGAACTAGTCCCTAGCATCTTCAGTCAAGGAGTGTACAAATAACTTCATAACTACATCCTCATGCTCTACCTCATAGGCATTGAGCATGTCTATAAAATTCTTAGGTGCTCTTCACTAGTGACAATGTTATTACCTCAAAATTTAGTAACCTTATCCCTAAGATAATTATAAATATGATGTGGGAACCCAAGATTGCCTACAAAAGACATTGGTTTGCATTTTTGTATTTAAATGGGTTTTCTCTAGAACCCCATAGAATTTGAAGTACTTGCCCCAATCACCTATTTTGGATAGATATTTGAGGTTTTTGGATTTGCTAAGTGACATGTATTTGAATACCTAAAGTAGAGGATAAGGTAGGGGCTATTTGTGATATGTTTTGGCTAGTTAACAGAGGTCCACAAGTAGGAATAGATGGGACAACTTGTGAAGCTTTTTTAGGCCAAGAAACTAAGGTAGAGTTAGACTTAATAAACTAAATTTTTCTTCTAGTTTCAATAGCTTGTACTTTATTCTCAACCTTCTCTATCTCTTTAGCCAAATCCTCTTGCTCCTTTCTAGATCTTTCTAATCCAAGTCAAGCTTAGACATAAGAAGGTTTGTAGAGTTACTAGGAAGAACTTGGGGCTCACTTATTCATACCCCCTACCACCTTCTATTTTCATTTTATAGGTTCCTTTGCAGTTATACCTACAATCTTAGGTTTAACAGGCCTATAAGGCTAGACTTATGAGATAACAGGCCCCTCCTTCTCTCTAAGAAGGTGCTTTTTCTCTTGAACTTTGGATTCTAAAGCATCAACATCTTCAAAAAAATTTGAGTACAACTTAGAATATTTCTCTTCTAGTCTTTTATTTATCTCTTACAAGAAAGCCATTCTCCTAAGAAAGTTGTCCCTTTCAATGAGTTTATTCAAGGTAACTTGTTCCTTTTCTTTCTCCAAATGAATGCATTTGGCTTCTTCTTCTGCAACCCTTTTCCTAAGAACTTCTAGTTCTGAAAATAAATCTTTTGAATCTATAGAAGCGGCTTCTAAATCTGTTGGGTCATCTAGGTCTATTAAATTTCTTTCCTCATAAGGACCTTGTCTAGGACTGAATCTATTATCCATATTACCTCTATATCCCCATATATGGTTCATTTCATTGACCATATTTGGTCTACAAGGAATCTCCCCTAAAGAAGATACATTCTTGTCATGATAAACTCTCTTTTCTTAAAATGGGGTGATGAATATCTCTCCCAATAGTATAGTAGTTTTAGATTAAGAACTTAAGAAAGATGAATTTTTTTCTACCATAGATTGATACTATGAACGGTTTGACACACTAGCCCTAGGCTTCCATGTAGGATTGGAATCTATTTTATTTTTATTTTGGTACTTCCTACCCCTAGGTGTTAATTCTATGTATAGTGGTATTTTTGGGTTAGCCTTTGCAAAATCTTGAGTATTTTTCTTCTTGTCAGCGATTGGTCAGAAATAATTGAGAAATATAGCACTAGATACAAAACCCTTGACTTGAGTCACCACCCTATGAAGGAAAAGTATTTAAAATAACCTTTCAGACTGAAAAAATATCATCGAAGACTTTTTGACAGAAAAAAGGGGCCAACTAGAAAACTATCAACACTACAACATTGAGTGACACAACTTTACATTAAAGACAAGGTACTGGAAAAACAATAGTTATAGTTCATATAACAACACTCTTTATACAATTCCCCAATGGAGTCACCATTTTGTTGGTTTTTTTGAACTATCAGGTTGCTCTGAACCTAATATCAAGATGCACAATATGAAAACAAACCTAAGGACTAGCTAGGTCCTATATTCAACAAGATTAATCCCAACTCTACACCAACTTCGATAGAGTATACTACTCTCTTCACTTTAGGCTCTGTAGGGCTAAGGTAGGTGCACCTCAAGGATATGAATGCAACTGGTTATTTTGATTTTTTTTTAGGTAGTTTCTCACTAATAGTTCTTCTTTTAAACCTATCCCTCATAGTAGATAATAGTCACAATTTCTTCTTAGATTTACAACAAACTTTCAAATTACAATAGCTAGTTATAATCAAAAGGAAAGCTATTACACATAAGTGCTAACCAACAAATTTAGTTCTTCATTACATAAATGGAAAGTTGATTTTTGATTGATATATGTATTTTGGAACCATATGAACCATTAGTTTGCAACTAAAATTAATTGATCAGTGCCTTATCCATTATTATATAGAGTCAAAACGAACAACTTTAGACCTATTTAATTGACTTGCAATTCAATTTTTCAACAGTGAACTCTGAATCTCATTCTTATCATATCCCCCTCATATACCCAAAACCCTATCACTTACTAAAAGAAATTACTTAATTCTTTGAATCAAAAGCAATAAATAAGAGACATACAATTTATTTAAATTGCATTAAATTGAAAGAACATTGTTCACTTTAATCCCAAGATCATAGATACACAAGAAAGGAGACAAAAATCAGATACATAGATATGCATAACTTCCTTTGAAAATGAAAACAATACTTGGATAGATTCTAAATATAACTTAGAACTTGACAACTTGATCATTCATATTAATTATATCTTCAAGTTTACAAGATTGAATGCATTCATACAATAAACAAAACTAGATGGACTGTAAATGACATAAAATTGAAAAATCTACAGACTTTTGACCTCTACTCCATATCTTGGAAATCCTTATAAAGGATTGCAACAAGATTCATATGGGAGGAGGACACATGTTAAAACCTTAATGGAAGAGAAAAAAGGCAAGACATGTACAAAAAGTTTGCAATTAAAATATTCCTCTACCATTGATCCAAAAATAGGAAGAAGTTGAAAAGTCGGCAAGTGGCTATTTATTGCTAGAGCTTTAACTTTAATTCTTTGTGTTCTTTTGTCTTTAACAAGTGACTTCTAGACTACCTCCCACCGATAGAGCCTTAATTTCTCCCATCACTTTCCAAACATAGATCTCCCTTTTGGTGGACCACTTAGTTGATTTACCTTCTTCTAAGTCCTTTGTGGCTTTAGCCCACCTAGCATCTATTATGGCCTTAGACTCCACTAAAAATTTATTCAAGTATATTTAAGCTCTGAACAAGGAGTCAATCAAATTTTTGAACGGGGCATCACTGTTATCTTGAAAAATTACCACTATGGCCTCTTGAGTCAACACTATATTGAATGAATTAGATCATTCTTGTTATTCATTTAACTTGTTACCAACATCCATAATTGATGGAATATAGGGCTCAGTTCCTTGAGATAAAACTTTCAAATTTCCTTGTATTATTTACATTTTTCCAATAAAGAAACCAATTAATTACTTTACCATTTGTACACCTTCCTTTACTATAATAATATTATTAGGAAAATCTAGCTTTTTAGCCATCAACATAATAAGCCTATCTAATAATTGAATATATGATCCTGAAAGATTGAACATGGGAAATAGCCATGAAAGTGCTTTATTGTAAAATTGCTCAGCATCTTAAGAATTATATAATGTATGGGCATGTTGTGATATACACTTTAGAGTTTCAACCCTATGGCCAATCATACCTCTAAGGATAGTTGTCCTTGTCTCATCACCTTGCTATGCTAGTGGAGCATCAATGCTCATTCCTCTGGGCTTTGTATTCTTTACCTCCATCTCATCTATCTATGTTGTTGTCTTTGCTATACTTTGGATGGTTGTTCTTGATTTCCCTATTCCTTTCTTTCTTCTACAATGGCAACTTGTTCAACATTTGATAGTTTCTCTCTGAGAGATGCAACTTCAGTTTCTAATCCTTGGACCTTAGCCTCAAGCTCCTCAATCTTCTCCTTGTATACATGGCTTTTCCTAAGCTCCTCCTCATAGAGCTTCCTAACATCAATGTAATCATGAAAGGACTTGGCTAGCCTTGTCTCTATCTCCTCTACCTTGGCCTCATTCATACATGAAAAGTATTTTATAGCCTTGGAGATAGATGTATTTGAGGTAGCTTGTAATATCCATACTATCATGCTTCCCTGATCTGTGCTCTGCACATCTATTTGTTTGGGCTTGTTTATTTTAGGATCCATGGTCCATATTACTAGAGACTTGGCATCAATGTTGAATCTACATCCTCTTTAGAGTTTACCATCACCATATGCCTTATATGAGATGGCATTGTCTTGTCTTCTTATTTGGTCAAGCATAAATACTTGTTCCAAATTCCAGCCAGGCAATAACAACATCCCACTCCTCTACACTAGATCTCTTGCCTCCTCAAGAGTCATGACTTCACTTCTTGGATCATAGACATGCAATTTTTCAACCAATTCTTATTTCTACTCATCTGACTGACCTGGTTTCATTTTTAACACCAGTTCACTCTATTTGACCTTATACAAGAAGCTCTTGAGCTCAGCTAGTTTGATGAACTCGTAATCTTCTATGAATTTCTTGGCTTGGATAATCCTATCATCCAATCTTGCTATTGCTAGTTCAAGGTCAGTGAATGTGTTCTCAGCTATAGTGACTCTATCTTGGATATAACCCCCCATGCTGCCTCAGGGGGCTCATCTTCTTCCATTTCCAAGAACACATAAGGTTCAGGGCTATCAGGTTTCACCCTCTTTTCTTTCCCCAAGTAGTTTTTCTAGAATTTGTGCCATAATTTCTGCATGGTGAACCACCGTCTTTCTAATCCTTTGTGGGCAGGGGACATCTAGGAAAAAACCTTTGAAATTAGGATCTAGTCTCTTCAGCTTCCTTTCTACCCATAGAACATCATCAAACTTTGACAATTTGTTAGTTGCCTTCCCATCGATTGGAATGAGGTCTTCATGGGGAAACTCCTTGGTACTAGGCAACACATAATTTCTTATTTTCTTGTTGGTGTTCCTCATCCAATTATCAAGATCATACATCTTATAAGGAGAAGTTGACAAATTGTAATCGTGGATAAAAGAATGAATATGATCAAGGGATTCTTTTCCAATTGAAAAATCCCCCACCTTAAAATACCTACATAGGAATGTACCTCTATGTACCTTAGGTCCTAGGTACTCCCTAGTTACCATAAATAAGTGCCACATGAATTCAGTGATGGGTAGTCTAGGGGGAATGAATTTTGGCATAATATGTGTGGGTTGGGGACAACCATAAACTTTCATCAAGGAAAAAGTTGGAAATAGGAAAATATCCCCCCAATTATGATCTAATCTTTTTCTCTCAAGGAGTAGGTCTAGTCTCAAAAGACTTCAAAATCTCAAGTGCCATAAAGTAACCTGGGTCTAACATTGTCATTATGATAGTATTGGAATTATTAAAAAATGAGACAAAATTAGAATAATGATAGGAAGTATCCCATACTCGTGTCCATAATTAAACTGATAGCTCTCCATTGGCATTAGATGTATGATCAATAAAGTATGGGCTTATATACCCCACATTCTTGTACAAGATTAGGTGCATTAGTAGTGAGTAATGATGGAATTTGAATTTTTCCATTTCTCCATTATGGGCTAGTCAAATGTTCTCCTTCATCCTCCTCATAATATACTCAACATAGTTATATTCTCCACCATGGTAGGATTCTAGCACATCTCTGACAATGTTGAATTCTACTCTATATACCATGTCAGTTCCATCTATACCAATTACCTTGTTGACACCATACACAATTTTTACAAAATAATTCTTGAACTTGTCCAAAGGCATCATCTTCTCCACCTTCTTGGGTAATCACCCAACTATTTTAGGTCCATGAGAATATGTTGTAGCATTGACTTCCCTTTGTAGGATTTAGTGTTTGTCTCAAATTTTCCTTGTATGTCAACTAGGTCTACTGGTTCACTCATGGCACCATCCAATCCAAATGCTTCAATAAAAGAGGCATGATCTAGTGTACATAGAATAGTTCCATCCCTTGTGTGGAATGGTTTGGTGGCTGGATTATATGATTTGAACAAGGCTTTCAACAAATCAACATTCACAAAGACCTCTAGAAAGATTAACTAGTGACTCCACGACACGTAGCATCTCTACAAAATATATAAGGATTCTTGAACTCATGGTCATCTATAGAAATGGCATTTGAGGATTATGGGATTAGCTTAATCTAGTCTTCAAGAAACCTATTAAGTTTCTTTTTCCTAGTTTTTCCTCCCTTTGAAGCTAAGGCTTCTGCAACTTCCATTTTTGAAGCTTAAATTTCTTCTACTTCCTTGTCATACATCTTCTAAATAGACTGGAAATACTTTTGCAAATAGCTCTAAAAATAATAATCTACTGACAATGGAAGCTCTACAACTACTCTAAAATCTCTAATCTCTACAAATGGTAACATATTATTGGATTATGCAATGCTTTATGCAAAACAAGCATTCATCACCCTTCTCTATGCATTAATATTCTACATGCTCAAGCTTTAAATTTAGTGTAGTCTTTCATCTCAGATGGAGCATCCACATAACTATTCTAGCTTAGGAGCTTTTGTACTTTACTCAAATTCTATTAGCCAAATGCATTCTATCATTATTCTAGCTTAGGAGATAAAAGTTCACTTTTTCATGTCAAACTAGGCTTTATGATCTTATGATACATTGAATCAGGAGTCCTTTGTATCATCATAGGTGAGGAACTTTGGCTCTATGATCTTATGACCATTTGACATCAAAACCTTTATTATGTTATTGTAAACATTGAAAATGGCCTTCACAATCTCATGACACATCAGTTATCATGACATTGAAGCTTACGTCTAAGTTTCATACAATCTAATGAGACATGGTTTATACAGATTGGGATAACACCTTACTTTGCTTTTTACTACCCTACAATCTCATGACCATGGCTTAGTGGACCATTTCGTAACTTTGATAGTTACCCTTCTAACCCTTATGATGTTATGAGCACAACTTTGGCATAACATCATGTCCTCATTTTCTATTCCTTACGACCTCTTGATTATAGTCAGTAGATTGATTTCATAGCATTGAAGGTTAACTTAAGAAACTATCATTGACCTATGATCATATGATGGTGGTTATCCTTTATTTATCATATCCTTGGGAGCACCAATTTTCATCTTTACAATCTCATGATACATCACCATTTCATAGCTTTGTAAAGCTTTGAACTTTCCCTAGAGATCTTATGATCTACTACTTGTCATAGCATCAGAAGATATGACTTTCCATGTATCTTAAAAACTTATGCATATGTGCCTAACTCCACCTTTGTTTATCATCTAATGCTTACAATCTTACAATAGTCTCTTTATTGTGCCATCGAACATCCCAATATTTGCTTCCATGATCCTATGAGCATGACCCTTTTCATTTCCTTGAAAGTCTTCTTCAAAATCTTCCCAATCACTCAATCTCCCCTTTTTGTAAGATTAGAACTCGACACATTACCTTTACACTCTTATGTCCTTGTGATCTTATGATCACCACTTTATTGCATGGTCATGAGCCTCCACTTATGCCTTTACAATCACACAACACACTATTTATCTCAACATCATAACTTGAATTTAAAACCTTTCGAACATATACTTAAGATGACATGGCACAAAGGGAGTTGTAAGATCAAAGATCTTATGTTGAATACTTGCTATACTATAAACACATAATATATCTTAAGATCAAGAGACTGAGACTTTACCGCTATGATCCTCCGCTAATCCCTATATCGTAACATTGAGAGAGGGATATTTTAAGATTACAACTAGACACCTAAACCCTTGATCATGAGATCATATCACATGATTTGAAAGACATACTATCTCTCGCTTAGAATAAAACCTAGGGTAAGGAGAAAATAACTATGGATTTTAATGAAGTTTTTCATGACAAGAGTGAAGCCACAAATTTAGGATATCACATTACTCCACTACGGAAAGATTTTCAACACTGGTCTAGGGAAAAAATGACCAGGTTTAGGGTTTCTCTAGAAACTAAAAAAAGAGACACAAAACCCTAATAATGCAACTTAGTTTAAGATATTTTCTCAATGAATTTTTAAAAATTAGCATAGTAGAAATAAGGGCTATCAAATTTGTACTTGAATCAAGAGCAATCACAGATGCCAGATGGAACAAATCAGTTAATGATTTAGAAACATGTAGAAGCACTAAATGACCAACAAAAAGAGAGATCTACATTTGGGAAGTAGTGGGAGAGATTAAAGTGTTGCCTAGGGGAAGCAGTCAGCTAATACCTAATAGATGCAAAAGGGGCAAAATAGAGGGAGGAGAAAGATCATAACATGTTATCTTACTTTTGCACTTTTCTATGGATACACCTGCCAAACAAATAAAGACTATACCTAAATTGTTTTATGCCTGTTGTTAGATTTTGGACTATTTTTTTTAAAGGTACAGAGAATTGATTGTAAGGAGAATATTTGTATTTCTCTATAAACTACTTGAAGAGTCATGTGTTGAGATGTGTCCTCCCATCTTAAGCTTGTTGCAATCCCTATTATATAAAAAGATTCCCAAGATGTGGAGTAAGGGTCCAAATTTTGAGTCATTTTGATGATAATATCATTTTTTTAGTCGGTCCATGGTTCATGCTTAGTTTATGATGTTCTAGCTTGTGTTAGAATTTAAGAAATTAAATGAAAGACTAGTTTTAGTTCTTTGTTATATTAAGAGTCATATATCTGCAGATATATGTATCACTCTCAAGAAGATTAATAGAAAGGGAAGTTGCAAAATATCTGTGTTTTCTAAATTATGTCTTGCTTTTATGTATTTGTAACTCTAAGAATAAATGACCAAGGTTCATTTTATTTCAATGCAATAAAAACTATTTCTAACATACCTTTGGCAACATCGTCACTGAATACTGTCTCCCTTTTCATTAATGTTGTCTGCTGCTGGTGAAGAGTCCCGATGACATCTTGTCGCCGAGTGAACAAATTATCTTCTTATAAAGCCAATATCTATAGAACAAGCAACTTTGTAATTCGCATTTTTTTCAGTATTAAAAAAAAAAACACCAAACCACTCCCAACACCTTCGCCTCAAGCAACTACAGTGATTTCTTCTGTTACCGCCTGACAGCTACCAATCTTCACTCTACGCATCTCATTTTTACGCCCATGAAATTTACTATTTCGAATGCAGAAGCTCAATTTGATAATCAACGATTGTCAGTAGCGATGGCGACAATAGAATACATCGCAGCCGTCCATTTTTCTCCTATGCCACTGGCTCTGTTTTCTGCTTTGTTTTGTCCACTTTATCTTCTGATTCGTCTTTTTTAATCCTTGTCATTGTCATTGATAGTGTAATTTGCTTGTTTAATATTTGTCAAGCAATATTAGCTTCCCATAATTTTGACGGTTAAGAATGCATAAATTTTTATCACCATTGTTTTTTCATATTTTCTTTAGAGTCTGTTTGGTTCATGGAATTTAAAAAACCCGGATTTCTACAAACCTTGGTTTAGTCAAATCAAGGTTTTGCATATCTTCATTCCAATTTTTGGGATTTTACTAAAACTGTTTGTTTCACTCGGATGAAGGCAAATTTCAAAAAGTAGTCCAATCTATTGTTTTACACTCCTTAAAAAATAAAACCGAATTTTGATTTTCAATTCCTACTTGCTAGTAGGAAGTTGGAAAATCTGGTTTTGAGGCAAAATCAGAAGTCTCGTATGCTAATTCCATCTTGCAAATTTTGAAACAAACCCACAAATTTTCAAACTTAGGTTTTGAAAAAGCCAATTCCTGTCATCTTCTAGGAACCAAACGGACTCTTAGTGAATCTATATTGGGCGAATAGGACTTCACTATTTGTATTTTGCTTATTGTTCTATAATAATGTTTCAAAATCAAATGGAAGAGAAATCTTTTTTTTTTAATAAAATAATTAATAAACATACATTTACATTTATATTCTACTTATATAGTTTTTCGTTTATTTTTTATTTTTTAATTATTTTTTACAAAGTAATTTTTTTAGGTAAGAGGCTCACAATTTGTCGTTGTGTTGTAGATTATTGTCTTACAAATTAAAATTTTAATAAAATAACATATTAAAATTAAATTGAGAGAAAAATATTTAATTTATATATATTAATTTAGATGGTTAAGTGGAAATATAAAAAATAGATATTTTTAGATTTTAATAAATATAAGATTTTAAATTTTCATTTTGACTAAAAAAATCTTTAATAATATCATCTTCTAAAATCAATATTTTCTAATGCTTGGTGCTTTAAAACAAAATCCTCACAATCGATAATCTGATGAAAAGGGGTGTGTTTTTTACTAATATTATTTTACTTTGTGAAGGGGCTCTTGAGACTAGAGATCACATCTTTCTATAGTACCCTTATGCCTGGGATACTTGGATGTTTCTTTTCCAAAGCTGGAACTTGCAATGAACGTTGCCAGATATGGTGTCTAAGCTATGGACAATGTGGAGAGGCTATAAAGTCTCAGATTTCTTCTACCTTCCCATGTTTTGTGGAACCTCGGGAAAGAACGAAACAATGGAGTTTTTAGAGAATCTTTTTGAACACCAGAAGTGTTGGCTAACAAAATCTTACTTAATGTGATCAAAACTTATCACAATAGTTACAAAGGAAAGATGCTTTGATAAGGGGGTTATTGTTGATAGTTTTTATATCTCAAAAGATATTAGTAAAGAGAAAAGTGAGGATGCTAGATTGGATTGCCTACCTAAGGGCTGGAGAAAAATGAATTTTGATGGGGTAGCAAAGGGAAATCTAGGTGCTGCTAACTTTGGGGCTATTATTTGTGATGAGCATTAGAATATGATTAAGGCTATTGTGGTTCCTCTTGGTTGTCAAGCTAATCACTTAGTTGAACCCGTGGGTCTCCTTCATAGGTTAAGGTTAGTGGTGAATTGTAACTACAAATGGTTATGGATCGAGGGGGATTCCATGAATATTCTTCATAGCCTAACAGAAAAGGTTAATGCCTTGTGGTCCATTGCTAATAGCATGATTGAGTGTAAGTCTATTGTCAATAACTTAGATTTGGTGGCAAATGCTCTTGCCAATGTGGCAATTGCTAGATTAAAGCCCATTATTTGGGATGATCATTTAATAGGGTATAGAAATTTAAAATTCATGATCAATCATGGCAAAGTGCTATGTAAAGTGAAAGATTTTAAAAACCTTGTTCTTAATGAAAGACATGACCAAGAAAATGAAGAGTAAAGATCAAAGTACTTACAGTAAGTTTTGGTATCAATTTTGGAGATCTTCACAAGTTTTGTGGGTAATTTTCTTTTTCCTCATTTATCTCAACCTTGCTTTGAGCAAAGAAAGTTTCAATTGGAAAATCTTAGGAGTTGAGGAAAGTTGCAAAGCATTACTATGGAGAGAACTTTGAAAAGGAAAGAGTTGAGTAACTATTATTTTTACAAGAAAGAACCTAAAGTTTAGGAAAAGTTGGATAAGGGTGGTTTGGTAGCTTACATGAACAAAATGAAGGATGCCAAACCAAAGATCGCCAAGGAATTTATTAATGGTTGGGAAGAAGGTACAATGACCTTGGTAGGAAGATGCCTCAAGTTAGACATTGACTTTATGGTGTTGAATTCTTATCAAAATAAAGATATAATTGAGAAAGCAGTTATAATTTTCCAAAGGTTGGGGATGGGGCTCTTGTTAGAGAAAATGGAGGGTTTTTTGCTAATTTTTCTATCAAAACATTGTTGAAATTGGTCCTAAAAATGGTTATATAGTATATAGCTTTGGATGGGAGGTATGATAGGACATAAAATTATCATTTTGTTCAGGCACAAAATTAGGGATTTCCCTCTATTTTATCTTCTTTGTTCTCTTGCACATAACATAAAGGAATTTAAGGAGAAGTCAAAAAAACCATTCTCCATGAAAGGTTTATGAGTTCAATTTTTTAGTTTATGGTAGATCATGTTAAGGAGACTCTCTCTTTGTCTATCCCTATGAAAAGTGGAAATCCCTAAAACTCCTAGTAGTATTAAAGGCAAAGGAAAATGGTTGATGGCGAAGTTGGGAGAAGCAAAATTGGAGTATGAGAAAAGGAACAAGAAGAGTGTGAATTATAAATAAATGTTGATATATATTGAAGGTGTTAGTAAAGAAAATGTTAATAGTTTGGAAATAGAGGAGAATGAAGAGAGTAATTATTTTGGTGGGTTAGTCCAAATTTTATTTAGACTACTTAGTACGTGTCCCTCACTACTACATTTGGGCACAAATTATGATGATAGGTCATTGCAATTGTGATGGCTACCTGTCGCTGATGCAGGAGCATCCAATGGTGTTAGGGCAATCCTGTATCACCCAAAAATATGCTTAGTGTCAGTTTCTATTTAATGTGTTTTCATTTCTAGGTACCCATTTGGGTCAATTAAAGTCCAACTCTCATAGTTCCACTTTTGGTTTTCTAGGTTAGAGTTTTTGAGCACCTTGGGATACGTACCAATGTAGAAAATAGATTATTTTTTAATTGAGCCATAATTGTGATAGGTAGAGGGTGTAAGTTGGAGGAATGATTATACTTTTAATTTAAAGCACTCTAGAAAAAGAATCAGGTCAAAAGGCTTTACAGTTTGAAAGTTCTTATAGTTTTAAGCTACTTGGAGACCTCCTAAGAGCACTTCAAAGTCAAATTTGAGGCACTAAATGACCTCGTACGGGCCCAAAAAATGGGGCACAAAAAAAATGGTCCATAGGGCTATAGAGCACTTGAAGAGCTTTTTGAAAATGTAAATAGTTCGTCAATCAGAGTCATGGATCAAAAGTTATCCCTTTGAGAAGTTGGACTACCATTTCTGTATTCTTCTAATTTTAAAGCAACTTCTGACATGTTTTCTAGAACCTTCTATTTTGATAGTGGATGCAAAATGGCATATTCTAAAATGTATTCCTAACCCTAAACCTAATTTGGTTTACTTAAGGACATTTCTGGCATTGTAAAGGCATTTTTTGGTGGAGTTTGGGAGAAGGTACTATGAGAAGGGTTTTCTCCATAATCTGATAATATTGTAAGCACATAGGGCATGTGATGGAGTCTATTTTTTTTGTACTAAATGTAATAGCATATCATTTCTAATAATAATATTCCCCCTTTCCTATTGTGTTTATTACTGTCTTGGATTGTGCCTTCATCAAGTGGTATCAAAGCAGGTCTTCCTGAGCATGCAGACAGAGTGCCAACTATGAGGCAGTTTACACCAGGACCATGTGGCTATGGGTTTTGATACAAGAAGATGCCTCCACAAAGGGAGCATAGTTGAAGGGCTAGAGTTGTTACTCCTAAGGTTAGAGCCCTCCAGAGACAAGTTCAGGCATTGCAAGAGGAGATCCGTAGAGGGATGACTATTGCCATAGGTGATGAAAGTGAGGAAGAAAATAAAGAAGAAGGAAATATTGGGTAGGAAGTGGAAGGAGACAAAGAAGTCTTAAACTAGGCAGAGGAGACACTTTTTAGGGCCATTGCCAAGCTTGGAAAATGACCTAAAATTGATGACACCATGTTTTTGAAGAATCTAAACTTGGTTGAGTTGATTGACTGGATCAATGAGCTGGAGTAATATTTTGAGTATGAGGATATTGGGCACCTTGATAGGGTTAAGTTTGCAAAGGCCAAAATCTGGTGGCAAGAGATTCAATTGGAAAGAAATAGGAGAGGAAAGGATAAAATCACAAGATTGGATCGCATGGTGGACAAACTAAAGAAGCAGATCATTCTTGTTGATTACGAGCTTGATTTGTTGAAAAAGATGCAAGGGTTAAAGCAAGCAAGAAAATCTGTCTAGGAATACATAGAAGAATTTTACCGAGTCTTTATAAGGGAAAGGCATGCATAAGCAAACAGAGAGAAGGTTGCTTGTTACCTTAGTGGGTTAAGACCAGGCATTCAAGAGGAGTTAAGTCTAGTTAGAATGACTAAGTTAAGTCTAGTTAGAATGACTAGCATTGAAGAGGCATACCAGTTTGCCTTAGGAGTTGAGGATAAGCTAAACAAAAAGTTTGAGGAAAGGCAAAGAGGGCGCAATTAAGGAGAAAGGGGCATTTTTAGGTCATTTGGAGGCTGAAATGAGAACTAGAAGAAAAATGAAGATGTGGGTACTAGCTAAAATCAGAGGAACAAGGATTTCAACTCCTCTCATGATCAAAATTTTGGAGATTAGAGAGGAAGAGCCAAAGGACATGGACAAGGTTTAGGAAGAGGAGGCTTCTGTTGTACCTATTTTTATTGCAATGAAGAAGGTCATCGTTACTTCGAATGCCCTCAATGCTAAGGAAGGATAAATAGGAGAGTTGATGGTCCAGAAAGGGTTGCTCATGTGGATGATGATGCATAGTCATCACATTTAGAACATGTAGAAAGACGAGAGGTTCTAGTTAATGAAAGGGTCTTATTGAGTGGTGAGACTGAACCTAGACAAAGAAGGAGTTTGTTTCATACTAGGTGCAAGTGCAGGAGTAAATGTTGTGATGCGATTGTTGATGGTGGAAGCACTGACAACCTAGTGTCAGAGGAGATGGTCTGAAAGCTAAATGTATTGCCTCTCCCATTTGATTTTTGTAAGTCATCCTAACGGATGCAACCTTGTTGATCATTCATTGTGATGGGTCATGATTGTGACCATGAGTGGTCTACACCATTAAGGTGATTAGTTTTATGTTTCTATATCAAATGATTTGATTATCCTTATGACTGATTTATGAGATTATTATGTGATTTTTGGTTCGTTGATGTTTGAGCCACTATTTACCAAGATCGATGCAGTATCATGAGGCTGTTTTGTGATCACCTTGAGATGTGTGCAAGATTGCACTATGTACTATTACCATGCTACACTGGACTAGGTTCCTATAGCAGTGGTTCGTCATGTTTATGACTATGTTCACTTTTGTGGTTTAAGTGCCTTTTTATGTTGTTCAAACAACTATTATTAAATGCTTTAATAATTAGAAATGGATTGTCCATGTTGGATTCATATTTTATGTGCTGTGGATATCTAGTTATGTTATGTTTTACATGTGAGATGACTTGAGGGTCAGATGATATACTTGGATTTTAGTATCATAGATGTTAGACTACTATGTTGCTCATTAGATCATTTTTGCATGATGATGCCATTTTGAGATGATAGTGTGTTTTATGATGCTATCTAATTATCTGGTATTTGCACATATCTTTGATTATGTTATGTGATGGATTTAATGCTATGGTTATTTACTTCATTCTTGCGTTGTTATGTTTTATGCGAATGCAAGTGATGTAAATAGATTATTTTAAAATAATTAAATAAATGGTTAAATTAGGTGATTTAATGCATTTATTTCTTCGGCTATGTTATTATATGCAATTGCACTTGATCATATTGTTTAGTGTGCAGGATTTATATCCCTGGTAGTGGCACATGGAGTTAGTGATTTATCTATTCATATTTTACCAATGTCATCCCTGTATGGTTGACATATCCTTATTTTAATTTTTTAATTAATCCTTTCGATGATTATTAAATCTAAATTCATTTGCATTATGTGATTAGACCAGTGAGCATGTCTGTGCATTTAGAGTTTTGCATTGTCGCAAAAGTTGTTAAGGAAATTCCTATGTTTTTGGATTTTTAGGCTTTTTAATTGATTTATTTTATTTCTAGTAGCTTTGTCATAGATGAATTCCTATTACTAGGAATAGCCTATTTTCGTTTGGGTTGATTCTAAGTTTAACTAAGTTTGCTAGTTCTTTGCCCTAATTGATTATTCACTCAAAAAGTGAATAAGTATCCAAAAAAGAATTTAATTCCTCACTTCTCACTTTCAAATTAGAAAGTTGGAGAATAGAACCCAAAATCCTCTTCATGAGGATTTACTATTTTGTTCATTGTGGGAGCTACGGGCATGGCATCATCGCAAGGTTGAGCTCATTGGATCCAACTTGGGAAGACCTTGGATTGCCATGATTTTTAGCTACTTCTATGAGGCTTTTTATTTTATGGCTTAGATTTTCATTTTGCCCTTTTGGCTGCAAGGTAGGGCTCTCCCATTTTATTGTTTCCACTATGTTTCTGCTTTTGTTTTTGATAGTTGTTTGTTGGAGGCTGAGAACTAGTGTTCCCTCCATTTTTGTTTGTTGGTTCTGCCTAGTTGGTAGGGTATGAGCATTTCCCTATTCTATGGGATAAGGGTTTGGGGTTTTGCACCGTTATCCTAGCCATTTTTTCATACAGTGTCTAAATTTAATTATTTTTGGATTTTTGGGGTTTTTGTAGGTACCAAAGGTCAAATGCATTTTAATTTTGAATTTTTCTATAATTTGTTGGTTTTTACCTAATTTTGCATGCTACCCTATTTTCTCAAGTTTTCTTGGCATGAGTTTGGTCGTGGACCTAGATCATCCATTTGGATGTCACTTAGACCATTATTTCACTTTTATGTTTGCATTGGGATGTGTGTCACACCTATACTCTCGATGTCATGTTCGATTGAGTGATTTTTATACCTAATGTTATGGTTTCTTTTGGACCTTTGTTATTGTTTCGTGGACACTAGGATTCATGAAGAATCTATACTCTTGGATTGAGGTTGGTTGAGTGAGTTCATGATGTTTGGTCTTGTTGTATCATTCGTATTCATGTAGAATCCATACTCCTAGATTGAGGCCAATAAAGTGATTTCATGATGTATGCTTTTATTGTCTTGGGATTTGTGTAGAATCTATACTCCCGAGTTGTTTTCGATTGAGTGATATTTTGCTTGTGTTCTCATCTAGTCCTTGTGTTATGATCTTCATGATAGTGGTGCACCACATATGAGTACATGCACATACATTAGTCAAGTGACTTGCGAGGTCTAATCTGCCATTGTACTTCCAGAGGCTATGATTATTGGGGTTTGGGTTGGGAATATGCATGCCTACATGCACTCATCATTGGATGAGCATGGGTAGGGTAAAGTAGCATGTGGAGGGGCTTCTATCCTACAATTTGTGTGACTATTTCCCATTGGTTGGTAAAAGAAGTTTTATATAAGTGATAACTAAATTAAAACATTTGGGTGGTAATAATTATAAGATAATAAAATGTTTTGGTTGTGCACCTTCCATTGAGAATAGTTGCTACCTAGGTTATGTGCCTTTTGTTGAGAAGAGTAGCTACCAATACTGGCTTGTGCTTGTCGATGCCAAGTGACTCTCCATGATGTTAGCCCCTACTTAGTAACCCATTAAGTGTCTGACCAGGACCTATAGTTTATGCATTATTTATTTTCTTGGTTTCAGTCATCATATTGTCTGGCATGAGTGTTAGCCATGGATGTTGTGCTTTATGTGTGTTTGTGGTTGGACCATTATCTCTATTAGCATTTTGGGTGTGGGTCTATGGGTTCCACATGGTTGGGAGGTGTAGCTACCTATACCACTACTGGGGACCGATGTATAGAGATGGTCTTTTGTCCTAGTGTGACCATTGCTAGATGTTTTCACTTAATACTTTGGGTTCTAGAGTATGCTTTCTTATGATTTTTTCTTTCATTGGAATGCTTTTATATCATGTTTAGATGATATTAGTTTCTATTGCATTTCCTTATTATGATGATTAGCATGTGATCATATGATATGTGATGTTATCTACTTTGTAGAATTATCTTATGCTTTACTACTAACATGTTAGATTTCTTTATGCTTATATTGTAGCATCTTTTAGTAGTGACGTCCCTATTATGATAGTATTGACAATCTAATCAGTGGCTTGGGATGTTATGAATGGAGGATGGCTAGGATCCATGATGGTCTTATGATGCTATTGATGGTTGGGAGGAACCGCATACTTAGTTATTTTGTTCATTGTGATGCTATTTCTGTACATTGTGATGTTGCTTCTGTATACAACAATGTTGCTTTTAGTACATTCTTTTACTACTATGGTTTAGATGGATAGATTCCCCTCTTCCTGGTTTCATGGTATTTTCTTGGTTTAGCACTCTAGTGTTTGTTCCTTGATTTAATTGGTTCTGGTACTCCACAACGTGGAGGTTCTAATCATGGTTTTCCTCTTGTATTTTCCCTTTTAGAGTTTTTTGTTATTTTCTTGGGTGACCATGTGTCAACATGGGGTGATACAATAATGTGTCACATGTCCATTAAATTTTTTTCATGCAATACTAGAAAGTATCGCACCCCTTAGAAAGAAATGTTGTGTGATACTGGAAAGTATCGCACCCTCTTTGAAAAAGTACCACACAATACTAGTAAAGTATTGCATGCCCTTGAGAGAGGTGTCACCCAATCCCTAAAAGTGTCACTTTGTTTCTTTAGAAATGTTGCGTGATACTAGAAAGTATTGCCTAATGCTGATTTATAGTATCGCTTGGTATTTGAAAAAACTTGTCTGGGTGGACAATAGGCATTTCTCAATATGAATAAAACTTTTTAGGATATTTTTGGATCCCCTCCTAGGTGTTCTTCAATCCTTTGGTGTCACATTTTGAATTTGGAATATTTGATTTGAATTCATTTATGCATCTCTCATTTTTAGTTGTTTGTTTGGTAGTGGTGTTTGGAGATTCGTTGGTTGCTCAGATTGTTGGTGAAGTCTTTCATTGTGATCTTTGTGATCCTTATATGATGTTGTCATGTGCATTCATACATATAAAATAAAAATCTTGGCTTATATTAATCCTTGTTTCCAAGGATCTCTAGGTAGGGCATTACATCTAGTATCAGAGCCCATGTTCAAACATTGGGATCTCTACGTTTATGTTAGCCATATGGTTGTTGTTGCGTTGGTTGAGTGCAAGTGTCTTGGTGAGAGCTCATGATCTTTGTTGCTTTAGTATCTACTTGTGATGGACCTTCTTGTCTAGTAGATGAGTCTAGATCCATGTCAAGAGAAGGAAATGAGTCTTCCTGGTTTTGTAGATGAAATCGATGTGCCTAGGTTGGTTGGTTGCATGTGTATGACCCTATTGGATGGAACCATTGATTGGTGTCCATGTGTTGGCTTTGAGTGCCTCTTTTGTTTCTCCTTACAGAGTTAGGTGCATTATTTCCCTATTTTCTCCTAATTATAAGTAAATAAATGAATCTTATATGTAGTTCTATGTTATGTTGTTATAGTAATGAAATGATTCCTTTCATTAAGAAATAAGTGTTTATTGTGAATCATTGCAAAGGTGTAGGTTTTGCATTATATCTTTTGGGTTAATGACATAAGTCCCCAATATGATTACTTCTTAAGCTTATGGAAATTTGTATTAAATTGATGAATATTTAAATATTATATTGCATGGAAAAAAATAATTAAGGAAATTATTGTTGTCTACATATGCATGAGGTTATTGATGGTATATTGCTTGATGTGTGTGATTGTGTTCTCTAACGCTACTGGGATGATGTATTCCTTAGCATTGTGTGATGATTTATCCCTCTTGTGTGACTATTCTCATTCATCACATGTAATGTGATTTAATTGATGCCTTATTTTATTTGGATAGAGGTACTTTCCTCATTTTGTTGGGCTAGCATTGGTTTTCAATATTTTCCTCTCTTGGAATAGTCATCAAATTTTCTCTATCGCTCTCTTTTGCAGCTATTTTCACACTTGAATTATTGTTGAAATGAGATCTTTTTGATATTTATTGTTGGAATTGACAATTCCCCATTTGGGCTTTTTGTTTTGGTTGATGATGACTATTCCTAATGTGTTTTAACTATTTACCAATTGTGTGTTGTGACTCTACCATGTTCATCTCAAACCTCTGGTAGTACATACAAGGGATAATATCATAGAGAACATGCTAGTGTGTCTTTGATAGATTTGAAAGTTTTTAATGTAATTGGATGGTTTAAGTGATGATTAAACGTAATGATTTCCTAGAAATAAATTTGAAAAGATATGTATTTGTTTTATGGTAAGTGACTCTTGAACCCTTGCTTTGAAAACCTTTCAGTTTCATTGTGCATTACTGCTCATGTTATATTTATGTAATGAAATTATGAAAGATAAGTAATGATGGTATTAGTGTGTGAACTACCTTTCATTCCATGTCCTGTGTTGCTTTGGGCATGTGTTCTCTTGAGTGGTTTTGGATGTTTCGTCCATCATTTGTCTTGGTAACCGAGACTGTTGTTTTTCCCTATGTGGTTTTGTCTTGAGTAGTAAAATGTCCCTTTTTCTAAATTTATATGATATTTCAACCCTCTAATCAGATTTTTAAAATCAAACAACCAATATTACAAAGATCCACCAATTTCTCAATAAACCCCAAATCGGGTATGTCCGAAATAGTGCCAAAAACTTCACAACTTCACATATTATTAATAAATCTGAAAGTGGAGATTTTTATAGAAATTTTAGCAGCATAAAAGCCTAAAAAATGAAATTTCTAGATCTATATAACATTTACACAACAGCTCCCAAATGGAGGACAAAAACAATGCTTATTGGGCTCTCAAAAATAACACAAAATAGCCCGGAATCACCATAAAACAGTAATAATCTATCACAGAAGTTTAACCATGACCCAATACATATATTCAGCTCTATTTTAACATCTAAAACTCTAAAATATAATAGAAACCCAAAATAATATGAAATACTCAATCGGAAACACCAAACTCTTACAAAAAAACACACCCGAAAATCCAAAAATCTGCATTGTTCAACACAAGGGCAAACTCTGCATGAGCTTGCACATGGAATGGATTTAAAATCCCATCCTTAGCCTTCTTGAAAAATTTCAAACTCCCATCCTTGGGGCTCCTTATCCATAGGTTTCGCAGCCTCTAAAGAACAACAAAGCAATGAGCAAAAATCAAGTTTCGGAATGAGCCCGAAATGCCTCCAAATCCCTTAAAAGAGGGCATAACCCTAACTCACATCCAAGAGGGGCTAATAAAACATGTTTTAATAATAGTTTTTATTTATTAGTCCATTGGTTTCCAAAGATTAGCCCCTTTTTCTGAAACTTCACCTTTTTTGGGCCTGCCTGCCTTAGCAAAGATTATTATTTTTAAATATTTGAAAAGAGGACATGACAAGTCTTCCCCTCCCAAATATTGCTTATCCTCAAGTAATGAAGATTGGAATCTTCGAGAATATGTGCTCCTTCCCAAGTTGCATCCTCCAATGGTAATCCTATCCATTTGACCAAATGCTCTATGATGCTCCTGTTTCTCAATCTTTTCTCTCTTGTATCCAAAATCTCTTCTGGTATCAAAACTAATTTCCCTTCATCATCAAGAGGTGGTAATTCTATAGATACTATGGTTTTCTAGCCTAGAACCTTCTTTAGGCAAGATACATGGAAAACATTATGTTTTTTTCTATTTGGTGGGAGCTCCAATTCATAAGCTACCTCTCCTACCTTCTTGGTGATCTTATAAGGCCCATAGAACCTTGGCTTGAGTTTCTCTGCCCCACTCCTCTTCAAGGTGCTTTTATTATATGGTTACAACTTGACAAATACCAAATCTCCCACCTCAAAAGATCTTTCAGTCCTTTTCCTATCAGCATACAACTTTTGTTGGTTCTGTGCATGTTGTAGATTATCCTTGATGGGCCTTATTATTTCTTGGCTTTGCTTGTTGAAATCACTTGCTGCAGGTACTCTACTATCTGAAAGTACTAAATCAACAAAGGAAAGGGCATCATAACCATAAAGAGCACAAAAAAGAGGCATACCAATAAACATGTGATGAGATGTATTGTAACAATACTCCCCTAGGTGCAACCATTTCACCCAAGCATGTTGTTGATTTGAAACATAGTTCCTCAAATATCCCTCTATCCATTTATTAACTATCTCTATTTGTCCATCTATTTGAGGGTGATAGCTAGTACTAGGAGTGAGTTCAGTTCCTGCCAAATGAAAGAGCTCCTTCCAAAAAGAGCTAAGGAATCTACTATCCTGATCACTGACAATATTTCTAGGCAAGCCATGTAATCTAAAAATCTCCTTGAAGAACAATTCGACCACTTATGATGCCTTGAAATCGGATGTGATAGGAAATAAATGTGCATACTTATTTAGTCTATCTACCATCACATATATGCAATCCTTACCTTGAACCTTGGGCAACCTAGTGATGAAGTCCATGGAAATACTTTCCCATTTTTGTTCAGGAATAGGAAGTGGCTGCAACAACCTTGCAAGAAAATTTTGCTCACTCTTGCTTTGTTGGCATACCATACATTCCTTAATGTGTTTAAGGACATCCTCCTTCATACCCTTCCATGAAAACCGCTCTCGAATTTGCCTGTATGTCCTGAAGTATCCCTGGTGACCAGCCAAAGGTGTGTCATGAAAGGCCCTCAATATCCTCTCCTTAGTTTTTGATCCTGGCACTAAGAAGATCCTATTCTTGTAATAAATCAATTCATCAACAACCTTGTACCTGTTATCATCCACTAATTTATCCAAAATCTTGGTGGCAAAGGAATCATTAGCATACTCTAAAATTATGGAGACTTTCCAATCAACAGAGATAGATGTTAAGGAACACAGAGTGGGCTTTCTTGAGAGAGCATCAACAACCATAGTATTCTTTCCTTTCATGTATTCAATATCAAAATCATAAGTTTTCAATTTGCTTACACATTTTTATTGACGATCATTCAAATCCCTTTGGTTCAAGAGGAACCTGAGGCTATTATGGTTGGAGTAACCTTTCTCTAATTGATTTAGTTTTCTACTCTCAAATGCTATTGGATGTCCCCTTTGAGTTAGGAAAGCCCCTATACCTTCTCCAGAAGCATCACATTCAACAACAAAAGGTAAAGAAAAATCTGAAATTGCAAGCACAGGGCATGAACTCATTACCTTCTTAAGCTTATCAAATGTTTTTTGTGCCTCTTCTATCCAAACAAAAGCTCCTTTCTTTGTCAAATCAGTCAAGGGGGCAGCAAGCTAAGAAAATTCCTTTGCAAATCTCCTATAGTAGCTACACAACCCAAAGAAACCTCTCAACTGTGTAAGATTAGTAGGTGGAGGCCAATCCAAAATTGCTTGAATTTTTTGTTGATCAACATGTACTCCTTTAGAACTTATAATATGTCCCAAATATAGGATCTCTTGATTCTTTGGAGAGCTTGTTGGATGGATTATGACTCCTATTGCCCATGCTACTTGTCCTCTTCAAAAAGTCCTCTCCATCCTCTTTGTAGAGACTGCCTTAGGTGATCCATTTGATAAGCCTCTTAATAAGACTTCTTTCCCATTGGAATGAAATTTAAACTCCATATTTTGATGGTTCATGTAATAGCCTCCAATAGAGTGCAACCATTGAACACCCAATACAGGATCTGTCTCCCCAATGCCAACAACATAGAAGTCATCACATAACTCATAATCTCCTAAGGTCATCTTGAGTTGTTTCACCACCCTTGTGCAAGGGATAGTGAATCCATTAGCTACAGTAACATTGAATCCTTCAAAATCTTATGCTTTAAGCCTTCTTTTCATGACAAATCCCTCATCAATAAAATTTTGAGTTTCCCCACTATCAAGAAGAATTGTCAACCTTTGTCCTGCTAGTACCCCTCGAATTCGAAAGGGATGGTATCTTGGGACTTCTGATAATGCTGCTAAAGTGCCATCCTTGCTGATTTATTTTCCTTTCTCTTCTTCTTCCTCCTCCTTAGTATCATGAAATTCCTCATGCTCATTTGAATCAGGTTCTGAAGAAACTTCAATATAGTGCACTTGACCTTTCCCCAACCCAGAACCCATGGTTCTCTACAAGTGAAACAAAGCTTTCTCCTTCGTAATTCACTCCTAGTCTCTTCATCTACCTTCTTTTTTGCCACAGTTATCACATCTTTTGGTGGTAGTGTTGGAAAAGTCTTTTTCTAAAAATTCCCTTTATGTTGCCCAAGATTTGGGGGTTTTTGAGTAGTGACTGATTTCATAGGCATGCAAGTTTCAAGTTGTAAGCTTCTTTTGATAGGTTCCTGTAAGGTTGAGGGTGAGAATGCCTTAACCAAACCCTTAACAGAATCTTCCAAATCATCAAGAAAAAGATAAACAATCCTCTTTTGACTCATATCAAGTACCATAATAGCCACTTTTTGAAATTCTTCTATATACTCATTAACTGATTTGGTTTGCTTCAACTTTGATAATGCTTTAAAGTACTCTTCATCATCCTTGAGGTCAAATCTATCTATCACTCTTTGACTAAAAACATCAAATGTGGTTACCTGATCATGAGCTTGAGTAGTCATTCCATGATACTACCAATCATAGGCTACATCTTCCAAGTGTAGACTTGAAAATTGAACAGCATCACTCTCCTTCATGGCGTTAAGTGTGAAGAAGGTTCGTAATTTTTGTAGCCATGCTCTAGCTAAAATTTTATTTGTTCCATCAAAAGTAGGTTCTGTAAACTTGCTTATTTTATTTTTGAGCTCTCTTCCACTTATGTTATTCTCCCTCCTATACTCTTTCTTGGGCATCAAAGTGTTCATCATATCCACATATTCTCTAAAAGTTACCGAACTGTGAAATTCATCATCTAAGCCATTGTAAGTAGCTCTTAATGCAATCAAGTTACCTGTAACTTCTTCCATGGGATTAAGGGCTAGATTTGGTACTGGTGGCTCATCTGCAGGTAGGAAAATAGTTTTTGTTGATTTAGAGGGTGTGGGTTTCAGATTTCTTGGCTCCTCTGAAGTGCCCCCTCTCTCATTAATAGATGCAATTCCTTGCAATTTTTTCGTCAATATCCGCAAAGCCTCTCTAGTTTCTGCCAAACTATCCACTGTTTGCTTCTGAGTATCTTGGATGTCTTGGAAAAATTTCTTTGCCATCTCATCTTGATCAGCCATACTTTTTCCTTCTTTGGATTTTGTACTTTTACTTTTAGCTGAAGGATTGATCAAATTATTTTTATTCTTTTCTTGCTGCAAATATCTCTTTTCTCTTTCACTTGGTTGCATGCAAACTTCTACAAACCCTCAGGATGGCAAGATCATAGCTCTGATACCACTAAAATTTCCCTTTTTCTGAATTTATATGATATTTCAACCCTCTAATCAGATTTTTAAAATCAAACAACCAATATTACAAAGATCCACCAATTTCTCAATAAACCCCAAATCGGGTATGTTTGAAATAGTGCCAAAAACTTCACAACTTCACATATTATTAATAAATATGAAAGTGGAGATTTTAATAGAAATTTTAGTATCATAAAAACCTACAAAATGAAATTTATAGATCTGTATAACATTTACACAACAGCTCCCAAACGGAGGACAAAAACAATGCTTATCGGGCTCCCGAAAATAACACAAAATAGCCCGAAATCACAATAAAACACTAATAATCTATCACAAAATTTTAACCACCACTCAATACATATATTCAGCTCTATTTTAACATCTAAAACTCTGAAATATAGCAGCAACCCAAACTGATATGAAATCCTCAATCAGAAACACCAAACTCTTACAAAAAAATACATCCGAAAACCCACAAATCTGCACTGTTCAGCACAAGGGAAAACTCTGCATGAGCTTGCACATAGAATGTCTTTAAAATCCAATCCTTAGCCTTCTTGAAAACCTACAAAGTCCCATCCTTGGGTCTCCTTCTCCATAGGTTTGGCAGCATCTAAAGAACAACAAAGCAATGAGCAAAAATCAAGTTCTAGAATGAGCCCGAAATGCCTCCAAATCCCTTAAAAGAGTGCATAACCCTAACTCATGTCCAAGAGGGGTTAATAAAATATATTTTAATAATAATTTTTATTTATTAGTCCATTGGTTTCCAAATATTAGCCCCTTTTGACAAAATTTCACCTTTCTTGGGCCTGCCTGCCTTAGCAAAGATTATTATTTTTAAATATTTGAAAAGGGGACATGAAAAGTGGTGACTCAAACTCTTAGGTCTTAGGACTCTCTAATCTTCATCTTGTTGTAGGCCTTATCGATATCTTTCTAAAACTTTTTGAATGTAGTTAATCGAAGTTCAGACATGAAAGTTATGGCCTCTAGAGTGAAGTCAGTTTTTGTGTTGATTTGAAATTTCATGTGAGAAATTGATTCATTGCACTTTCTGAAATGTCCCTTTTCTGATTTTTCATGATATTTCCAACCTCTAATCAGATCTTTAAAATCAAATAGCTAATATCCCAAAGATCCACCAAATTCCTCAAGAAACCCCAAATCGGGTATGTTGAAAATAGTGCTAAAAGCTTCACAACTTCACAAATTATTAATGAATCTGAAAATGGAAATTTTTACAGAACTTTCAGCAGAATAACAGCCTACAAATTGACATTTCTAGATCCATATAGCCTTTACACAACAGCTCGAAAATGTAGGACCAAAACTATGCTCATCGGGCTCCCGAAATAGCACAAAATATGCCCGGAAACACCACAAGAACACTAATAATCTATCTCAGAATTTTAATCATGTCCCAATATATATATATTCAGATCTATTTTAACAGCTTAAAGTATAAAATATAGCAGCAACCAAAACTGATATGAAATACTCAACCGGAAACACCAAACTCTTACAAAAATACACCCGGAAACTCACAAATCTGCACTGTTCAGCACAAAGGCAAACTCTGTATGAGCATGCACATGGAATGGCTTCAAACTCCCATCCTTAGCCTTCCTGGAAACCTGCAAACTCCCATTCTTGGGTCTCCCTGGAAACCTGCAAACTCCCGTTCTTGGGTCTCCTTCTCCACAGGTTTGGCAGCCTCTGAAGAATAACAAAGAATGAGCCAAAAATCAAGTTCTGGAATGAGCCCAAAATGCCTCCAAACCCCTTAAAAGAGGGCATAACTGTAACTCACATCCAAGAGAGGTTAATGAAACTTATTTTAATAATAATTTTCATTTATTAGTCCAACGGTTTCCAAAGATTAACCCCCTTTTTTCTGAAACTTCACTTTCTTGGGCCCGCCTACCTTAGCAAAGATTTTCTTTTTTAATTATTTGAAAAGGGGACATGACAAGTCCTCCCCTCCCAATCATTGCTTGTCCTCAAGCAATGGCTGAACAATAAACCAATCAATCCACCTGGATCCCAAATGTAGTCATGAACTATACTACTACCAATTAACACAGGCTCCTGTAATATCCTCTGCAATATGACCAAGAGGAATCCATAATCAAATTGACAATTATAGCTCAACGAAACTCCAAAATCACCACTACCACAATAAAAAACCCATGAGGCACAAACTCTTAGAACATCAGAACCCAAGTAAAGTGGACAAATCAAACTACCAACATAGTAAATACCATCAACACATCCCACTGGCCTATACGGAATCCACAATCCAACACTGCAACAATGGTGAATGCTCTCGAATGAAACTGTACCAAGTATGGAGAATCCACACACTGTACAACTCCTGTAGTCAACACAACTTTGCAAATCACTAGCCACTATCTCATAACCATAACTACCATGCACCCCTGATGGTGAAAAGCCATCAAAAGATAAATAGCAAGAATTGGAACCCAAACCAAATCTTCCTGCCATCAACTCCTCAACACAAGGATCAAATGCTAACTGATGTACATACCTTGCAATATAATGTTGATTAAAAAAACCAACCTTAGTCAACAACTCACCATGAACAAGTGATACAACCCACTGTGACTGATCACCGGCTAAGTCAGGAGATGTCATAGCCAAAGGAGTAGAATCAATAACAACACCTGCTGAAGCATCACTCTGAAACTCCTGCTCTAAGTCATGTATTATCAAGCTTTCAACTGTAGAACCTATTGCCATGTCATGCCCATCACAACTCTCATCTTGAGGCATCAAATTGTCCCATAACTGATGATAAGTAGTAGGAACCAAAGTACATCTCTGTATCATTATCTCATCAACATGGTCATCGAAGGTAAATTGATGAGCATACCTCATAGTGTAATGCTGATAGAATGCGCCAATCTCAGTCAGTGGCTTAGACTGTAATCCAGATGAAACTAACTGCAATTTATCATTAACCAAGGGAGTAGTATTACTAGCAGGAACCATGCCAACTACCGACTCACCAACATCACACATGATCTTTGATACATCTCTAGTCTCTGTGCCTTCAGTACTAGATGCCACCACCATGTCAGGCATACAACAATCTGCTACAATACCCAACTCAACTAAACCTAACTCTAGTGGGAATGAACCTGATATTTCAATGTTAGTATCAAGAATGGATGCATCACCATCTCCACTGTCTTTGACAATCTCGGCCATGGACATCCTCGGATCACCAAACACCACTGCTTGTGACTGTATAGAATCAGGTGAAGACTGTAGTCGCTCTAACTCCATGGTCACCTTAGCCAAATGAAATTGTGACTCCTTGAAAGCCAACTGAGTACTCTCAAGAATCTCAGAAGTCACCACAAGCTGCTCAGTAAGCTCACTCACCTCATCTTCCTTGGCCAACAATGCATCATATGCTGTACTGCCCCACTTCATAAGATAATCTCTGTCAGCTACCAACTGCATATAATCCTGTCTCAGAATCTAGATAGCCTCCCATAAAGAGTGGATCTCTATCAAGGAAAGATAACTACCTTCCTGCTCATCACTAGTAGGAGAACCCCATCCATAAACTGCTAACAACTGACGAGTAGCATCAAAATGCTGGCAAGCGATAAGAATGTCTCGGTCACTAAATCTTAACTGATTAGGCACATGATGGCACTGGCTTGACTGTCTCCTAAAATCCTCCTCTGATGCACTGTCTAAAGGAGTATCCTCAAAGTCACTAGTCTCTAGAGTATTACAATCCATACCCTGTGAATTAAATCTAAAGCTCATATCAACATACGAAGGATCAAAAACATTAGCATTGCTGTCCAACTCCTCTATACCCAAGGAAACTAAGTCTTCAAAACTACCCATTGCATCCTTCTGGATGTCATCAATGCCAATGTGATCTTGGGACTCATCTATACACACTGCCAAATATGAAATATCATCAACACATTCCAGCAAGTATGGTCGACTAGATATATGAACAAAGCCCAACACCGGTGTATAAAAACTAATACAAACATCAGATAAGCTCCTGGCACAAGAAAAGACAACACCGTGCAATCTGCTAATCAAATCCATGGTAGCACCCAAACAATCACTGCTACCAAAAAGTGTTAATGATTTATAGTCAACTGAACCCCAAATGCCAATATAAGAATCTCGAGTCCATATCTGTAAACTAGAATTAGCTGGTAACTCAAGCAAAATCCTGACTTGAGTAATATGACCAATACCAACTAACTCCACATACCTGTCATGATGAGATAATGTAGTGACAATACTGTCTTCACACACCTTCAGCTGGCGGGATAAATCATGTGAAGTACTACTAGCCTCAACCTCATGTGACGAAGCATCTAACTGTGCCTGGTACTCTCTCTCAGAAAAGTCATGAATGCTCAATGTCTGCTCATCTACACCAGGTATCTCACCATCATGCACAACAACACCCTCATGATCATCATCCTTGAGGTCAAATCTATCTATCACTCTTTGACTAAAATCATCAAATGTAGTTACCTGATCATGACCTTGAGTAGTCATTCCATGATACCACCAATCATAGGCTGCATCTTCCAAGTGTAGACTTGCAATTTGAACAAAATCACTCTCCTTCATGGGGTTAAGTGTGAAGAAGGTCTGTAATTTTTGTAGCCATGCTCTAGCTGAAATTTTATTTGTTCCATCAAAAGTAGGTGCTATAAACTTGCTTATTTTATTTTTGAGCTCTCTTCCACTTATGTCATGCTCTCTTCTGTATTCTTTCTTGGGCATCAAAGTGTTCATCATATCTACATATTCTCTAAAAGGAACTGAACTACGAAAGTCATCATCTAAGCCATTATAAGTAGCTCTTAATGTAATCAAGTTACCTGTAACCTCTTCCATAGGATTAATGGCTGGATTTGGTACTGGTGGCTCATCTGTAGGCAAGAAAATAGTTTTGGTTGATTTAGATGGTGTGGATTTCAGATTTCTTGGCTCCTCTAAAGTTCTCCCTTTCTCATTAATAGATGCAACTCCTTGTAGTTTTTCTGTCAATATTCGCAAAGCCTCTCTAGTTTTTGCCAAACTATCCACTGTTTGCTTCTGAGTATTTTGGATGTCTTGGACGAATTTCTTTGCCATATTATCTGGATCAGCCATACTTTTCCCTTCCTTGGATTTTGTACTTTTACTTTCAACTGGAGGTTTGATCAAAATTTCTTTATTCTTTTCTCGCTGCAAATATCTTTTTTCTCTTTCACTTAGTTGCATGCAACCATAAATTTTGACATGCAGCTGATTAGAAGCAACATGCAACCACCAAATTCACCAAGAACTAACATGAAAATGATTAGAAGTAGAATGTAACCATAAATTTTAACATGCATCTGATTAGAAGAAACATGCAACCATAAATTATGACATGCAAAATCTAGGTAGTTGTCAAAACTGACATGCAAGATCTGGGTAGTTGTCAAAACTGACCTGCAACTTCTACAAACCCTCAGGCTGGCAAGATCATGGCTCTGATACCACTGAAATGTCCCTTTTCTGATTTTTCATGATATTTCCAACCTCTAATCAGATCTTTAAAATCAAACAGCTAATATCCCAAAGATCCACCAAATTCCTCAAGAAACCCCAAATCGGGTATGTTGAAAATAGTGCTAAAAGCTTCACAACTTCACAAATTATTAATGAATCTGAAAATGGAAATTTTTACAGAACTTTCAGCAGAATAATAGCCTACAAATTGACATTTCCAAATCCGTATAGCCTTTACACAACAGCTCGAAAATGTAGGACCAAAACTATGCTCATCGGGCTCCCGAAATAGCACAAAATATGCCCGGAAACACCACAAGAACACTAATAATCTATCTCAGAAGTTTAATCATGTCCCAATATATATATTCAGATCTATTTTAACATCTTAAAGTATAAAATACAGCAGCAACCAAAACTGATATGAAATACTCAACCGGAAACACCAAACTCTTACAAAAATACACCCAGAAACTCACAAATCTGCACTGTTCAGCACAAAGGCAAACTCTGTATGAGCATGCACATGGAATGGCTTCAAACTCCCGTCCTTAGCCTTCCTAGAAACCTGCAAACTCCTATTCTTGGGTCTCCCTGGAAACCTGCAAACTCCCGTTCTTGGGTCTCCTTCTCCACAGGTTTGGCAGCCTCTGAAGAATAACAAAGAATGAGCCAAAAATCAAGTTCTGGAATGAGCCCAAAATGCCTCCAAACCCCTTAAAAGAGGGCATAACTGTAACTCACGTCCAAGAGAGGTTAATGAAACTTATTTTAATAATAATTTTCATTTATTAGTCCAACGGTTTCCAAAGATTAACCCCCTTTTTCCGAAACTTCACTTTCTTGGGCTCGCCTACCTTAGCAAAGATTTTCTTTTTTAATTATTTGAAAAGGGGACATGACACTTTCTCTCCTAGTTCATTGCACTTTCTTGCCTGGTTTGTTGAGAAAATTCATGCAAGACTGTGCTAATGCAAAAACATTTCTAGGGAACAAGAAGCAACTCTTTTACACTTTTGGAGTTTTTGATCAATGTTCCGAGTATCCTTTATTGAGTATAGGCCAATTCAATCATGACATATCATATTTATGGCCATTGGAGAAGTTTAAATCTTCATGTTATTTTTAATACAAGAGTTATCTAGTCTTCATAATCTACGATGTATTTGTTGAGATTCGTGATTGGGTTTGTGTGTTCCTATGGCACCAATCCACCTTCGTGAGGTGAAGTTTAGCCTGTAAGTGTACCTTGCTCAAGGTTGATGTTACCTTGTCATTTGGGAGTGACTCAATTCTTTGATGAGTCTAGATTCTCCCTTTTAGATGTTGACTTTGGCGCATCTCTATATCCTTTTCTCTCTTGAGAGAGTAGGCTAGCGTGGTTATGCCACTAGCTCAGTTAGAGGTTTTAGATGAGTATGTTGATGGTTGGGGGAAATTGTGAATTCCGTAACGCATCTTGGGCTGATTTAGTGTAAAGGTTGAGAGAGACTCCCTCTCAATCCTATACTCTATAGTTTCTTTCTCCCTAAGCTTGTCTCTTCAAGAGGATTGTGTCAGTCAAGTTTTCTCATTGACCATTGACTTGAGGCTGTCGATTGAGTTTAGTGGTAGGTTGGGTGTGGTATTCCCAACATGGTGCTGGAAGGACATGCTATCGTCGAACACATGTTACCATATTATGAGTTGGTATGTAGATACTACATGGTTTTTTCCAATATTGAAATATTTGAAACCTTTTGGAAAGGTGATATCTTGTCTAGTTTGGTTATGTAACCATGGTTCCCAGTGATAGTTGAGCTTCTTGTATCATAGAGACAATGTGCTCCTATGCTAGGTGGTTAGTAGTGGTGAGTATCCTTTTGGAGTGTGTAATGTTGTTGGTAAATTGTCATTAGGGATAACTTTAAGGAACCCAACCCCCCCCCCCCCCCCCCCCCCTCTCTCCCAAAATTTAAAAAATTGTGGCGAATCACATGTCATTTGGGTGAAAAAAAAATTAATAGTGTTGGTGAATTATGCGTCAATCGACGGATATTTGCTGGCAAATTTTTTAATAGTTTAGACAACTTTTATAAAATAATGATGATTATAATTTTTGTTTTTACTAAAATTATTAATATTGATGGCGAATTATGTTTTGAAATATGGATATTGGTTGGTGAATATTTTAATAAATGATACCTTTTTTATAAAAAAAATGGTGAAATTATTTTCCAAATAATTGAATTAATTTATTTGTTATGGTGAATGGTTTTCAGAAAGTTATAGTTGGTATGGCTATTTTCAAAAGATGGGAAATAAGTAGCCTAACCTAACAACCTAAATTATTGGCAACTAGCAAGTGGCAAGTGGCAAGTGATGGTTTAAAGACGTGGTTGTTTGACCATACATTATGGAAGCATAATCTTTTCCACTACCACTGTAATTATGTTAAATGTATTATTTGAGAGCTTAGACCATCTGATGATCCAAGATCAATGGCTAAGGTTTAATTTTGGCCAACATTTCTTGAAGGAAGAAGAATTGTCGAGGTAGTCACCGGAATGTTGACACGTATCAAGGTAAGTTGTCTGTGGAGTACAGTGTACCCAAAAAGAATTAAATGCCATGTCAATGATAGTGACATTCTCTCGCTAGTACACTACCACTAACCATACACCACTTCCCAAATTGTACAACCAATTTTTGACAATTTTTTATCGATAGTTACCAATATCATTGTAGTTTAGTTTATCTATAACTATATATAATAAGTTGAAAGATATCTTATTATTATTACCAATACAAAATGAACAAAGGTTGGATGATTGAAATGATAAACATTAATTACATTTAGATTATAGACAAAAATTAAAAATTAAAAATGAACAAAGCTCGGGTTATTTAAATGATAAACATTAATTACATATAGATTATTAATTACATGATTCAGACTGTCGTCCGATGATAATATATCAACGATTGAAGGTTTATTTCAGGACCAAACGTCTGGAATGAAGCCTTGACCTTGTTTAAGTGTTCAAAATGGTGACATGTTTCTATCCAACGTGTATCACTTAAGTTGCAGGAGATAGTATATTGATGTCTTGTCATTGTTAATTACAATTTACAATTGGCCTTTTCCATTGGCTAAGTGGCTTTGCACGCATTACAAGACATGCTACAGTCCACTAGCAGTAGTACTATTAGTCTTAATTACAATTGGCCTTTTCCATCGATTAAGCAGCTTCACACGCATTACAAAAATTAATAATCCTTGGCAGTGCAACAAAGTTACAGATTCTTAATTTCTAGGTTGAGGATTGTGGTCCGAGGAAAGCAACAAACTACAATCTCTTAGCTCTCTACAAAAATTGAAACTAAGGGCAACGTGAACGTGAAAGTGTAAGTGTAACTACTAAAATCCTGAAAATTTGTGTCCTGCATTTTAAATTTTTCAAGCCTCTTGATTTACAACTTTACTATTTATATTATATAAAAAAATTTAGTCTGTAAGGTTTTGCTTTTGAATCACCCCTGTAGGCTTGTAGCTGTTTTTAAATATTTACCACGATGGGCAAAAAAAAACCAAGAATAACAAGATGGGCAAAATAAAAAAATTCCATACTATACTCAAAACACCAGGTTTCAGTGATTTATTCCATGATATACATGATCATGTTATTCATGGAAATAAGGGTATAATGGAGATAAGATTTGAACTTGAAAACAAGTGTAACGATCCAAATAAGGCTTCAAATTTTTGTTCATTTAACCCTAGTGTAAATGCAACTGCAAATAAAATTGCACCATAGGTAGCTGGGTCAGCACACATGGCGTTACCTCAAGTATTCCCTTGCTCAAAAATTGTTATGCTCTAGGTCAAAAATTATGATGAAAATAGAAAAGCAATTGTGAATAAAATTACTCAGGAGGAAATTTTGTCGATAACTGAGAGTGAATTTGCTAGTCTGTTGAACCCAAGGTTTCAACAACAATAGTCAAACGTACATATTGACCTAGGAAAGCTGGCAAATTATTATTAAAATTTAGATGCAAAACAAAGAGATTCTTATATTAGAGGAATAAAAAGTGGTTGTAGGTTGAGTCCAAATCATATGCCTCCTTATGATTTTGAATTTTTTGTGCCATGGGCATAGGATAGTATTTCCTTTCTAGCATTTTGTTTGGGATTGGATAGTAACAAACAAGTGGATGCTAGCATTCTTGAAATGCTTTATCATATTCATTTTTAAAAAGAACTAGTAAGATATCATTTTATTGAGCACATTGTTCGTTGCATGCAAGATCAATTACTAATGATTCAAAGAGGTTCAAAAAAGACATTTAGATTCACAACCTACTTGTGCTATCTTCTCCTAGCAAAGCATCATGAATTATTTGAGGCAAACAAGCTTTACAGTCAGACTCAAGGCCAAAATCCAATATATGAGTGAACATCTCAGATAAGGATGATTGATAACAGAAGGAAATACAACAATTTTGTAGACTTCTTTTTGACACCAATGTACCATAAAATTATAGGCACTCCAATGCCTAGATTGCATATTACTTGTAGAAATTGCATTCAACTCAGAAGTGAACTACAATTGGCTGACTGGTACTTAATGGAAGAGTACACTATGTTAAGGTTTTACGGTTCATGGGTAGAACCCTAAAAACTTCCAATACATGTAACAAAGAGGGTATTTGCATTGGAATATGTATGACAAATGGAGAGCATAGATGTACTCTTTCATGGTCAGAAAAAGAGAATGGTATTTCCCTCCTTGTCATTCTCCTTTGGAGGGTTCGCATTTGAGAGAAGAGGATTCAAAGCGGCAGAAGCCTTTTTTTCAATTTTTCGATTTGATGTTGACAATTACTGGCAGTATGATCCACTGAACATAATTGGAGCAAGGCTTAAGGGCATTAGGACTTCTGCAAGCAAATATCAACATGAAAGTATGTCTTTGATTGAAAAATTTAAAAACATGGACTCTTGGGAGGAGGTCAAAAAATAGATGGAGAAATATGCTGCTGAAAATAATATGTCAATACAAGAATTGTCATCACAAATAATGACATTGCACAAATAGAAAGGAAAAGTGCAGGGCATGACATCGTCCAATTCTACAAGAAAGCTGATAAACCATCTACAAAACCTATTCCAAAAGAGCTAATGAATGAATTTATAGATGTTGGATGGAGTCAAAGAAAAATTTCTCAATTTTGGGAAATGAGGAAGAATCTCAGTGAGCCAAAGACCTCTACAGATCTTGATGAGGTTGAAGAGGATACAATGTTTGACGAATTGTGGAATAAGGAACCTCCAGCTAAAGCACATCATTGTGATACTGATGATGATTATGATGACTAGGATTCTTTGAATCCCTCATCCAGTACACAAATTTAGAGAGGATTTGATGCATCCACCAAACTTCTATAGAGAAAAGGGGCAGAAATTGTAGAAAAAATGGGCTACCAAGGTTCTGGTGGTCTGGGTCCCAGTGGAGAAGGGGTTTGGTTACCACCTCAACCAACAGCTATAGAACCAAAACATGATCAAAAACCAGGCCTTGGGCATGGAGATAAATCATCAACTTAGTTAATTCCATCCACATTGGATTCATCTTAGTTAATTAAATTTGTTCCTACTTCATTTACAGTTCCACTTCCAAGCACTCAGATTCAATTTGAATCAACTGTCACTCCCATAGCTATAGATATCATGGGTATAACTACAACTAGAGGTCCAAAAAGGACATTTTATATAGATGCAAAAAAATTTGGTCGCACAAATCAAGAAAGTGTAAAGAAGCAGAAGGTTATGACAAGTATTAGTAGTACTACTAGTACAACAATGTCAATGGTGACTGTGAGTCCAACAATTGCCCATCCTTCAGAAAAAAACTCTTAGAACAGCCCACAAACCCCACTAATGGGTCTAGATTTTGGTTATCCTCATGGTATTGGTGGAAGCTCGTACATTAGTGCAAGTGCTACTGCTATTTCACCATTCAAACATTCAATTCTCTCACAAAATGTTGATTTTCGTTACAATGAATTTGTAACTATGAAAAATCAAAAAACAAGAATAGACAAAATAGTAAGACAATGAAGATGGAAGAAATTACTATAGCTCATGATGCAGAACCTACAACCAATAGGTTATTTCCCACACATGACCCAGATAAAGATATGATGGAATTCATGGTTGTTATGCCCCTAGCTAGAGATAACAATCCACCAGAGAGTCAGTTAGATACATCTGAATTTCAAGTTAGCACCCTCCAAATGGATTTATCCAAAATTAAAAAATGTGGACAAGATAAATGTGTCCAAAATGACCAACCAAGTGGTCTACTGTTCAGTGATGAAGTTGGAGAGAGAGAAAGGAAAGCTTTAGGGCACAATAGATAAGTTAAAGGTAGACTTGGAAAATGTAAAGGCAAGTGAGAAAGCAACAGTAAACAGGTGCAAAGAATTAGAGAAAAGGATAAAAAAGTCATCCTCTGGTTCTAAAGAAGCAATTGAATAACAAGAACAAATGGACGCAGAACTAAAAACTCTGAGGGAAAATTTGGAAAAAATGGAAAAAAAACTTCAGGATGAAAAAGACTCTTCAACAAAGCTATACAAAAACATGGAGAATGTTGCAAATGTATACAATAAGTTAAATAAAAAATTGGAAAATGAGAGGGTAAAAATAAAAGAGTGGGAAGAGAAAGCAAAAGGGTGGGAAAATAAAGTAGAGAAAATAAGAAAACATAGTGAACACCAGTACTCAGAAATGAAAGAAGACCTAAAGAAGGCAACTGATACTATTAAAAAATATGAAAATGGCTTGAATGGCCATGTAAATAATATAGTAAAGAAAATAAAAAATTACTTTTGGGGGTGAATAAATACTTTTATTGATAGGTTGCGTGATTGTTTCAAACTCTACGAAGCTCTTATAGATGTTTTTGGGAAGCTGAAAGAGCAACTTGAGGAGAACAAAAGTTTTGGTCAGAGATAGAAAACTACAAAGCGGATTATGGAAGAAATAAACACCACTACCGACAGGCATTTGGTAAGCAAGGGAATTCAGGACCACAGTGGTTCAATAATAAAGGTGACCTCTATATTTCATAAATGTCAAAAACTAATAGAAGTAGAAGAAGTTCTTGATTTATTTGGGCCAAAGCTCACCAAGATGAACAAGAAAATAGCCAAATTGATATCTCCTGGTTTACCGAGTCTTGGACCTGATTTCTCAACAATGGGTTTTGTTGGAAGAGAAGTTTACAAACAAAAGTTGGAGGACCAAATAACCTTTGATTTAGGTAACCTTCCTTAGGATAGAACTCATGAAGGAATTGCAAAGTGCATCAAAGCATTCACAAATTTGCATGCACTAGTGGAAGGAACATTACTTGAAACTCGCTCTTCCAAGTATGAAATGCTAACGAGAATGTAGGTCATTTACCATAACATCAAAAAAATTTCCCTTCCAACTGAAGAAGAATCGAGCATACTACAGAAACTTATAGTCTGTATGTGAAAGTACTTTCAATTTCAATCATCTCTATATCTTTACTATATATTAATATCTTTCATATTATCCTACATACTACAGTCTAGACTCTAGAATTGAGTTTAAAGTAACAAGTTTGAACTATTTTTTTTGAACAGGATCAATGTTGTAGTCTTGCAGATGCTATTGCCTATGCTAAATTGCTAATTTACTAAACTAGCTTGTCAAATGCATAAATGTACAACTAAAGTTGTAGAGATGTTGTAGATTTGTAGATGTCTTACTAATTTAGATTTTGAGACTTCACATTAGGAAAATCGACTTGAAGCTATTGTGGCTCCCTTGTTTCTATAAAAGGGAATTTAGGGTCATTGGCTTACAAGAATTGCACCACATTAGCTGAATATTGCAAATGAAAACCATTAATAATTATTAATTATGGAATTGAATCTATGATTCTATCTAATTTTCATGTTTTCCAATTCAATGTATGTTGAATAAATGAATAAAATAGAAAACAAAATTTCATTTAGGAATTTTAAATTCAAATATGAATGATCATTGATGACATGATATAAACTACACTCTACAGTAATAATACTCTTTGTTCTCAAATTTTAATGATGAAACATAATACATTATAATTTCTTGCTTTTCTAAAATGAACATTGAATGATAGGATATCATATAGTAGTTAATAAGTTCAAAAAATACCTATTGGTTACCACTGCTAATTTAGCAAAAATTTCCTAAATTTTTCAATTCATATCTCTATGTCATCATCATCATCCAATTCTAGTAGCCCAATTGCTTCATTGTTCTCTTCATTTTCCTTTGTGTCTTCTTCAACTTCAAGTTCACTCTGACCTCTGCTTCTATGACTCCCAATCTCATGGCTAGTGCCACTGCCAACTATACTTGTCCCACTTGGAGTCGCTGTAGGAGATTGGTTAATGGTGTTTCCCACCCCTCTTCTTTTGCATATTTTCTTCCATATTTCCATTGCTTTTTGATAAGGAAAAGTATTGACATCATACCTAGATGTGTATACCCTCGAGCATGATTCCAAATTCTTGTCTAGTTTGTTTCTTAGCTTTGATTTTAGGAAGCCCAAAGCGCTGAAAACTCTCTCATCCTCCATTGAACCCAATATCATAGTTTGACATAGATCAACAAGCTTGAAGTACTCTAAAATTTCTTCAAGCAACAATGTGCTCTGTTTTAGTTCTGTCCAAAGCTTTGTTTTCGAGCCCTCTTCATGTGGGTTATGCATTAATTGATATTGATGCTTCATGGTCCTTGCAAAGGTGCCTGATTACTATCTAAGAAGACCCTCATCTAATATTCTATTGATATTCACTCCATTGAATTCTATAGATTTGCAAAATTCCTTTATCAAAATCAACAGCCTTCTACAATAATCTTCCTTATTGTTGAAGGACCAATATTGAGGAAGCACAATTGCCATGGCCTCAAGCAATTGATCATATGGGAATCATGATATTATTTTAGAGGAAACTCTATAGGGTATGTCCCTTGTAGTAGATGCTATAGACTCGACGATCTTGGTAAACTCTTCCCTTGTAACTCTTGTAGCTCACTTCTTTGGGGCACTGTAGTAAATTGGTATCTGAAATCCCCTTACACAAACACATAAATTTCCATTTTCAATGATCTTTAAATAATTATCAAGATGATCCAAATTTGTTAGTTTTTGCCAATCATTAAATCTATCATTGAATAAATTTAGGTTAGTACGATAGAGACTATCGAGGGCTCGGCATGACATTTTATGCAACTGAGCATATTCTGCAATATACATGGCTCTTTGCTGGGTTTTTTTTCATAATTAACCTCATTTCTTCTATAATGGGAAGAAGAGATGCCAAAGTCAAAAGTTTCTCTATATTGGTTAACCTTCGAAGCAGGTTGCCACATCTTTGATTTTTTGCATTTTTCCAATTTTTGTACATCAGTCCAATCAAAGATTGATATTCAGAAAATACTCGATGCCCTGGTCCATCCAAAGAGATCCATTTGGTATCAACATCTTTTAGAAGCTTTTTTCCATCGGTAATTCCATCAGCAAAGTGCTAAAATTCCCTAAAACACTTGGGACTTCGACAAAAATATGCATACAACTCTCTTACTAAATCTTCAACCTTGTTTACTGAAGGAAACTTCTTCACAACTCTAAAAGAAAGATTCATCCTATGGGCAATACAATGAATGCCAACAACATATGGTGAACAAGAAGCCTGCATCTTTGTGCAAAGACCATTCCTTTGACCTTGCATTACTGAAGCTCCATCTGCTCCAACACAAACCAACTTCTTCGCTATTCTCAATTCATCCATAGCTCCATATTCAATTAAATTTCTCTTTACTAACTAAAATAAAGTTTCTACTATCGCATTGTCTCTTAATTTAGCAATAGATAGTAGATGTGGTTGGCAGACATTATTCTATACAGTATAAACATGCATGCATGCCGACGACGTATTATCTATTGTTGTAACTTCATCTAAGGAAAATGCAATAAAGGTCGACTCTTTTATTTTTCTTTACGCATCCTCTATTTCAACTTGCACAATACAACTCGCCCATTCTCTTCCACTGTTTATTGACCAATGACTGACAAGATAGTTAGGAACTTTCAAAAAGTGTCACAAAGCACTCATTTCTAGATAGTCTGTCATTGGGCACCCTCTACTCAAAATATGGAAAACATTACTTAATTGAATAGCTTTTCCACGTTCTTCTACTTCACTTGCTTTTGCAAAAATAACATTAATAGAACCTTGAACTTCACCAAGCTTTGTCTGAAATTTTTGAAACATATAATATTCTTCAACATTCCTTTTATGTTGACATTGCTCCTTTGTTTTATATCTTACCACTTTTATTTCCTTACCATCTATAGTTGAGGATTCGTAAATCTTACCAACATGTTTCTCTATGGTTTCTAGTTTAAGCTGCAACCACTTTTCCTTTTTATACTTCCAACTACAAATTGCACATCTACATTCTACTGCTGGCTCGCCTACAATTGGATTGTCCATAGGCTCAATGAATGGATACTTTGCTACCCAATCAAATTTAAATCTCTTGGCCATCTCCCATTGATGATCAAATTTTTCTTTCAATTTTTGTCTCCCTTTAGTGTTACTATTAATTGCCCCATCATCATCACTGAAGTCAATTGATTCATCCTTGTACTAGTTATTTATTAGATATTCTTCTTCAAGGTCATCTTCATTAGAGATATTAGGTTTTGCAACTTCGTCACCAAGTTTATTAGGCTCCCCAATTTTTTGAATGGACTCCTATGTAGGTTGAGATTGTACAGGCTCCTTTGATGATGTACCTTCCTTACTTTGACCAACACTATTGTGTCTACCCCCGCCAAAGTATGACAATATATTTTTGCATTTCGTTGGCCTCGCTTGGACATCTCCACCTTCATTAGTCCTACTCCTCTTCCTATTTAAATTTGACTGTGACATCTCCATAAAATTTAGGCTATAATAAAATATTATGGACTCATAGTCGTAGTTGTTCTAGTTCTCTACTGATCACCATACTATGAAGAAGGCTCCTTCTTTTGGCATGTTTCAATAATGAAACTCGTATATCTTAAATAGACAACTACAAATAAACCATTTTCATTTTGGCGAATGGGCCAACCGTTACATATGACAAGAACTAATATTTGGCAAACCCTATGTAATCTCAAGTAATCGAGTGGATGAATAGGGCAGGAATTTGGGACCCCATTGTGTGTGATGCATGGTAAATTGGGTCCTAGGACAAATAAAAATTTCACATAGGTAAATGGGAATTTGGTGAATGATGATCGTCGAAAGAGACACTCAATTAATTTCATGGCGAATAAGAGTAAACATTAAAGAGAAATATGGGCAAAGAACCTAACTACCAAACTAAAATTACATAATAATAGTTGTGAATGTTTCAACCACTATATGAGTATTTTATAAAATCTAGGTGAACCAGTCAACTAGTATACAGTGTTTTTTTTCTTCAATTTCTATAGCCCAATCAGGACATATTCTCCAATTGGTGAATAATCACCACTAAAAAAGTCCCTGACTATCATTTGCTTTGTTCAAAGAGTGAGTTTATGTAGATTCAAGGATGCTAATGTGTGACATGATAGTATTCTTGGGAATTTTGGGATGGTTATTCCCCATGATTCCAACTCTTGTTGGAAGTGCATCATGTTTTGACCTTGTTTTGTTGTCACATGGTAGGTGCATGTCATAGTTGGGCACCTATTGCCGAGGTGGAGTGGCCTTTTCCTTACCTTGTATTGTTGACTTTATGGCTAGATGGATTTTCCTAGTGCATGAAGGTTCCCTATTGGAGGATCTTATGTTAGTGTGATACCTTCCTCTTGTGGTTGACCTATTTGGGGGTTGATGTGATGGTTTTAGGACATTGGAGTGATCTAGTTTGACTTGTGCAGAGTTGTTGAGTCATTCCTATTGCTCGATTTTCATTTTTGGGTTCTATTCTTGGATTGCAGGCTTCTAGAAGTAAGCCTAGTCTTTGGAGGGGATGATGTAGTGCCTCTCTCATTTGATTTCTATAAGTCATTCTAATGGATGCAACCTTGTTGATCTTTTGTTGTGATGGATCATGATTGTGACCATGAGTGGTCTACACCATTGAGGTAATTGGATTTATGTTTCTATATTAGTTGATTTGATTATGCTTATGATTGATTTATGAGATTATGATGTGATTTTTGGTTCACTAAGGTTTGTACCAGTCGTTACCAAGATCGATGTGGTATCATGATGTTGTTCCATGATTACCTTGAGATGTGTGCAGAGATTGCACTATTTACTATTACCATGCTACACTAGATTAGGTTCCTATGTAGTGGTTAGTCATGTTTATAACTATGTTTTATTTTGTGTTATAAGTGCCTTTTTATGTTGTTTAAACAACTATTGTTAAATGCTTAAATAATTAGAAATGAATTGCCCATGTTGGATTCATTGTTTATGTGTTGCAGATATCTACTTATGTTATGTTTTACATGTGAGATGACCTGAGGGTCAAATGTTACGCTTGGATTTTAGTATCATAGATGTTAGACTACTATGTTTCTTAGTAGATCATGTTTGCATGATGATGCCATTTTGATATGACAATGTGTTTTATGATGCTATCTCATTATCTTGTATTTGGAGATATCTCTAATTATGTTATGTGATGGATTTAGTGCTATGGTTATTTACTTTATTCTTACGTTGTTATGCTTTATGCAAACGTGAGTGATGTAAATAGATTATTTTAATATAATTAAAAAAATGGTTAAATTAGGTGATTTAATGCATTTATTTCTTTGGCTATGTTATTATATGCAATTACACTTGATCATGTTGTTTAGTGTGTAGGATTTATGTCCCTAGCAGTGGCACATGGAGTTAGTGATTTAGCTATTCATATTTTACCAATGTCATCCTTGTATGGTCAATGTATCCTTATTTTAATTGTTTAATTAATCCTTTCAGTGATTACTAAATCTAAATTCATTTGTATTATGTGGTTAGACTAGTGAGTGTGTCTATGCATTTAGAGTTTCACGTTGTCACAAAATTGTTAAGGTTCAAATTCCTATGTTTTTGGGCTTTTAGGATTTTTAATTGATTTATTTTATTTCTAGCAGCTTTGCTATAGATGAATTCCTATTACTAGGAATAGCTTATTTTTGTTTGGGTCAATTCGAGGTTAAACTAAGTTGGTTGGTTATTTGTCCTAATTGATTATTCACTCAAAAAGTGCATAAGTATCCAAAAAAGAATTTAATTCCTCATTTCTCACTTTCAAATTAGAAAGTTGGAGACTAAAACCCAAAATCCTCTTCATGAGGATTTATTGTTTTGTTTGTTGTGGGAGCTATGGGTGTGGGATCATCATGAGGTTGAGCTCATTGGATCCAGCTCGGGAAGACCTTAGATTGCTGTGATTTTCAGCTACTTCTGTGGACTTCTTATTTTATGGCTCAAATTTCCATTTTGCCCTTTTGGCTACAAAGTAGGGCTCTCCCATTTTATTGTTTCTTCTCTGTTTGTAATTCTATTTTTGGTAGCTATTTGTTGGGAGGCTAAGAACTAGTGTTCCCCTCCATTTATGTTTGTTGGTTCTGCCCAGTTGGTACGGTATGAGCATTTCCCTATTTTATGGGATGAGGGTTTGGAGTTTTGCACTGTTATGCTAACCATTTTTCCATTCGATATCCAAACTTTAATTACTTTTGGATTTTTGGGGTTTTTGTAACCAAAGGCCAAATGGGTTTTAATTTTGAAGTTTTCCAAAATTTTGTGATTTTTACCTCATTTTGTATGTTGGCCTATTTTCACAAATTTTCTTGGCATGAGTTTGGTTGTCGACCTAGATCATCCATTTGGATGTCAGTTATACCATTGTTTCACTTTTATGTTTGCATTGGGATGCATGCCACACTCGCACTCCTAATGTCATGTTCCATTGAGTGATTTTTATACCTAATGTTATGGTTTCTTTCGGACCTTTGTTATTGTTTCATGAACACTAGGACTCATGAAGAATTCATACTCCCGAATTGAGACCAGTTGAGTGAGTTCATGATGTTGGTCTTGTTGCACCATTAGGATTCATTTAGAATCCATACTCTTGGATTGAGGCCGATAGAGTGATTTCATGATGTATGCTTTTATTGTCTTGAGATTCATGTAGAATCTGTCCTCCTGAGTTGTTTTCAGTTGAGTGATCTTTTGCTTGTGTTCTCATCCAATCCTTGTGTTATGATCATTGTGATGGTGGTGCACCACACATGAGTACATGGGCATACATTTTTTGGGTGACTTGCGAGGCCCAATCTTCTATGGTACTTCTGGAAGCTATGATCATTGGGGTTGGGGTTGGGAATATGCATTCTTATGGGTACTCATCATTGGATGAGCATGGGTAGGGTAGGGTAGCATATGGAGCAGCTTCTATCCTGCAACTTGGTGACTATTTCCCATTAATTAGTAGAAGAAGTTTTATATAAGATATAACTAAATTAAAACATTTAGGTGGTAATAATTATAAGATTATAAAATGTTTGGGTTGTGTGCCTTCCATTGAGAAGATTTTTTGCCTAGGTTGTGTGCCTTCTATTGAGAAGAGTAGCTAGCAATACTAGTTTGGGCTTGTCGATGCCAAACAACTCTGCATGATGTCAGCCCCTACTTAGTAGCCCATTGAGTGTTTGACCAAGACCTATAGTTTATGCATTGTCTATGTTCTTGGTTTCAGTCATCATACTATCTGGCATGAGTGTTAGCCATGGATGTTGTACTTTATGTGTTTTTTTGGTTCAATCATTATCTCCATCAACATAAAAAAATGTGGGCCTATAGATTCCACATGGTTGGGAGGCATAGCTACCTATACCACTACTGGGTACTAGTGTACAAAAATAGTCTTTTCTCCTAGTGCAACTATTGCTAGATGTTTGCACTTGATACTTCAGGTTCTAGAGTATGCTTTCTTGTGATTTTTTCTTTCATTGGAATGCTTGTATATCATGTTTAGATGATATTAGTTTGTATCGCATTTCCTTATTATGATTAGTAGCATGTGATCATGTGATAGGTGATGTTATCTACTTTGTAGGATTATCTTATGCTTTACTACTAGCATGTTAGATTTCCTTATGGTTATATTGTAGCATGTTTTAGTAGTGACATCCCTATTATGATAGTACCAATGATTTGATTAGTGGCTCGGGATGTCACACACGAGAGATGGCTAGGATCCATGATGGTCTTATGATGCCATTGACAATTGGGAGTAACCACTTAGTTGTTTTGTTCATTGGGATGTTATTTCTATAAATTACAATGTTTCTTCTGTACACTATGATGTTGCTTTTAGTACATTCTTTTACTACTATGGTTTAGATGGATAGATGCTTCTCTTCCTGGTTTCATAGTATTCTATTGTTTTAGCACTTGATTTTTCATTCCTTGATTTATGTGGTTTTGGTGCTCCCCAGTGTGGAGGTTCTTATCTTGGTTTGCCTCTTGTGTTTTCCCTTTTAGATTTTTCCCTTGTTTTCTTGGGTGACCATGTGTCAGCATGGGGTGATAGAATAATGTGTCGCACATCCATTAAATTTTTGTCATGTGATACTAGAAAGTGTCGCACTCCTTAGGAAGAAATGTTGTGTGATACTAGAAAGTATTTTACCCTCTTTGAAGAGGTATCGCATGATACTAGTAAAGTATCACATGCCCTTGAGAGAGTTGTCACCCAATCCCTAAAAGTATCACTTTTTTTCTTTAGAAACATCATGTGATATTGGAAAGTATTGCCCAGTGCTGATTTATAGTATCACCTAGTAATTGTGAAAACTTGTTTAATCAGATAGTGGGCATTTCTCAATATGACTCAAACTTTTCAAGAGGTTTTTTGGATACCCTCTTAGGTGTTCTTCAATCATTTAGAATTTCATTTTGAATTTAGAATGTTTGATTTGAATTTAGTTATGCATCTCTCATTGTTAGATTTTATTTGGTAGTGGTGTTTGGAGATTCATTGGTTTCTCAGATTGTTGGTGAAATCTTCTATTACGATCTTTGTGATCCCTGTATGATGTTTTCATGTACATTCATTCTTGTAAAAAAAAATTATCTTGACTTATATTTATCCTTGTTTCCAAGGATCTCTGGGTGAGGCATTACACTAAAGCTCAAGAGGGAGATACACCCCCAACCCTATTGGATTTATTGGGTACAAGATGATCATAAGGTCCTAGTTAGTGATCAATGTTTGGTAAAATTCAAGATTGGGATTTACCATTTCAAGGCTCTCTGTGACATCATTCCAATGGATGTTTGCCATTTATTGTTGGAAAGGTCATGGCAATTTGATAGGCATGCTATACATGATGGTCATGCAAATACATACTCTCTAGAAAAAGATGGAGTTTGTCACAAATTAAAGCCCATGATAAAGGAGGATGAAAAAGTATGCATTAGTTCTAGGGTATGTCTTGTTGATGGAAGAAAACTTCTAGATGGCATGAAACATCAGCATATATGTTATGCTTTAATTCCTAGAAAAGATAAGGAAGGTGATGTAGAGCACTCTTTATTTAACTTCAAGGAATTTTAGTTCAACTCAAGGGATTCACAATAGGCTGGCAGATCCTCAAGGAATCAAGAACATCTCAAAGATCTCAACAAAGAACCCTTACATTATACACCAATAAAGACAACATCTTCATTCACACAATCAGATTTCTAGTCTGATTACATTATTTATAAATTGTAATCCTTAATGTTTCTTTCCAAACCCTTTTGTGAACTTGTTCCAAATTAGGAATACTAAAAAATATCTAAATATGAGCCAAAAAAAAAATCCATCACAATGTATTGTGTTTGCACTTAGACCCATTGTCTTTGTCATAAACCAGAAAAAAAATTAGTAACCCTTCCTAGGGCATCCCATATCTTTCACAAAATGAATCCAAATAACACAAAAAAAAATTCACTCAACCTTATATGAGTCTAGTTTTCAAATCTATAATCCATTAATTCTTGCAATGCATAAATCATTTTATAAGCACAAATCTTTGTCTACAACTCCATTGAAGAGGGTTTAAAACTAGTCTTCATTAAAAACGTCATAAACTCCATAACTTATCATAAAATCAAATCAAACCAAAAGGAAATAAAATATTACTCAAATATATTTCCAATGAATATAATTAGAGTTATTAACTCTTCCATATGCATTTTTACAACATATTTTAATATGACTATTCTTAGAAATCCTGAATCTGCAAATACTTACTTCCACCAAAAACCTCATAACTTCCTCCAAAGTTAATAAAAAATGATCAAAAAAAAAGAAAAAGAAATATGATTCATTATAATATCTAACCATTATAAATATATAGGGTTTCTAGGCTGTGCATGGCCATACAAGGCCTGGAAACAGCTACTTAACAAAAAAAACAAAAAAAAATGAGAGATTCAAACTCACTTAATTGTTCCAAAATGTTCTCCCCTTTCTCTATTCTCTCCCATATAATTTGGCTCTACCAATACATTATATTTATACATATTTAGTTATTTATAAACTACTTAACTATCCTTATGACCTTTTATCTTCCTTTTGACAGCTTTTAATGCATTTTTGCATTGTTTCATGTTTTACAACTTTTATGCATTTTGACAACTTTTGTGACACTTAATAAAAAATGACTCCACAATTGCAAAAAAACCATAGAAATTTCTAAATAACATATTTAAGGCCTTATACATTATTTCTATCATTTTCATGGCTTTTTATACAAATTTGACCTTTTGACCAATCTAGGTCTTGAATGACAACTAAATGACAACTTCACAATTTTGTTGCCCTTAGGTATTACAATTTATTCCATTACATGGAATATGACATCCAAACATATGGATTTACATTAAATAATTAAAATAATCTTTGGTATCATCTTCAAAATCCCAATGCCTAGGTGCTCCTAAACCATACTCCCAAGCCTTAAAATTTTCAATGTCCCATTGAAATGCTTAGGTGAGAATCTATAACTATTTTTACCTCTTCATCATTATCAGTACATCGATGCCTCTGCTACTTTCTCTTTTTCTAATTACTCCCAGCAATGGAGTAATGTTGGTCACCTTCATTGGTGCTTCTTCCATTGCACAATCCACTTTTCCATGCCACATCACAACAACCTCTATCCCTCACCTAGGAGTCCCATCATGTTGCTCTCCCTAGTGTGTTGGTAACACACAAAGGACCAATCTCTGGCCCTAGGCCATATCCGATGATCATTTTGTAGACCTTCCTATCCACCCATTTGTTGCTTAGTGAACGTACACCAATCTACAACCAAAAACTTGATACGAAGAATCCAAAACAACCCAACACTACCTAGTGTAGATTCCATATACACGCTCAGAATCTTCAGAGCTCTGATACCACTCTGGTGCAGAGCCCTCTGTATTTACCTTCAATTAATCTTAGTTAAACTCAATGGATTCACAATATGCTAGTAAACCCTCAAGGAACCAAGAACATCTCAAAGAACCCTGACATTATACACCAATAAAGACAACATCTTCATTCACATAATCAGATTTCTATGTATGATTACATTATTGATAAATTTTAATCCCTTAAGTTTCTTTCCAAACCCTTTTGTGAAATTGTTCCAAATTAGGAATAAAAAAAAATATCCAAAGATGAGCCAAAAAAAATAAATCCATCACAATTTATTGTGTCTGCACTTAGACCCATTTTGTCTATCATAAACCAGATACAAAATTGGTAACCCTTCCTAGGGCATCCCATATCTTTCACAAAATGAATCCAAACAACACAAACTAATTTCCACTCAACCTTATATGAGTCTAGTTTATGAATCTATAAGCCACTAATTCTTACAATACTTAAATTACTTTATAAACATAAATCTTTGTCTACAACTGCATTGAAGAGGGTTTAAAACTAGTCTTCATTAAAAATGTCATAAATTCCACAAATTATCATAAAATTGAACCAAACCAAAAGAAAATGAAGTAATACTAAAATATATTTTTAATGAATATAATTAGATTTCTTAACTCTTCCATATTTATTTTTACCTCACATTTTAATATGACTATTCTAAGAAATCCTAAATCTGCAAATACTAACTTCCACCAAAAAACCTCATAACTTCCTCCAAAGTCAATAGAAAATTGATCAAACCAAAAGAATAAGAAATAATATTCATTATAATATCTAAAAATTATAAATATACAGGGTTTCTAGGTTGTACATGGCCATAGAAGGCTTGGAAACAACAACTTAACAAAAAAAAACCAATCAAAATGAGAGATTCAAACTCACTTAATTGTTCCAAAATGTTCTCCCCTTTCTCTATTCTCTCCCATATGATTTGGTTCAGCCAATACATCATATTTATACATATTTAGGTAGTTAGAAACTAATTAACTACCCTTATGACCTTTCATCTTTCTTTTGACAACTTTTAATGCATTTTTGCATTGTTTCATGCTTTACAACTTATATGCATTTTGACAACTTTTGTAACACTTAATAAAAAATGACCCCACAATTGTAAAAACACCCTAGATATGTTGAAATAACATATTTAATACCTTATAGATTATTTCTAGCATTTTCATGGCTTTTTATACAAATTTGACCTTTTGACCAATCTAGGTCTTGAATGACAACTTCACAGTTTTATTGCCCTTAGGCATTACAATTTTTTCCATTACATGGAATACCACATCCAAAGATATGGATTTATATTAAATCATTAAAATAATATTTGGAATCATCTTCAATATCCTAATGTCTAGGTGCTCCTATACCAGAAGGTAGTAGTGAAATTTCACTTGAAGTTTTAGGTCTATTAAGTGAGTATGGAGATGTCATCTTTGATAATGTTCCAGAAGGGTTGCCACCAATAAGGAAAATCATTCATCAAATAGATCAGTGTTTAATATGTACAACATAAAATTAAATTACAATTATTATTTAATTAAAACAAATCTAAAATATTAATATAAATACATCTCTAAAACCATATAAACATCTAATACATCTTTAACTACTTGAATATATCAAAAAGAGGTGAGAGATTAAATTTACAGAATGACTTATTATTAAGGTTATGGTTTATATTAGTACAATTGTGCTTATAGTTAAAATTATTTTTACACAAAGGACTAGGGTTAGGATAAGGATTAGGATTCAAATTATATTTAGATTAGGGTTAAGATTAGGCTAAGGATTAGAAGTGTTTTTTAAAAAGGTTTTGGAATAATATATCTAAATTATGATAAGAGTTAGGCCTAGGATTATGGTTTAGCAATATAGGATTAGGGTTTAGGTTGAGGTATAAAGAAAAATTTTGTGGGTTAAGCTTAGAGGATTAGGGTTATGGTTAAGTTTTAAAAATAACATTTTAGGGTATGAACATAAAAATTGGTTAGGTTTAGTGTTAGGGTATGGATGTGGGCTAACATCATGGTTTACATTTATGTTTAGAATTTAGTGTCTATGATAGGGTTAGGAATATGGGCAAATGTACAAAGTTGTGTCACCTTTTAGGTTGGCTTATCAATATAACTAAATTTGAACATTTCTATCTTAAAATCTTTTTTTTTTAAACATATGATTTAGATTAATTCAATCTAGCTAAGTTATATACGATCTCACACATTTCCAATTGGAAATGTCTATTAAATGCATATTTTATACTAGTTTATATCCTATTACTAAAGAAATAAAATTATTTCAGAAAAGTGGTGTTTCAAGAACTCTTACTATTTTTTTATGATTTGTTTTTAATAATAAGAAAAGACCATTTTATAGAGCTCAGAATCAAGAATATTCTCATATAGATTTTATAGTGTTTTAATTAGATATAATATATTATTATTAAAAAATTCTACAACCACGTATTTTAACACTTGAAAAGATGTCAGTTTTGAGAAAGAAAAAAATATTAGATCATATCAAAAAAATCTAAAAATTATATGACATTCTAGAGGAGAGAATCCTCTTCTAGAATGTATAATTTTTCTCCTGGTTAGAATAGATTTGTTTTGAAAAATGTGGTGGAAGATGAAAATTATCGATTTAAGGTGTGTTGATATTTCAATCTTTATAAAAGAGAAAATATAGGTATAAAGTTTATTTTTATTTTTGATTGTTTTAGATATATATATGTTATCTATAACATAGTCTAAGATCAAAGGAAAATAAGTTTATTTCCATATAGTTTTGTGGTGGGAAGTAGACCTCTAATTATTAGCATGTTCAACACCTAAAAAATTATCTATAAAAATTAGAAAAATATATCAATTCTTATTCCAAATAATTATTAAAATTTATAATCCTAAACTTAATCAATTTCTACACATTTCATTAGTTTACTTCATTTCCAAATTCAAAATAATAATACCAATTTTATGTCATTGAAGGTAAACAGTTATACTTTTGTTAGCCTTTTCCTTCACAAAAGGGTGAGATAGATTTGTGCTTTTACCCATATAAGGTTTGAGACTTAATTTATTATAGCTAGGAATTTAAGGTTTAGAGTTAGTTCTAGGATTGAAGTAAGGGTTTAGGATTATGCATTAGATAGGGTTTAGTTAGGATGTACATATTGGGGTTAGTGTTACTATGGCTCTAGCTAAGATTGGATTATGGTTAGGATTCAAATTAGGATAGTGTTATATAGTTAAATTTATCTTATAGTTGAAGCATAATTTTTACTAGACTTAAGGATATAATAGGGTTATGCTTCAAGTAGAGCAAAATATTCTAGTTAGAGTTAAGGTCAAAAAGTAAATTATAGTTATGGTTCAAGATTATGGTTAGATTTTGATTATTAAATTCAAGGTCTAATATATACCTAAGATTTGGATTATAGTTGAATTAGGGATATAAATAGGGTAATAAGTTAATATATTAGGGTTATAAAAACATTTCATAAACATTTATAAGTGTAAAGTGTAGGTTCAATTATAGACTTTATACAAATCCTAAACATGAACTTTGGCTGATATTTAATATGTACAAAAAATATATATAATTGCTATTTAGTTGAAATAAATCTAAAACATTAATGTAAATACATGTTTAAACAATCTAAACATCTAATGCATCTAATCATCCATTACTTTAACTTTAATTATGTGACATATAAATTAAATACATCCAAACATCTAAAATATTAATTTAAATGAACATCCACAAAAAATATTAAATGAACATCTAAATATCAAAAAAGGGAAGAGAAAGAAAGAGAGGAGAGAGGAAGAGATGAGAGACAAAGAAGGGAGGAGACAGTTCAAAGGAGGAGAGAAGAGAGAGAAAAAGAGCATAAAGAGAGTAAGGGAGGAGAGAAAACATAATCTAAATAAAATTAGAATTAGAATTTGCACAAAACAATAATTTACAATGCAAATCTAGAATTTTATAGATATAAAACTATTAATCGTGAAAAAAATAATAAGTTGACCAAATTGTAAAGAAAAAAACTAAAAATAATGAAATAAATTAAAATACCTAAAAGAGTGAAAAATTAGCTTGGGGATCAATAGGACATACAAAATCAGCATACATCTCCAAACTCAAATCGAGCTCCCATCTCTAAAGTCACTATCAATAGAAAAAATGAAAAAAAACAAAAAAAAAAACCCAAAAAAATGGGATTTATGTTTTCTAGAATCGAGCACCTAATTATTAAAATATGGTTCAAGCACCCGATCCATATTCAAAAATTGGGTGCCCAATTTTTTAATACGGATAGGGTGCTCGAACCATAACAAGTACCCGATGCTTAAAAATTGGGTGCCCACTTCTAAAGAAGTTTCATTCCACAAAATGGACTTCCATGGGATTAAGACTTATCTTTGTGCAGTTACCCTATAGTATGGGCAAAACATGATGATTTCCATCCTCCATATATGGGGATCTCTGTAAGAGGCCAAGAGATGAAGTGGTGGAAGAGGGATGACTCTTAGTTGAAGAGGAAGATCCATGAAGGATATCACAATATTGCAACAAAAAGTTCACTTGAAAGACCACCCACACTAAAAGTATCACATTGATAATATTTCTTGATTATATCTTTTTAATTCTTGCCCCCAAATAATTTTGAGCCATTGCAAAGATTTTTAGATAAGAACATCAAATAAGATTCATAGGAATTAAATCTCTTAAGCTATTTTTGACAAGTCTAAAATCCTCATATTGTTACCTATAAAGCATACATAATTTCTTGGGATATGTAATATATTAAATGTCAACCTGTAGTGGCTAAAGTGTATAAATTTAGTGCTTGTGATTCTAAGAGGCCATTAGTGGGAGAATTGAGATTGAGCAAGCATCCTCACAAAAGCTCTAGAAGAGTTAGGCTTGGGTAGCATTAGAATTTGTTTTGTCTGGGTTTAGTTTTTAGTGGTCATAACTAGGAAGGCATTATAGCCTAGCATGCATGAAGTTTATTTGAGAAATACAATTTTCTTTTTCCTTGTATTTTAGTTTCCCTTTTTTTTTTTTTTTTGTGTGGCTCTTTGCTACAAGGTTTGACATGTCCATTGGGAATTATCCACCCTTGATTTGCATCATATTTCATGCCATAATGTGCATTATCATGTTCACTAAGCATCACTATTGAGAAATAGTTTTCTCATAATTATTTTTTGAATATACTTTCAAGGATGACTCTCTTCTATGAATTACAATAACCATCGACATCTTTCTTATTGTTATTTGGAGCCTAACTAGTCTTAGTGGTTAATTTTTTCTCATTTCTTTCAACATAATTCCCACCATAGTGTTATATGGGGATTTGGGGGTAGTGCCCCCACGATGGGGTCAAGGGACAATGCTCCTTATTGGTTCAAGGAGTAGTGTTCCTTGTGTGATCCAAGGGCACTATCATATTTTACTTATCTTTTTTAGACTCGATAAATAGAAGATCATTTCCACAGGAAGTCAAATTGTGATATTTCTATCAGGATTTGACTATGTGATTCTGAGTCAAACTCATTCACCCATGTTTCATGAGTAGTGTTTCAACATGAATCCATATCTCATGAGAACAAATGGAACACTTACCACTCATTAGATCTAGGTGATGCTCACAAGGTGAAGCATTGGGACTTCTTGGGAGGTCACCCATCCCAATACTACTCCAACCTAAGCGCACTTAACTGTGGAGTTTCCTCCATGGTTAAACCCAAAGCTTGCAACCCCATTTGCAAAACCTTCACCAAGTGTTGTGCCTTATGAACCATTCATTAGAGAGCCCCTTAAGCTTATCAATTGATAAGAAGGAGATAATTTCCATAGCAACTCACATTGATGAGCTTAAGGAGCTTTCTAATGAATGGTTCATAAGGCACAACACTTGATGAAGGTTTTGCAAATGGGGTTGCAAGCTTTGGGTTTAACCATGGAGGAAACTCCACAGTTAAGTGCGCTTAAGTTGGAATAGAACTGGGATGGGTGACCTCCCAGGAAGTCTCGATGCTTCACCCCTGTGAGCATGACCTAGATCTAATGAGTGCTAAGTGTTCCATTTATTCTCATGAGAGATGGATTCATGTTGAATCACTACTCGTGAAACATGGGTGAATGAGTTTGACTCGAAATCACACAGTTAAATCCTAATAGCAATATCACAATTTTTTGGGCTCTTCATCACCTGATCTACAAAACTTGACTTCCATCAATAGGCTTGAATGTAGTGGTAAGTACTACTTAAAAAATTGAAGTAGAAGAGTTTCCAAGTGCTTATAATGAATAGGAGAACTCAAATTTGTTGTCTTAAAAAATCACCTAATTTTTATACTTTCAATGCATTAACTCATTTCATTAAAGGACATTATTCTTGTATATGGTGTTTTACTAATTATTAGGCTTGTGTGTGTGTGTGTGTGTGTGTGTGTGTGTGTGTGTGTGTGTGTGTGTGTGTGTGTGTGTGTGTGTGTGTGTGTGTGTGTGTGTGTGTGTGTGTGTGTGTGTATCAATTCATTAAATGAATTGTTAATTTGTTCCAACTGACATGACACCCACTATCTCCAAACTATAACATGAATACCTATTATAATAAAATCAAAATATCCTTGTATATTGTGTTTTACTAATTCCTAAACTAATTTTAAAAAATATATTATCTGTCAATGAATGAAATTAACATATTTTTTAATTATAATTAGTATAGAAAAAAATTAGTTAAATATTAATATTTTCAATATTATATATATCTATGCAACTATTTATTATGTTATATATTTTTACTTAAATTTTAAAATTAAATTAAATACGTTGTCTATTGACATCCATGAAATAAAATTTTGTCATTTGATAAAATGCATTTAGGATTTATTTTTATGTAAAGTAGATTTTCTATAATTTTCAAATTTATTTAAGATTGTTCCATAGCTAAAATCAGCATATGTAAAACCTAGTACAAGTCAATAAGTAGGAAGAGCGACAAGCCTAGAATGGGCTACCTGAAGTATGTTTTATGTCTACTTCAATTGTTGCTATTGAACCATACGTGTTGTAAGTTTTCATTTTGTTTTAAGGTGGGAGATCGTTGCTTTTTACTATAAATCCGAGTTCTACAATTTGCAATACACATTTAAAAAATTAACCCTTCGATAATTAATTGATGATTTGGTCCCAATTCAGGAGGCAAAAAAAAATCGTATTGATTGTTTTTTTTGGGTGGTAACTACTGGTTTTAAGAAAGCTAAACTTGTAATTATTTTTCAATTGAATGAAGCAAAATGGATTACAATTTACAATATGAAAGAACATAAGATCTGCATATGGGACAACTACATTACATTCATCCGGAGGGGTCTCTGCATCCTCTGCCCATAATATATCCTTCCCAGAGTCCATGTTGAGAAAGGTATTCGATAAAACTCTCCTGGAAAGAAAAACATTTGAACCTCCACTTTAGATGAAAGCACAATATTGCAATTACAATGCCAAATCCCACTCCAAAACATAATCCAACTTACACTGCCCACCATCAATCCATCTCATCTCCATCTTTGTTCGTTATTCCTGTGCTATTTGATTCACCTCGACCAGATCTCATTGATCCATTTTCCAAGGGCCAACAATGAAGATTGGGGTTTCCCAGATAAGAAGAAGCCTCAAATGTTGTAAACTGCTTCCCCTGAGGTATAAACCCAGCAAGGTGGTTGTATCAAAGATTCAAAGTAGAAAGGAATGTGAGATTCAAAAGATTTGTTGGAATGTTGCCTGATAGCCTGTTGTCGGAACGATCCATAAAGGAACTGATAATCCTAGGGTATGGAAGTGCTCGCCTTTAATCCAAAGTGTCACTTGATTCACAAACATCATGTTGAAACTAGAACCATCACCGAATCCATATAATCCACCCTGGCTCATCACTAATTCATCACTTTGTGATAGACTCGCCAATGTCGCCATAGCATTTAAACTCCCAAAGGCTTTAGGAATGGGTCCTGATAAATATTATGAGATAAATCTAAAATTTGAAGATTCTTGAGCTGAAGTAATTCTAGTGGAAAACTACCTTGAAACTTATTGGATGCCAAGCTAAGAATGAGCAACTCCTTCAATTCTCCAATCCGTATTGGGATGCTCCCCTAAATTCTGTTAATTTCTATGTTGAATACAATAAAAGAATTACAATATGCAATTCGAGGAAGACTATTACCTTGCAATTTGTTTTGACTAAGATTTAGTGTTTCAAGTAGAGTCAGATTTCCAAGCTCTTTCGGTATCTCACCTTGCAAATAATTTTGAGCCAAATTCAAGATTTGCAGTGCAGAAAACCTCCCCAGATTTGTAGGAATTACATCACTTAGGCTATTTTTGACAAATCTAAAAGATTCAATTCATGAGAGGCAGAGCATATAGAGTTTGGAATACAAGCGTTGAACTTGTTCTCCGATATGTCTAAATATAGACCACAAAAATCTAGAATAGATCTATGTAAACTATTTTTTTGCAAGTCCACACTCCATAATAGGGGGTAGAGATCTGTTATGTGAAATATTGAGTGCTTTAAGACTGGGAAGATCCCACAGCCAACTAGGAATATTTCCCACAATGTTATTATTTGACAGGTTCAAGTTTACCAACAAATAGAGAGTGGATAAATAGAGAGGAATCAGCCCTTTGTTGGAATATTAATTGAAGTTGGCGTTAGCTCCTAGAGCCAAACACCCACCTACCACCCCTAACAGATTACATAATAGATAGAAAACATGAATGTTGTAGGTGATTTTTTCAAAATTCTAAAAAGAGGGGGGAAATATTTTGCCAAAGACAAAAATGAATGTATTGATTCAGTCAGAGAGGAGATCAAAGAGAGAAGAGATCAGAAGTTGCAGAGAAGGAAGAAGAAGAAAGTAAGCGATCAGCAGATCCATTTGTGCAGAAGATGGAAGGAAGTTTGTGTCGTGTTTCTAGTTGCATGTGTTTCCTCTATTCATTCTGTAAGTTTGTTATTTGTTGGATTTGTCCTATGAAGCAGTGATTGCTCTAGGCACTATTGTATAAAGCCATTAGAGCTTCAAGTTTAAAGTTTCTTAAGTTATGAAATTGTTTGAAGTTTTAGGGTTATTTTAGGGTTTTTTGGTTGTAGCTGAATGCTCTTAGATTTTGTAATAGTTTTAGTCAAATTTGAATACCAAGCAAGTAGGCATACATGAATCCATTGCTCTTTATTCATTGCATTTGTGAATTTTATTGTTGAATATTTTAAGCCTTGGGTTCTCTGGTTTTAATGGTGGTAACATTCACATTGGAAGTTTGTCACTAGGTTTGGTCTTTATTTTAGTTTTAACTTTATAGTTATTGCCGAGCACACTCGGCATCTTCTTCTACTAAGCTCCACCCTACAGTGGTGACTGATTAGTTCACTCAATAATCACACTACCGAGCTCCCTCAGCATCCATTAGTGCCAAGTTGCCCTTCACATGCCAAGTTTACTCGGCTCCTTCCCGTGCTGAGCTCACTTGGCACACTCCTGCCACTTGTTTTATTAAGGTGTTGAGTAAACTGACACTTGGCAATAGTTAGTGCTGAGTGAAAAATTAATGTTGTGTTTTTAATTTATTCACATGGTATCAGAGCTTTGAGGCCCCACATCTGCAGTGAGTCAGGAAAAAATTTTCTGGGATATTTATCATGGTAGAAGATGTAGAAAAGATATGGTAGTAGCCACCGCCCTTCAATGGACAAAATTATGATACATGGGCAAAGAAGATGAAAACCATAATGGTTGCAAATGATTTGTGGGAGTTTGTAGTTAATGGGTTCAATGATGTGACAGATCCAGCTCGGTATGTTGCTCTTACCAATAATCAAAAGACTCATTTGAAAGAGTCAAAGAGGAAGGATGCTAAGGCATTAAGTCTTATTGAAGCAGCAATGACAGAGACAATATTCCCCAAGATTGCAACAACAAATTATGCAAAAGAAGCATGGAATATTCAAGGGGATTGATAAAGTCCATATAGTAAAGCTATAGAGTATAAAGAGGGAGTTTGAGAACCTTCAGATGAAGGAAAATGAATCAGTTGCAGACTTTAGTTCAAGGACGTCCAATGTGATTGATCAACTAAAGTCAAATGGAGAAGACTATCAAGAGAAGAGGATAGTGAAAAATATATTGAGAAGTTTACCTTATAAATATGACAATTTGGTCATGGCCATAGAAGAGACAAAATACCTCCCTATTTTGACAATGGATGAGTTGATGGGTAATCTTCAAACTCATGAGCATAGGATCAATAGATCTGCATCTTCTTCTTCCCAAAAGCAAGTGTTCAAGACTTAGTCAAATCAAAGAGGAAGGGGGCAAGGAAGAAATGGCTCAAGCAAAAACTCTAGAGGCAGAGGCCAAGATAATGGAGGACAGAGAAATGTTGCAGCAAAAAGCTTAGGAAGAGAAGATGGAGCAAGTAGCTCACAAAATACTTCAAGAGGAGGTAAGAAAAATTACAACTCAAATAGGAGTAATGTAGAATGCTACTACTGTCATAAATATGGGCATTATACAAGTGAATTTTGGAAGAAGCAAAATGATCAGTTAGGATAAGAAAATGTGGCTGATGTGAACATGGGAAGTGGAAACAATGCCACTACCTTCATCATGTGTAATGTTGGTGAAGAAGGAAGTCTCGAGGTTTGGTACCTCGACAGTGGATGTAGCAACCACATGAGTGGTAATGAATTCTTTTTTTCATTTATTCACAACAGTTTCAAAATTAAGATTAAAGTGGGTAACAATGGAAACCTACCAGTAGTGAGCAAAGGATCTATTATCATCCACACCAAGCAAGGTGAGAAAAAAGAAATAGAAAATGTGTATTTTTTCCTTGGTATGAAGCACAATTTGATGAGTATTGGTCAACTCATTCAAAATGGATACAAAGTGCTGATGGAGAATGACACGTGTGTCATTCATGAAAAGGATGGGAGTAAGAACTTACTTGCAGCAGTTCAAATGACAAAGAACAAAATTTTTCCCTTGAGGATAGAGACATGTTTCTCATCTCAAGTTGGTGCTACACCTCCCACACAATCAGCTCTAAGGAGTGTGATTAAAGACCCCTCACAACTATGGCACCTTAGGTATGGTCATCTAGGCTATGTTGGTTTAAATTTTTTGTCAAATAAAAGAATGGTAGAAGGTTTTCCACATATAGAAAATTCATGTGACAAGTGTGAGGCTTGTATTTTGGGTAAGCAACATAGGCTTTCCTTTAATTCTGTAAATTCTAGGAAGGCTAGATATCCATTAAAGTTAGTGCATACTGACCTAATCAGTCCTATGCAAGTTACTTCTATTGGGGGGAGTACCTATTTTATGACATTTATTGATGATTTCAGTTGTAGGACATGGGTTTATTTTTTGAAATCTAAATCTGAAGCATTTGATAAGTTTCTTGAGTTCAAAGCCTAGGCTAAAAGAGAATGTGGACACTATATCAAGGTCCTAAGATCAGATAGAGGAGGGGAGTGTACCTCCAATTATTTTGTAAATTTTTGTAAGAAACATGGCATAAAGAAAGAGCTCATAGCTAGCTATACACCACAACAAAATGGAGTGGTTGAAAGAAAGAACAGGACCATTGTTGAAATGGCAAGGAGCATGATGAAAGAGAAAGGTCTCCCAACTAAATTTTGGGGAGAGGTTGTGGCAACAAGAGTTTACATAATTAATAGGTGTCTTACAAAGGCATTCTGTGATAGAATTCCAACAGAAGCATGGTCACGAAGAAGATGGACAGTTGAACACCTAAGGGTGTTTGGATGTGTTGCATATGCACGTGCCTAAAGTACAATGGAAAAAATTGGATGATAAAGGTGTAAAGTGCATCTTCATAGGGTATAGCTTAGAATCAAAGGCATAAAAATTGTATGACTCATTAAACAACAAGATGATTCTCTCTAAGGATGTGGAATTTCTTAAAAATTAGTCTTGGTATGGAGAAACTAATGAGTCACCCAGCACCTCAAGTAAAGTGCCAATTATGAGTGAAGAAGATGTTGATGAACAACAAGAAGGAGTAGATAGAAGAAAAGGCAAGTAGCCTCAATCATTATCGAGCTCCTCTAGGCATGACCAAGTGTCAGTGCCAAGTAGTAGTGAAGATTCTGATCCCACACTCTCCTCCCTATTACCAAGAAAGACCAAGAGTCTTAGGGAGATATACCAAGATGAAAGGTATGAAGATTATGATGAGTGTTAATTTTGCATTATTTTCTCATAGTGATCCAATATATTTTGAAGAAGCTATTAAGGAGAAGAAATGGTGTAAGGCCATGGATGAGGAGATAGATGCTATAGAAAGGAATGAGACATGGAAGCTAACTAATTTGCCTTCCAAAAAGCAAGTGATTGGAGTGAAATGGGTCTACAAGACCAAATGCAATATCGAAGGCAAGATTGATAGGCATAAGGCAAGGCTGGTAGTCAAGGGCTACAAATAGCACTATGATAGAGATTATGATGAGACATATGCCCAGTTGTAAGAATGGAAACGGTGTGTGCTGTCATAGCAATTGCAGCTCAGCACAAATGAAAGGTATTTCAAATGGATGTGAAGTTCACTTTCTTGAATGGTGTATTGAAGGAAGAAGGCTATGTGGAGCAGCCACCTAGTTATGAAATTACAGGTGAAGAACATAAAGTATATAGATTGAAGAGAGCTCTTTATGGGCTCAAGCAAGCTCCAAGGGCATGGTACAGTAGGATTGACTCATATTTGATAAGCAATGATTTTAGCAAAAGCAATGGTGAGCCTATTCTCTACATCAAGACAACAAATGGAAATGTGTTGATTATTGTCTTGTATGTAGATGACTTGATTTTTACTGGCAATGAGAAGGCTCTAATTGGTGAGTTCAAAGAGGCCATGAAAAATGAATTTGAAATGACAGACCTAGGTCTCTTGAAGTACTTTCTAGGCATAGAAGTAAAACAAATGCATAATGTCATTTTCATCTCTCAAGAAAAATATGCAGGGCAGATCTTGGACAGATTCAAAATGCAAAACAGTAAGCTAGCCCCCATACTAATAGCAATAGGTTTGAAGTTGAGAAAGGAAGACTCTAGCAAGAGAGTGCATCCAACACTATACAAGAGTATGGTTGGAAGTTTAATGTATTTGACTGCAACTCAGCCAGACTTGATGCATGCAGTAAGTTTGATTTTCAGATTTATGGAAACACCAAAGGATTCCCATTGGCAAGCGGAAAAGAGGATCTTAAGGTATGTGAATGGTACCAAGGGTTTTGAAATTTTGTATACTGCAGCAAATAATTTCAATTTGGTGGGTTATACTGATAGTGATTAGGCTAGAAGTATAGATGATAGGAAGAGCATTTCTAGATACATGTTTCATATGGAACCGGGTGCAATTTCATGGGCATCCAAGAAGCAACCTATTGTTGCTCAATCTACAGTAGAGGTTGAATACATAGCAGCAAATGCAGTAGCATGTCAAGCTATTTGGTTAAGAAAGATCTTGACAGATTTGAATGAAAGGCAAGAGGATGGAACCACAATTTATTGTGACAACATCTCATCTATTGCATTGTCCAAGAAACTAGTCTGCTATGGGAGAAGCAAACATATATAGATCAAATATCACTTAATTAGAGAGTTGGTGGAGAATGGAGATATCAAAATAGAATTTTGTAAGTCTGAGCAGCAGCTAGCAGATATTTTCACAAAGCCATTAGGCATAGGAATTTTTGTACACCTAAGAGAGTGTCTTGGTGTAGTTGATGTGGATCAGCAGTGATCCTTTTTTGTTTGGCTCGAGACAAAGGGGGAATGTTCAAATATTAATTGCAGTTGATGTTTGCCCCTAGAGCCAAATGCCCACCTACCACCCCTAACGGATTGTAGAACAAATAGAAAACATGAATGTGGTAGGTGAGTTTTTTAAATTCTAAAAACAGGGGGAAAATATTTTGCCAAAGACAAAAAGGAATGTATTGATTCATTCAGAGAGGAAATCAGAGAGAGAAGAGATCAGAAGTTTTTGAGAAGGAAGAAGAAGAAAGTAAGCGATCAGCAGATCCATTTGTGCAGAAGATAGAAGGAAGTTTGTGTCGTGTTTCCAGTTACATGTGTTTTATCTGTTCATTCTGTAAGTTTTTTATTTTTTGGATTTTTCCTGTGAAACAGTGATTTCTCCAAGCACTATTGTATGCAGCCATTGGAGCTGCAAGTTTAAAGTTTCTTAAGTTTTGAAGTTGTTTGAAGTTTTAGGGTTATTTTAGGGTTTTCTGGTTGTAGCCGAATGCTCCCAGATTTTGTAATAGTTTCAATCAAAGTTGAATACCAAGCAAGCAGGCATACATGAATCCATTGCTCCTTATTCATTACATTTGTGAAGTTTATTGTTGAATTTTTTAAGCCTTGGGTTCTCTAGTTTTGATAGTGGTAACATTTACGTTGGAATTTTTTCAATAGGTTTGGTCTTTATTTGAGTTTTAACTTTATAGTTATTGTCGAGCACACTCGACATCTTCTTCTACTGAGCTCCATCTTGCAATGGTGATCGAGTTCACTCAATAATCACACTACCAAGCTCACTCGTCATCCATTGGTGCCGAGTTGCCCTTCACATGCCAAGTTCACTTGGCTCCTTCTTGTGTTGAGCTCACTCGGCACACTCCTATCACTCAATTTATTAAGGTGTCAAATAAATTAGCACTCGGCAATAGTTAGTGCCGAGTGAAAAATTAATGTTTTGTTTTTAATTTATTCACACCCTTGAATATTACAAGAGCTTAACGCTATCTACTGCAGTTGGCAAACTGTGGAATCCCACTTAAAGATATATTAACTATAAGATGGTTTTCAAAAAATTTGGGTCCTTCAAGGTGAGTTAGGTCTTTTATTATGGAAAGAAATATATTGCCAAATAAACTATTTGAGTTGATTAACAAATTTGTTAATCGGACAAGCTTTGAAATGCTATCAGGAATTTTTCCAGACAATTGGTTATTGCTAAGGTCTAGATGCCTAAGGGAAGAAAGCTTTGAAATGGTATCTAGAAATTTTCCAGATAACTAGTTGTTCTGAAGGGCTAGATACCTGAGGTAAGAAAGCTTTGAAATGGTATGTGGAATCATCCCAAATAATTCATTATTACTAATATCCATGTGCCTAAGGGAAGAAAGCCTAAATGGAGGAAATTCCCTTATTAAATTATTTTTTGATAGCAACAATCTCTCGATCATTGAAAATTTTGCAAAGGATTGAGGAATTACTCCTCCTAGTTGGATGTTGTATGACAAGTCGAGATTTCTAGGGCTTGAATAGTGCAAGAAATTTGAAGGGATGGAACTGTTGAAACTACGATAAGATAGATCAAGGGAAACCATTGATGAGACATTCTAAAACCAAGATGGTAGTGGGGAATAAAATGAATGCATTGAAAGTTTTGTAGATGCGACTTTAATATCCCAAATTATTTTGAGAAATGTTCATGGGGTTCCTTGTTTGCAAGCATAGATGCATTTTAATAATAGTGGGAGAGAGGGTCTAATAGCTCTCTTTGTTCAAAGAAGAGGTAATTTCTTTTTCCATTTAACGTTTTCCAATATACATATTTCTTTTTAAAATAGTACATTTTTCCATGTATTATTATATGATCTTTTGTGGATGTGTATTTGATCAATAAATGTGGTCAAAATATATGCAAGCCTATTTCTAATATAGAACAACTTGTTCTTAAATATTCATTTTCATTATTTGATAAAATATAATCTTTTATATAACATCAATCACCTATTTGTTGAACACTTTTATTCATAGTTAGTGTTGTTTAATTTATGAGAAAATCAAGTTCCATCCAATTTCATAGCCTCTCAAATGTTAAAATTTTCATACTTGCTCTTCCATCTGCATAGATCAACTCCTTTTATGATTTGACTATAGAAATAATAAATGATGTAAGGGTCTCTACCAAACATCAAACAAGATACAATTCATAATCTAGTTGTATCATAGTAGATTTTATAGAGAGGTTGTCATTAAAAAAAATTGACCATTGAATACAAGCAATTTTAATAAAGTCCAATCTCAACAAATAAATTTAACACAATTACTTTTCAAATTTGAGCAATTATAAGAAGAATAAAAGTCACAAACCTATCTAAGTTTCTTTTAAAGCCACATTTGTAAACTACATCCAATCTCGAAATAGAATGTGATTCCGCTATCACTTTTAGACTTGATTCTTAGTGAGTTCATGAACCTTTCAATTTTCACTAGTAGAGAAAAAGCCTATAAATGACAACTAATTTTATGATAGTTCACTAATTCAAGGTGACATAATGATAAATTTTAGCTAAATTTGTACCCTTTCAATATTGTTGGTGTAAATACGTATTTACTATTTACACTTACTTAATTTTACTTAGGTTAATACATTATTTTATTATTTATTTTGTGAGACACTTAGGAGTTTGCACACCTTTATGAGTTGTCATGTTGACAACATAGAAGTACGCAACTCTAATTCAGCACATGCTATATACAACACTAGAGTTTGCACCATTCACTAAGTTGTCATGTAGACAACATAGTTATTTGCACTCCCTTTTTAGCACATGTTGTCTACAACACTGATTTGTGTGCTACACCATTGTAGGCTTATCCTCTCATCATCGCACTTACTTCTATGCTTAATGTAGGATAACCCATATCTTGTGGACATGTGCCTGGTTGTATGACTTATCATGATGCTAATTCTTAGGCATTCTAGATGCATCTTAGAGACCTTTATATATAGGCACTCCTAGTGTACTTTTATGCATATTGAATTGAATACATTTCTATTCTGATATTACTCCTTTCTGGTCTACAGTTGTGCTTGTATTTGAGTTCTAGGTGAATTTTTCTCTAAGGCAAATTCTTACATTGTATCAGAGCTTGGAGAATTTCTCTACACATAGCCATTTGAGACCATTGTTGCTTTAGCACCTCGGCCCAAATCTGGAGTATCATAGTCATTGGGAGCATCTAGAGCTAGATCTAACCTCGCCATTGCATTTGAAATGTCAATTTGATGAAGATTGGCTATAAATTTAGCTACCCTAGGCCAAAGTTGATCGTGAGGCAAAATTCTTTTGCAAATTAGCACTCAGAGGCCCCAATTTTCAAGTTTAGGTATGATCTATTAGATATGTAACTTAATTTAATTTGGATCTACATTTTAAATTCTCGGTATTTTTGTCATAGTATTTTGGCTATTTTCAAAAAAAAATCAAATTTTTTTTAGGCTAGGTGGCCTCGCAGAGAATCTTTTTTTATAGGTACCAGGCAGTCACACCCTACCCCTATACATCTATAAAAAATATTCCTAGGCCTCAAAGAATATTCCCTTCAATTTGGCGGGCGATAATACTGCAATTTAAAATGACCAAACCCTTCATAGCACTGGCAAGCACCTTATAAATTCGGCATGGGTCATACCATTATTTTGGCCATCATAGAGTTGAGCAACTACCATAATTTGGTGAGCTCGCATTTTGTTTTAAAAAGTAGACAATTCTTTTTAAACTGCAAATATCACGGCCTCCCAACGAATGTGGGATATTGTTTGAACTTCAGCCACCAAAAAACCTTTCTGGTGACCTTCCTTGCGACTCCAACATTGCCAAATACATCTGATTATTGCAAAACACTCTGCAGCAACTGATAAAAGTTTTCAAAAAATCTTTGACAAGTTCTAGCACTGATCACTGGAAGACTCTCGCCTCCATTCTCCACTTGTCATCTATTTGGAATTTCCAATATGTGGGAATAGTCTTGTCGATAGCACCTACCAGCCACATGCTTTGCTCCAGAGCCACCACACAGGTAGTACCTGTAGCCACTTCTACACTCCATTGTGATAGTGCAATGCCCATGTAGACTACACAGTAGGACCACCACCATGCAAAGCCCTCCGCTTAGACATGTAGGCCCTACCACGCTAACCTCCATGTCAGCTGACTCAGCCAAACATAGTCAGCAGTATGTGTGGACTATACCTTACTACATATGCTTCTCTATATACTAAGTCATTACTTTTGTGCATGACACATTTCATCTTTCTATATGTCTGTACTGTTGGGTTGGCATCTATATTGCCACGTAACCCGAGAAACTCTTTTTTGTGTTGATGTCAACCAAACACTATGTTAAATTTGATGATTTTTTGACTATCATTCCCATGCAATTTATAACTACTAGATAGTCATTTGACCATCACATTTAAGCTGGCAATTTTCTACCCAAACCCCTCTTCAAAGTGATTTTTGATTTGGTAGCCCTACTGAGAGCCCATAACTCAGACATTTGAACTCCAAATTAGGTGCACTTTTTTAAAAATTGGGTAGAATTTCCTAAAATTTTTAGTGGTGGTGTTGTTTTCTACTTTTGATGCAACTTTTTTTAGAAATTGCATTTTTTGGTCACTATACCTTCTCAATCCTTCATTTTGCAACTTCAAATGCTCTGTATGGGCTCATCTGGACACGAAAATAAGCTCTATTTTTTCTGAAAGTGCATTATTTTTTTGTGTACTTTCTAGATCTATAGTCAAATTCTAGGGTTGTGTGGACAAAAATCTCACTTTTAGAACTAGGGCTTTCTCTACATTGTATGCTTTGATTACTTTTCAAAATTGTTGTATATCTAAGCTATAGTGCTTAGTTCTAGGTTTTGGCTTCAAAAGGTAGTTGTAAAAAGAAAAATTAGAAGCCCACTTTGTTCATTTTGACAAGTGGCCCATTATACATGCACTACATATAAAATGCTAAAAGAATCTTTTTTGCGGGGGAGGTTTTTTGATTGAGTGAAAATGGGGGGGTGTATACTATTTTTTTGTGTCTCTCTTGTGTGCTCTTTTCATTTTCTGCATCATGGGTTCACCTAAATTTCCACTTCTAACTTCACACAATTATTCTACATTTGAAGATATTGTATGGAGTAGATTAATGGCAAAAGGTCTAAATATTTATGTTGATGGTACAATTCCAAAACCCACTGATGCCAAAGAACTCATTGATTGGCAAATTATAGAAAATTGGGCTTTGGGAATTATCATGAGTTGTGTACATAGAGATCTCTTCTTCCACATTGCTAGTTTCATGGAATCCAAACCTGCATGGGACAAACTTGAATCATTGTATCATAAGGTGGATGAGGAAAAGGGATTTCAGATTGAGGATGATATATTTCTCTTGGATCCAAAGAACATTGACACAATTTAGGATCACATCAACAAAGCCAATAAGTATAGGGCACTACTTAAAGATTGTGGAAATCCCATGAAGGATGAGAAGTTGATTCGACACATCCTAAAGAGGCTATCTTTAGAGTATGCTTCTTTTGTTTCAAGTTATAATACTCACAGGTTGACCAAGGGAACTGCTTACCAAAAGCCTACATTTGATGCTTTTGCAGAGATGTTAATTGTTGAACAATCTCACTTGATAGATTTGGGACTTCTCATGACATCAAAGACCAAAGCATTAGTGGCTAGTGATGAGAACCAATCAAGTCAAGGAGGAAGAAGTTCTAATAACAACAAGAAGAAGCAATGGAAGCAGAAATCACAATCTAACACACAACAATCCTCCTCACAGCAAGGCAATTCTTCTTCCAACGCGAAGGGAAGTAATGAAAAGAAGGATAAACTTTTTTGTGCTTATTGCAAAAATCCAAATCATGATGAGCATCATTGCAAGACTAAAAGAATCAATGAGTTGGAAAACCTACTTAAGAAGAACAAAATTCAAGTGTCAGGTACTTCCAAGGATTCAACTCCAACCTTTTCAAAGCAAAAAGGGCAAGCACTTATAGCAAATACAAGTTCTTCTTTGGAATGGATACTTGACTCAGGTGCCTCCTATCATATGGTTTTTTCAAAGGGAGACTTTTCGTCATTAAAGTAGTCATAGGTACTTCACATCTTCATGGGAGATGATACTAAGATGAAAGTTGAAGGGAAAGGAAATGTGGAAATGGAAAATGGGGAATTCAAAGATGTTCTCTGCTTTCCAAACCTTAGCTCCAATCTCCTCTCAGTTTACTCACAAAGTTGAGTTCCTTCTAGATTCAATGATGGTGCACAATCTTAAAGATGATTCATTTGTTGTAGTGGGAAAAGTCAATCATGACAAGAGGCTTTATTCCTTCTCCCACTTTGTGCCTAAGTCTCCTTTATAATCCTTGTTAACTCACTCACATTCACAAATCAAATTATGGCATGAGAAATTTGGTCATCTCGCCTTTCGCTCTCTTCAGTAGCTTTGCTCAAAACTCATGGTCAATGATCTACCTAACATCAAATTTTCTAAGGGTGAGTGTTCATCGTGTTTACTGGATATGCATCTTGAGGAGAATTATGATAAGGAGAAGTCTTCTAGAGCACCATTTATTCTTCAGTTAGTTCACATGGTTTTAGCAGGACCCTTTGTAGTGACATGAGTCATCCAAGGCTGCTACATCCTTATTTTTGTTGATGACTTTTCATGCTTCACATGGGTCTACTTCCTTCATCACAAGACTGAAGTGGTTGATAAGCTTCAAGCCTTTAAGACTCATGTTGAACATAAATCAAGGAAAGCCATCAAGGTTTTATGGATGGACAAGAAAAGTAGATATGTGGACAAAATACTTAAAGACTTTTGCAAACTTGAGGGAATTGATCTTCAGAATCCACTAGCATTCAATCCACACAAGACAGATGTTGCAACACTAAGGATTAGAACTCTTAAGTTCATGGCAAGTTGCATGATTAAAGCCAAGTCTCTTGATCTGACACTTGAAATCAAAGCCATTAGCAATGCTACTCACATACTTAATAGGTCTCCTCATAATTCCTTAGATGGTAAGACTCCTTTTTGGGGCATGGTGCAATAGAAAACAAGTTGTGAGTCACTTTAGAGTCTTTGGTTGTCTAGCAAGGGCAAACCTATCTGCCAAAGGATGCAAGGCACCAACACCTAGGCCTTGTATTTTCATTAGTTATGAAGACAATGTTAAAGCTTACAAAATTATGGATCCAGAGACTTGTGAGATTTTTCTGGAGAAGGATGTTCACTTTGAGGAAAGCTCAACCAACTTATCCTTGACTCCTCTCTGCACTTCATACACCGTGGAAATTGATAGTGACACTAGCGATAGTGCTTCAATAGATTTAGATACATGGGGTTCTATCAATAGTTATAGAAAAAGTTCACAACATCAATATAGTCCACATGCATGCATTGCCATAGTGAATGGTCTAGTACAATAGGGTACACATTGTCTTCCAACTCTAGCAACTGGGGATGAGTACATGGCAGACATTGTAGGTTTGATTGTGGTGTCACACTCTATAGATTTGGGAGACAGCCTTGCTGATTTTCATCTTCTCGTTGATGAAGATGGTCCTTCTATAGTTGTTGTGAGGGCTCACTCTAACCCTCATGTCCATTCTCTACATGATCAATCTTCGCAGGTTGGCATGATTATGGATCCTTATCAACAACAGTTGTTGAAGGTCTCTATATCAGTTAAGGAGAAAAATGGCTCATTGGAATAGGTTCAATAGAAATCCTTGCTAGATTTCCATTCATTCTTTTCAACATAGTTGGAAGGGGCAAGCATTAGCATCAACACCTAGGGATACTTGAGCAGGTTTTAGGGCCACAATACATCTTCAAGATTGTACCTTTGCTTCTTTTTCTTCCAAAGGGGAGGAACATCATTCTGCACTCTTGGACCAACTTCTTCCTTGGAGCAACAATCACTGGTCGACATTCTTCATTGGGGGGCAGGGGGGACTACCTTCTCTCTCTTCCTCTTCTTTCTTATGGGGGGACTTTTTCCTCTTATAAGGTCTTGTTCTTCTCATTCTTCACTATTATATATACTAGATTTATGTCATAATGGGGGGGGGGGAGGGGGGGGTCTTGATTATTCCATCCATCCATACATCCCTTTCATCTCTCTTTTTGGGGGAGAGTTTTTCCCATGAGGTTTTCCCTCTTTCTCCACTTTATGAGAGATTGCATTTTCATTATGTACATGGGTACATAACATGGCTTCGTAGCTGGGACCCATCTTGCATTTCATCCTAGTTCTCATAAGCTTAAGGGCATTCCCTTAAGTTGCACTTGAGGGGGGGTGTAGGTGTAAATGTGTATTTACTATTTACACTTACTTAAGTTTACTTAGGTTGATGTATTATTTTATTATATTGCATTATTTTATTATTTATTTAGTGAGACACTTAGGAGTTTGCGAACCTTGATGAGTTGTCATGTTGACAATATAGAAGTATGCAACTCTAATTTAGCACATGGTGTCTACAACACTGGAGTTTTCATCATTCACTAAGTTGTCATGTAGACAACACAGTTATTCACACTCTCTTTTTAGCACATGTTGTCTACAACATTGATTTACATGCTACACCATTGTAGGCGTTTCCTCTCATCATTGTACTTACTTTCATGCTTAATGGAGGATAACCCATATCTAGTGGACATGTGCATGGTTGTATGACTTATCATGATGTTGATTCTTAGGCATTCTAGATGCATCTCATAGGCTTTTATATACAGGCACTCATGTTGTACTTTCAGACATATTGAATTGAATACATTGTTATTTTGATAATACTCCTTTCTAATCTACAGTTGTGCTTGTGTTTGAGTTCTTAATTCTTGGGTGAATTTTTTCCTAAGGAAAATTATTACAAATATAACTATATAGAAATTTTATTTTAGAAAATAAAATATAATTTTCTAGATCAATTTCTTCTTATTTTATTTTCATTTATATTATTTAACATCTTTGTATTTTGAAGTTATTTTATTGATCTCAAGTGTAGATGTATCTAATAGTATAATAGCGATCTTAAGTAGATTATAGTAATAGATTATTTCTTATCTTTTTGATAAAATATTCATCCTTTTCTATTGTAAAAGACCATAATTTAGGTAGGAATTATGATGGATTTGTAAAGTAGTGCTCGAAACTATTTATCTTTTTTATCATTTAGGGGTGAACGTCATCCATCACTCTAGGAAGTCTATTCATTGCATCATTTTGTCCATAAGTTAAACATAGATGACAAGATGAGGATGATGTTGGATCAACATACAAATTAAAACAAAAATATTTGGGCATAATTTTGTGTCTTTTTGTGATTTAATGTGTATTACAGTGTTGCATTCCAATATGCTTGATAGACATTTCCCCCTAATTTAACTCTTCTCTTCCACCAGTCTTTTCAATGTGGTGAATTATCAATAAGGTAAAACTAATCTCATGATCTTTAGAAATTGAGTAATTTGTACAAACATGCAACTATTCTTTGATTTCAAGATGTAGTTTTGATTTTGTTCATTGAATTTGGTAAGAAGGAAAGGGACACAAGAGCCCATATTCTATTATGATATTTGTAAAGTCTTATCAAACTTGAAAATGCTAGGTGGTAGTCCATGTTATAATGATTAGAATAATTGAGAGGGGGGAAGGGGGTAGGTCTAGATGTACCAATTGGACTTTTAACAACTTCAAACAACTTAATCAAACTCAAAAATTCACTAGGTCAGTATAGAAAATCTTTTGTAATTCAACTTATTCATATCAACACTTAGCTCTCTATTTTAGTGTTAGCCAATTTATAGTAACATATAATAGTAAATACAATAACATGTGAAAACAATATTCAAACAAGTATGACACTAGGATTTAACATGGAAACAAAATTTGGGAAAAACCACTAAGTAACATGCTACCACTTTTTGAGTCTTCTAAAGTGCTTGATTAAGATCCAACCACATTAAAGGTTACAAAATACACTATTAGACATGACCCTATCAAAGGATTTAAAATACCCTATTAGGAGTGACCTTGTTAGAGGTCTTAAACAACATCTAATTACACTATCTCCTTGATGAAAGGGTTTACAACATGACTTTTGGGGTCAACCTTGATTAAATGATTTTACTACCACAAAGGTTAGAAATTCATAGCTAGGTTGATCTAATAAATTACAGCTCACTTTGCATGTTTAGATCTCCATTCAACTCATTCTTGGCTCATTGACTAGTCTTAATCACATTCTCCATCTCTTATCTTCTTGGTCACACCTCGAACAATCTCGCATTCATCAACTTCTCACTTTTTCTCTACAACTCTTGTTCTTTCACTTTGTCAAAAATTCACCAGCCAACTAATAAAACATTTCTTATGCCTCCTTAAATAGTCAGGCTTAATCTTTTTCTACTTAAATATAATCACAGATCTTAGGGTTTGATCAAATTCATTGAATCTTTTCAACTTTGGTCTTTCTTCTTCCTTCCTTGAAAATTTTGGAAACTTTTCATTGAATCCTAGCCTTAGATTCCACATCAAACCTAATTCATGAATTAAATATGTTAGCTCATCAATCCTCATATTTAACGTGTCTTGACTATTTTATAAATTCAACTATCTTCCTCAAATATTGATTCTTTCTCAAACTATTAACATGCTAACATTCGGTCATCACTATTTTCTTCATCTTAGTCATCAATATTTTATTTAGCTCAATCACTATTGTTCTATCACACTTGTCTTGTACACTAGCTTTCTCGGCCATCACTGTGCTCGATCACTACTTCAATTTTCCTTTATCTTGCTTGGTCACTATCGTCAGTCAACTAATACTTAAGTTCCTCAATATTTTTCTTTGTAATGCTTAACTTCTTCATTGACCTAGTAAACTATTTCTCGGTCATGCTAGTGTTTTACTTAAGTTCTTTACTTGCATCAACCATCTATTCTACACTTCAACTCATCTTTCTTCTTCACTTAAGGGTATGCGTAAGATCATGGTGTGCCAAAAAGTGCCAATGTGAAAAAAGTAGAGTTTGAAGACATCTAAAAGAACTTCAAAATATGCTCTGATTTTTTTTCACCTATCTAGGTACCAAACCTGGAAGGTAAGGCTGAGCCTTATCGAATATTCGATTTGATATTAGATATCTGATAATTAGTAGAATAATATTATAACAATATAATAATTATAATTATTATACCATAATATAATAATATTATTATTATATTATAATAATATTATTATTATATTATAATAATATAAAAATATTATATTATAATAGTATAATATATTATTTAATATAATATTATTATACTATAATATATTATTATTATAATATTATAATCGTATTATATAATACTATAATAAAATATTATATTATAATAATATAATATATTATATATAAAATATAATAAAAATAAATATAAAATATAATATAATATAATATAAAATATAATATAATAATAAAAATGTAAGATATTATATGTTAGCATTTATATACAGTATTGCATATCGAATATCCGATATGCAATATTATATATAAATGCTAACATATAATATCTTACATATTGAAATGGATATCCAATGTAATATTAGATATCTGATAACTACGCACAACATAAAATAAAAAACACAGACCTGCAGGGCCATTATTACGTTATTTGGGGCCAATTTTTAGCAAGGGCGATCGGATATATGATCGACTATCAGATATTAGATATTAAGGCATGTTTTTTTTTTCCAACTCATTTTTAACTTAAATTCAATAGATTTTAGGATGATTTTTTTTTTTTAGTTGAATCTAGGGTTTTTTTGAAAAAAAGGTTAAAATTAAGGTTTTTTTAAAAATATATATTACATTTTGCAATTCAATAGGAATGGCTGATCAGAATGATGACATTGAGACATGGAATAATATTCCTCATAAACCCCCCACCAAACGATCTAGTACCCCCACAAAATCGTCCACCAAATGATCCTCTACCCCCTCAAAACCCTCCTCAAATCGAGGATTCGATAAATGAAAATCTCACTGAGTTGAGAGGTTTGCATAGAACATATAATAATGTATCCACATTGGCTCCTATGTTATCCACATTAAACACCATAGTGGATAACATTGAAACCCTTACAAACCAACAAAATGCTGCTCTTCATTGGCATGATGAAATGCACAAGGTGTTTGATGATGGTTTGGATTATGATGAGGTTGTGGCCCTCAACATAAGCAAAGACAATTTGGCCAACCTTTTTGTGAACCCAAAAATGGTTTTACCAGTTGACCCAAAAAAATCCAAACTATCAATTAAATGGTGCACAAATGATGCCATACGTGCAAACTTTTGAGATCATTGGTGGATGGTCTTTGATATCCCTCCACATGGAAATTTAGACATACCATTTTATTTCCTTAGAAAATTATATGCAGAATTTGTGTTGAAACTTAAAGTGAACTATTGGAGCATGAAGCCCAACATGGGTGTAGGACTAGGAGCTACTCAGGATAGACCCTCTTCCCAGTAGAAGAAAGCTGGCACTTTTGTCCCCCCCACTGATATCTTCCCCCCTCCTTGAGTGCGACATCTAGATATTATGATAGATGGTAGCTCTCATACCATTAGAGCCATTCATAGGCCAAGTAGCCTAATGATATCTCAGGCTAGGTCAGTCTTGCCTCCTCATGTTGATGATGCTAGTGCCAGTTCATCATCGGCTAGCTCATCACATGTTTGTGTGCCTCACACTTGCATTACATGCAAGAATATTTTCCTGGGTCCCATAGGTGATCTTCCTAAGTATCATTTTGTATTAGACGAGGATACACCAGACACACATGTGAAGGCTACAGACCCTGATGCGAGAGAGAAGGGGAATGCAGAAGCATGGACTCCTTCAATGTTAGTACATGTAGATATTTTTTTGTTATGACATATGCGATTTAAAGTTAATTTTTATAATAGAGTAATTTTAATTTTTAAGCCATATTGACTTTTATATGTATGTGATCTTCATTCATGTTTAGATGATGACCGAAGAGGAGCTCAGACAGATTAATGATGCCATGCTCTTAGCCATTTCATTTGGTCTTGAGACATCTACGGTATATTATGTTGTATTCGCATTTTTTTTCTATTTGATATTGTAGCATATATGTTTGCTAATCTTTCTTTTATCTTGCAAGTAGCACCTGTCCCAGAGGGATGAAGTGCGAGAGGAGAGCCAACATGCATTTACAAAGGAAAGGTAATTAGGTGCTTTCCATTTGATTAAATATCATTGCATTCTTGTAAAATGTTTTTGGTAATCCCATTTAATTACATTGTTTATTTTATATAGGGCATGGCTACTGGCGATGAGCCTATATAGATTTCGTGTCATAGACCATCAGGGATTTCCATTCATACTGAGAGCCCCATTGTATGTGTAAGTATCATTTTTTTTTATTATGCTTATTTTAATAAATAAATTCAAAACTGATTTCCGTGATATTAACAACTACTATTTTGTATCTCATAGGAGACTCCTAGTGCACATGAGGTCCGACACGGGAGTTATGTAGATTCGATGACGCGGCCACTCACTCCCGAGCAAGAGCCTACAATAGTAAGTTGTAGTTTGGATTCATGATTAAATATGTTATAAATTTATCATGCTATGAATTATAATGTTATAATTTAAATTATAGATTCATCTCACAAACATATTTGAACATATACAGCGCACAATCAGAGAGGTACCAGCATTACTGAGGGCATACAAGAGGACTTTGGACTGACAGAGGAGGTTGACAAAAGAGGTATTTATTATGAAATTTTGATATTATAAATCTCCATTACAAAAAGGATCATTATGCATTTTAGTAATTCAATGTTAGATACGTAGAATCATATAAATTTAGTAGTCTAACTTTGGGTTTTCCTTTTTTGTTTATGTAGGAGGCATCCGATCCACCTAGTGCAGCAAAGAGGTTGCATTTTGATCATCCACCAACACCCTAGGATAGTATAGTTGTTTTAGGATGCATCATGAGACATTTTGAGATGGCATATGCCATATTGTATACAGAAGCAATTATATTATACACATTCTGATGGCATGATTAGCTACATTTTGTATATGGATCTATGTATTTTGATATATATTTGAGTACTTTGTCTATGGATACATGATCTTTGATATATATTTGTGTAAAATTTTGTCTATGGATACATGTATTTTGATATATATTTTTGTCATTTATGTGCACAATGATATACATATTAATTTAGTATCTAATATTGTTCAATTTATCGTGGATCATGTGTATTGTTCATGTTTATGGAATATCATTAATTTTGATTATGTTTGTTATATTAAATTCAAATGCAATAATTTTTATATAACATTTTAACAAATTTTATTATCAAATTTGGATGTAATTTATAAATTGAAGTACTATCATGACATATACACACTTGTTAACTTCCTACACAAGGTTCAGATAACCCCAAATCTGATTTTAAACTCCACCTTCAACGTTGAAACTAACGCTTGGCTTCAAATCTAATTTCAACACAATTAAGAACTCAACTCCTCAACCATGGATTCTATTCCCAACCACCAAGTCATTCATAGATTCATAATCTTTGATAACTAGCACTTCACTTTGTTACTATCCTCATACTACAACTTTTTAATTTCAACATAACTTCAAAATATCTCAACTTAAGAGACTTGATTGGAAAATTCATCAATAGCCCTCACAAGCTTTGAGTTATTTTAGGTCTCACCATCACCGTCCTGTATCATTCAATGGTTCATTGATAGCCCTCACAAGCTCTAAGTTATGACCCTCGAAATATCAACCTCAAAATGCACTTAGAGCACCTTGGAGACTCCTTGGTATGGGGTGGCCACAAATGATGGATGTTCTCTATGGTTAGAACAAGGGTGTTACTAAGGTTCACCCACCCACTCAAAGCTAATGGCACTAATAATTCGATGCCAAGATCAATAGTTTCAAAGTTATGTTGTGGTGCACCTATGAACTGAAGCACACTGCAAGTTTTGGCATCAAGCGAGATCACTATGCCGAATGCAAATGGAATGTGATCTCTCAAAAATGAGATAGGTTACTTTAAGCCTTAGAATCACGGTCTTGTAGCATTTGATAGTTCATCGATAGCCCTCACGAGCTCTGAGTTATGACCCTCGAAAGATCGACCTCAAAAGGCACTTAGAGCATCTTGGAGACTCCTCGGTTCGAGGTGACCATGAACAATAGATGCTCTCCATGGTTGGAACAAGGATGTGACTAGGGTTCACCTGCCCACCTAGAGCTAATGGCATTGATGATTCAATGCCAAGATCAGTAGTTTCAAAGTTACATTGTGGTGCACCTATGAACTGAGGCACATTGAAAATTTTGGCATCGAGCGAGACTATTGTGCCGAATGCAAATGGAATATGATCTATTGAAAATGACATAGGTTATTTTAGGCCTTAGCATCACCGTCTTGTAGTATTCAACATTTCACCGATAGCCCTCATAAGCTCTGAGTTATGACCCTCATAATATTGACCTCAAAAGGCACTTAGAGCACCTTGGAGAATCCTCGGTACGGGGTGGCCACAGATGATGGATGGTCTCCATGGCTGGAACAAGGGTGTGATTGGGGTTCACCTACCCACCCAAAGCAAATGGCACTAACGATTTGATGCCAAGATCAATGTTTTCAAAGTTACGCTGTGGTGCACCTATGAATTGAGGCACACTGCAAGTTTTGGCATTGAGCGAGATTGCTATGCTGAATGAAAATGGAATGTGATCTCTCAAAAATGAGATAGGTTATTTTAGGCCTCAGCATCACCATCTTGTAGCATTTGACAGTTCATTGATAGTCCTCACAAGGTCTGAGTTATGACCCTCAAAATATCAACCTCAAAAGGCACTTAGAGCACCTTGGAGACTCCTCAGTACAGGGTGGCTGCAAATAATGGATGGTCTCTATGGCCAAAACAAGGGTGTGACTAGGGTTCACTTGCCCATCTAGAGCTAATGGCGTTGATGATTTGATGACAAGATCAGTAGTTTCAAAGTTATGATGTGGTGCACCTATGAACTAAGGCACACTATGAATTTTGGCATCGAGCGAGATCACTGTGCTGAATCTAAACAAAATGTGATCTCTCAAAAATGAGATAGATAATTTTAGGCCTCAGCATCACTTTCTTGTACCATTTGACAGTTCATTGATAGCCCTCACAAGATTTGAGTTATGACCCTCGAAAGATCGACCTCAAAATGCACTTAGAGCACCTTGGAGACTCCTCAGTACAGGGAGGCTGCAAATGATGGATGGTCTCTATGGCCAAAAAAAGGGTATCACTAGGGTTTTCTTGCCCATCTAGAGCTAATGGTGTTGATTATTCGATGCCAAGATCATTGGTTTCAAAGTTACGTTGTGGTGCACCTATGAACTGAGGTACACTGCGAGTTTTGGCATCGAGCAAGATTGTTGTGCTGAATCCAAACAGAATTTGATCTCTCAAAAATGAGATAGGTTATTTTAGGCCTCAGCATCACTATCATGTATCATTTGATAGTTCATCAATAGCCCTTACAAGCTTTGAGTTATGACCCTTGAAAGATCGACCTCAAAATGCACTTAGAGCACCCTGGAGACTCCTTGGTACAGGGTGGCTACAAATGATGGATGGTCTCCATGGTTAGAACAAGGGTGTCACTAGTGTTCACCCACCCACCCAGAGCTAATGGCACTGGCGATTTGATGTCAAGATCAGTAGTGTCAAAGTTGCGTTGTGGTAAACCTATGAACCAAGGCACACTGTGAGTTTTGGCATCGAGCGAGATCATTGTGCCAAATACAAAAGGAATGTGATCTCTCAAAAATGAGATAGGTTATTTTAGGCATCAACATCACCATCCTATAGCATTCAATAGTTCATCGATAGCCCTCATGAGCTGTGAGTTATGACCCTCAGAATATCGACCTCAAAATGCACTTAGAGAACCTCGAGGGCTCGTCGGTACAGGGTGGCCGCAGACAATGGATGGTTTCCATGGTTAGAACAAGGGTGTCACTAGGGTTCACCTGCCCACTTGGAACTAATGACATTGATTATTTGAATAGTTCTAGGAGTTAGGAGTTAGATTTTGAAAAGTTGTCAAGAAAATTGCGAAAGTTGCTAAGCAACTTTTTGCAATTTTTACGCTAAGACAAGTTTTATTGCAAATTTGATTGCAAATGGACTCTAAAAACTCCTAGGGACCTTAATAATGTTCTAAACATCTAGATTTACCTAAAAACCATGAAATTTATGAAAAATCCACTTTATTAGACCAATTGATGGCCAAGGCTTATAGTTGCACCATGGCATCTTGTGTCCATTACAAATGTGGATGGTCATAGGGAGATCATTAGATCTATCCCTAGACATTATTACATCAAGAAAAAAAATGATTAGGTGCTTTGCACTAGTGTTCCCTATATTTCATTAAAGTTTTTGGACTAAGAACTAGTTTTCCTCTTAGTTGGAAGGGTGGGCCTAAGGGTTCAACACTAATGGGTGATGTTGAACCACCTTGGTAATGACTAGTTCATTTTGGGAGGCTTGAGACTGCATTCAAAGAAATTATTATCTATTTTACTCTTGTTTCAAGGGTTAGGCCTAACAGCTCAATATATTAGAATGATGTTAAATCACCATATTAATGAATAGCTATTTGGAGATGGTAGCTAACTAGAGCTTAGAAGATTATTTTTATAGTATTGTAAAAAAATTTTGTGAGAACCTTGCTACTAAAAATTCAAAGTATATGCAATTTTCCCAATGATTCTAAGCATGGTAACCAATGGAGGAAGAGTTGGCATGGTTGTAATAATGCATGGTAACCATGATGAACCAACAAAAAGGAGAAACACTATGAACCATGATGCACTTGAACATAAAGATGATTATGGATAGGATCAAATGCAACATGTTGCTTTAGTCCCAAATGTTGAAAATAGGCAAGTGATGCAGAGGATAGGGTGATGGACCCAGGTAACAACCTAAAATGAGTAAATTTGTAACAATGTGCCAAGTGACCCTTCTAGGTCCTGATGGTCAAATCCCACAAATGGTCAACTCCAGGAGGTTTTAAGGCTTCAATGAGTTTTTTTTGACATATTCACCATGTTCCAACACTTGTTCTTGAGTTTCAATATTTTTCAAGCCAAAATGCAGAAACATGCCAAAATGTTGTCTATGCAACTTTACAATTCTGTGACAGCAACAAGACAAATAGGTGGATAATTTCTTCTTTTTTCGAAAGACTCCTTGAATAAATGGATGTTTTTTATACCTTCTATCCTTTCACAAAACATATATGACTTAGATACCATTCCTTTGGAAAATATCAATGAACTTTCACACTTCCCATATTTTTTAACAATGTAGAAAAGATGCATTTACAAAGCAACCACTAGAAGGACTTAAGATCTGGACTTGAAACTTTGCATAGGCTCCTAAAATGACTTCAATTAGACAAATCCACTCTTAATTTAAGTCTATGGGTTTCCTAACCCCAAAAGCCCCAATTCACCTTCTTAAAACCCTTGTTCCTAGGGCATCACCAATATCACACATGCCAAGCCTTCTTGCACTAATTCAAAATTTAGACATTTATGTTTTATCACCATAAACATGAATCAAATCACAAACACTACCCTCTTTAAGGAAAATCTCTTCCTATAGGATTGTCCCCTCACTTTCAACCCTTGCTTTCACCCTTTTATGTTTGGTGGCCACCAATTATTCTGGTTAGTTTATCATTTCAGGGTTAGAATACATTATACATGTTAGGAAAATGGCATTCCATGAAGAATCAAGTAAGCCATTTCATGGAATGACCATGATTAGATGAAAAAACTATCAAAATGTTTATGAAAAGGACTACTACAGCCAAAAATCAGCAAGTTAGATCAATAACCCTTCAAAAATGAAATCAAAACTTGGTCCTAAACTTCTTTATAGATTTTAGAAGATGCCTCAATGCATTAGAATATCATAAAGAACACAAAAAATCCAAAGAACCTTCAAATTGCTATTAAAATCCAAACTTTTTTATTCAAAATTATGAATTAGTCCATACATACTACCCTTACAGTCCGTACAAACACTATCTATATAAGTTTCAGGGGATGGTTAATAACCCCCTCAACCACCTCCAATCGGTTTCACTTCCTATTCCTTCATAAAATTTAAACTATGGAGTTTCCCTCCAAAATGCTCATGTAGCCGTTACATTCAAGATTTGAATTTTCTAAAGCAATAAGCTAAATTTTAAGTGACTTATTGAATGTTTCAACTTATGAAATGATTTGAGATTATTATGAGACCTTATTAGGACCTATCTAATGACTCACTTACCCTCTGAAATCCTAGACATTACTAAAATTCAAATCTCATTGTCCTTTACAACTTTTCAAAATGAAAGTCTTTCAAAACATTATACAATATTATGACTCTTTATGCATGCCATGATTGGTTGCAAAATGGAAGAAATCAAGTATTCTAATTGTTCATCCATACTTTCTAGATTTTTCGTATTTGATTAGTTTGATAAAAATAGTTTTAATAATCATAATGTCAGCTTTATGTCAAATAAGGAAAAAGCCAAACTTGTAATAAGATATCCGCAAGCAATTATCTTTCATATAGTTATAAATGCTCTTAAAATTGTCCTTATAACCTTGTATCACATGCAAATATGATTTGCAAGAACTTGTTCAATATCTTCCTCTTATAATTCCTTACAAAGAACCTACCAAAATACAAATTAGAATGTGCAACTAATTTAACCTGTCTTTTTCATTATTACAAAAATCATATACAAAAAAAGTTCACATTTTACATCATAAATCTTAGGAATTCTCCCCAATACCCACCCCCCCCCCCCCCCCCCCCCCCCCCGCAACTCTTCATGATGTACCTACACTCCAATATCATAAAAAAATTAGTAAGTTATTGTATTAAAAAAGATAATCATTAGTTCATTGAATAATTATGAAGAAAATAACATAAGAAGTAAATATACCTAGTCGAGTGTTCCAATAAGGTCCTCTCTCTATTTTAGGGTCTCCAATAGGGCTTCATGATCAACATTAGCAATAATAAAAAGTTCTTTTACTTTTGGTGTTCCTTGATGCTTCAACAACTTTACATTTTTTGCTAAAATAAGATGCATATATGAGAATTATTTTGTGCTTCTAATAGTCTTCGAATGCAAGAATTTCATTCCTTCTAAGTATGTATGTCCGTAGCCATGTTCCAACAACAACCATTGAACCAGTAGGATATGTGAATCCATCATCATCTATGATCGGTTGTGCAAGTTTTATTTTACCTCTTACAGAATGTGCTAACCAATAATCAAATTTCTCATCATTCCCCTGTAGTGAAACCAATGCAAGGACATGTCCTAGTTGAAGTAGATCTGATAGATGGTTATGCTCAAGTGAACTTTCCATATCATCATTTCTGATAGAGGGTATGATAGAAAATGGAGTAAGATAATGGGGAGCCCATGTGTCAACCCATTCACTTGACTCACAGTGATCCCAATCACACTGAAAACAACTAGGACAAAAGAAAGCTAGCTATCATGTCCAAATGGTCCATGTACTAGAATCAAAGCTTCGGAATGAATGCATTTTTGATGAGTCTCTCACTATAGCACAATCTTATCTATCAGCTAAGGACCCTTCCTCAACCAACAAAAAGAACCTGTGTATCACTGAATCAAGAGTCCCCCCCTGTGTAATGCTAAACTACACCAATCAACAATGCTACGAGCATCAAGAAGATCTGTTGCTGAAATCTTCAGTTGCTCCTTAACTAGAGCTCTCTTCACACATGCCCCTACTCCATCATGTTCCCCTTTTCCATGTCTGGACTCAAAAAAACTCCAAATATGAGGCACCCCTCTCTCTACATGCATCCTACACAACCATTAAAACATGTGAGCATTCTTGAATTGACTTGTACAATTATCTAACCAAATGATATGTCTATCCATACCAATTGCATGCTCATGTAAGAAATCAAAAAAATTCTCGAAACAATGTTGCACAAACTCATGAGAGTGAGATCTATCATCACTCATATAAAAATGATATTCTCTAATAATCTTACGATTATCTTCTGCACTATCAAGGGAATGTCTATATGTTATGTGAACAAAAATAGCAATCTAAATAGAGTTGTAATACTGAGATTATGTCTCATTTTGAGGTTGCAATGTGTAGCTCTTAGCAAAATCAAAAACTAATATAATAGTGCCAATGAGAAAAGTCTCCTTGCACATTCTAAAATGTTCATCCAACCACTGAGACCTGTGACTATGTCTTGCATACTTGTAAAAAAGATTTTCCTTAAAATCTAAAATAAAACTAGCCACACTAATATCTTTTCCAACCAATTCACGTCTAGAGCTCTCATATCCACTCTTCAATGTGTATTTCACCATTTCATATACCTTTGTTTTCACTATTGTCTTTTCCAAGATCTTGTTTGCACCCCTCATGGAAACATGTGTCAAACTTTGATAAGCCACCACATTCTGAACACTTCTCATTTAAGCAAGTATTTCTATAAAAGAAACAACCATCAACTCTATGACATAAAAGTTGATCTAGCAAGTCTCTTGATGATTTTGGAAGCCCACTAGCACCACAATCCTCCAACATTTCTTTACTATGCAAAGTAGAACGGATGGAGCATAATAGTTCATAGTGCATAGAAAACACAACATGATATTTGCAACAACATGTATTTCAAATTTTGAGTGGCACACAATAAAATAGCTTCAAAGATTCAAAAGCCCTTTGTGATATAAAAAGACTTGGATAACTCCCTCTAAATTGTTTGAACAACATAGTTTGACTTACCTCCAAATAGTGTTTAGGATGTGGCGTGTGGTCTCTAATGCCAATTCTCAACTTTAACATATCTTTAGAATTGGGTGATACTCGTGAGTTAGAGTGCCAAAATTGTGTAATTTCTTCCTTCACATCATCAGATAGCTTCTTATCAAAACATGGAAGTCTCCCACCAAATGCCCATATTTCATTTTGAAGAGGATCATCAATTTTCTCTTGTCAACTAAGTGCTCTTCTCAAAGTAGTAAGATTTAAATTCAAATCAATACAAGTTTGTCTCATATATATACCCTTTCTCGAATGATGACTTACCAAACAGGTTGTAATAACCCTTCGAGCAACTCTATTATCTTTCTCCCTACTATTTTTTCCAATGCTGTTGAGAGCACTAAATTTTTTTTTCACAATAATGGTATTTCTTTCCAACTTTTTATTGACACAAATCTTCAATTTGGAAAGGATAGGTCTCATCTTTTGCATCTTTAATAAGTGCATAAAAGGTTGACATTGCTCTACCAGTGTCTTGTTGTCGAAAAACATCTTATAGAGTCGTGAAGCACATAACCAAATGGTTCTTTCTAATTTTCTCCCTTTCAAACTAGTAATAATAATTTCATCAATTTCAATTATCTATTTTGGTGTTTTAGAACCTTCATGTTGATTATAATTAGGAGATATGTAAGGTTCGTGTGCATTAGGTTCATGTGAATTGTCATATTCGACATGGTCAATTATGCAATTTGGATTATGACTTGGTAACATTTTGTCTTCAAAAATTTTATTCTCTACTTTTTCAATTTTGGCATTATCATTTTCAATAGGTACATTTTCATTCCCCAACTGTACATATTCATTATCTAACTCTATGATTTCACCTTCGACTAATTCATTGTCAACTCGACTGATATATAGCATACCTTATCTTTTTCTTTGATGTTCCATTTTGTCCCTTTTCATATATGTTGCAATGTCTTCATTCAATATCTTCCTTTTGTGTTTAGCCTTTTGACGACTGTTGCTCCCCATTCAGATGACAATATTAGATACCTAGGGTTATATTTTTGAACTTTTTTCAATTCGTTAGGCCCAAAAATGCAACTTTTTGTAAAACCCGTAATTTTTTTTTGAAAAAATGATATTGTCGAGTCTTCAGGGACAGGGAATATGTTGGAAATTGATGCCAATAATATATGATATATGATTTCAAAATAGATATCCAATTTCAAATCAGATATCCGATATGCCACCAGCAACATCTTAGAGCGAAAACTGAGTTTGTGAGCTAATAGTTTATAATTGATCAATTATTTCACTTATATTACTATGTAAAAATATATTATAATATATTATATATATAATAACATAACATAAAGATACAACATATAATCTATTGATATATTATGTTGTTCTTATTATAATCTAAAAATATAATATATATTATCAAATATTATTATTACTATTTTTCCTATACTTTTATTAAATATAATAACGCAATATATAGATATATATATCATAATCTATAATGTATTATTATTATTATGAGCTATGTTATTAATATATAATAGTATATTATCTTATTAGTATTATAATCTATATATATACAGATATATATATATATGTCCCTAAGAATCAAAGGGGGTTATAGGTTGACCTATGAACCCTTGTGACCCATTACATGATGACATATGTCCCTAGGGGTCCTAGGACCCCTAGGGACATATTAGAATCATTCTTGTGGGTCAAAGAGGGTCATAGGTTGACCTATGACCCCCTTCGACCCATTAAATGATGACATATTTCCCTAAGGGTCTTCGGACCCCTAGGGACATATTAGAATCATTCTTGTGGGTCAAAGGGGGTCATAATTTAACTGATGACCACCTTTGGCACAATACATGATGACATATGTCCCTATGGGTCCAAGGACGCCTAAGGACATATTTGAATCTTTCTTATGGTTCAATGGGGGTCATAGGTTGACCTATGACCCCCTTCGACCCATTAAATGATAACATATGTTCCTAGGGGTCCTTGGATCCCTAAGGACATATTAGAATCATTCTTATGGATCAAAAGGAGTCATAGGTTAACCTATGAACCACTTCAACCAAATAAATGATGAAATATGTCCATAGGGTTCATAGGACCCCAAGGGACATAGTAGAATCATTCTTGTAGGTCCAAGAGTGTCATAGCCTCACCTAGGACCACCTTCGACCCATTACATGATAACATATGTCCCTAGGGGTACTAAGACCCCTAGGGACATATTAGAATCATTTTTATGGGTCAAAGGGGGTCATAGGTTGACCTATAACCCCCTTTGACTCATTAAATGATGACATATGTATTTAGGGGTCCTAGGACCCCTAAGAACATAATAGAATCATTCTTATGGGTCAAAGGGGGTCATAGGTTAATCTATGACCATGTTTGACCCATTACATGATGACATATGTCCCTAGGCGTCCTAGGACCCCTAAGGACGTATTAGAATCATTCTTGTGGGTCAAAGGGGGTCATAGGTTGAACTATGACCCCTTTCGACCCATTAAATGATGACATATGTCCCTAGGGGTCCTAGGACCCCTAGGGACATATGTCATCATGTAATGGGTCGAACGAGGTCATAAATCAACCTATGACTCCCTTTGACCCATAAGAATGATTCTAATATGTCCCTAAATTTCCTAGCACTCCTAGGGACATATTATAATCGTTCTTGTGGGTCAAAGGGGGTCATAGTTTGCCTTATGACCCCCTTCCACCCATTAAATAATGACATATGTCCCTAAAGGTCCTATGACCACTAGGGACATATTAGAATCATTTTTATGTGTTAAAGGGGGTTATAGGTTCAACCCATTAAATGATGACATAAGTCCTTAGGGGTCCTAGGACACCTAGGGACATATTAGAATCGTTCTTATGGGTAAAAGGGGTTCATAGGTTGACATATCATCCACTTTGACTCATTACATGATGACATATGTCGCAAGGGGTCTTAGGACTCTTGGGGACATATTACAATCATTCTTGTAGGCCAAAGGAGGTCATAGATTGACCTATGACCCCCTTAGACCTATAAAATGATGACATATATCCCTAGGGGTCCTAGGACCCCTACCGACATATTAGAATCATTCGTGTGGGTCAAAGGGGGTCATAGGTTGATGTATGACCCCCTTTGACCCATTACATGACAACAAATGTCACCAGGGTTCCTAGGACCCCTAAAGATATATTGGAATCATTCTTGTGGGTCAAAGGGGGTCATAGTTTGACCTATGACCCCCTTCGACCCATTAAAGGATGGCATATGTCCCTAGGGGTCCTAGTACCCTTAGGGACATATTAGAATCATTCTTGTGGGTCAAAGGGGGTCATAAGTTGACCTATGACCCCCTTCGACCCATTACATGATGACATATGTCCCTAAGTATCTTACGACCCCTAGGGACATGTTAGAATTGTTTTTTTGGTCAAAGGGGGTCATAGTTTGACCTATGACCCCCTTCATCCCATTACATGATGACATATGTCCCTAGTGGTCCAAGGACCCCTAGGGACATATTAAAATCTTTCTTATGGGTCAAAGGCAGTCATAGGTTGACCTATAACCCCCTTCAACCTATTAAATGATGACATATGTACCTATGGGTCCTTGGACCCCTAGGGATATATTAAAATCATTCTTGTAGGTCTAAAGGGGTCATAGATTGACCTATGACCCCCTTTAACCCATTACATGATGACATATGTCCCTAGGCGTCCTAAGACCCCTAAAGACATATTAGAATCATTCTTATGGGTCAAAGGAAGTCATCGGCTGACCTATGACCCCCTTCGACTCATTAAATGATAACATATGACCTTGGGGGTCATAGGACCCCTAGGAACATATTCGAATCGTTCTTATGCATCAATGGGGGTCATAGGTTGACCTGTGACACCCTTCGACCCATTACATGATGACATATGTCCCTAGGGGTCCTAGGATCCCTAGGGACATATTAGAATCATTCTTATAGGTGAAAGGGAGTAATAGGTTGACCTATGACTCCCTTCGACCCATTAAATGATGACATACATCCCTAGGTCTCCTAGGACCCGAAGGGACATATTAGAATGGTTCTTGTGGGTCAAAGTGAGTCATAGGCTGACATATTACCCCGATCAACCCATTACATGATGACATATGTCCCTAAATTTCTTAGCAGCTCGATGGACATATTATAATTGTTCATGTGGGACAAAGTGTCTTAGGACTCGTAGGGACATATTAGAATCGTTCTTGTGGGCCAATTGGGTCATAGGTTGACCTATGACCCTCCTCGACTCATAAAATGATGACATATGTCCCTAGGACTAAAATGTCCCTATTTTGATTTTACATGATATTTCAAGCCTCAAATTAGATCTTTAAAATCAAACAGCTAATATCCCAAAGATCCACCAAATTTCTTAAGAAACCCCAAATCGGGTATGCCAGAAATTGTGCCAAAAGCTTCACAGCTTCACCTATTATTAATAAATCTGAAAGTGGAAATTTTTACAAAAATTTCAGCAGAATAACAAGCTACAAAATGAAATTTCCAGTTCCATACAGCCTTTACACAACAGTTCTCAAATGTAGGACAAAAACTATGCTCATCGGGCTCCTGAAATTAACACAAAAATGCCCGAAAACATCACAAAAACACTAATAATCTATCTCAAAAGTTTAATCACATCCCAATACATATATTCAGATCTATTTTAACACCTTAAAGTCTAAAATACAGCAAAAACCCAAACTGATATGAAATACTCAACTTAAAACACCAAACTCATACAAAAACACACCTAAAAACCCACAAATCTGCATTGTTCAGCACAAAGGCAAACTCTATATGAGCATGCACATGGAATGGCTTCAAACTCCCATCCTTAGCCTTCCTAAAAACTTACAAACTCCCATTCTTGGGTCTCCCTAGAAACCTATAAACTCCCGTTCTTGGGTCTCCTTCTCCACAGGTTTGGTAGCCTCTAAAGAATAACAAAGAAATGAGCAAAATCAAGTTCTGGAATCAGCCCAAAATGCCTCCAAACCCCTTAAAAGAGGGCATAAACGTAACTCACATCCAAGAGAGGTTAATGAAACATATTTTAATAATAATTTTTATTTATTAGTCCAACGGTTTCCAAAGATTAACCCCCTTTTTTCGAAACTTCACTTTCTTGGGCATGTCTGCCTTAGCAAAGATTATTATTTTTTAATTATTTGAAAAGGGGACATGACAAGTCCTCCCCTCCCAAACATTGCTTGTCGTCAAGAAATGGCTGAACAATAAACCAATCAATCCACCTGGATCCCAAATGTAGTCATGAACTATACTACTACCAATTAACACAGGCTCCTGCAATATCCTCTGCAATATGACCAAGAGGAATCCATAATCAAACGGATAATTATAGCTCCACCAAACTCCAAAATCATAACTTCCACAGTCAGAAACCCATGAGACACAAACTCTTAGAACATCAAAACCCAAGTAAAGTGGACTACCAACACAGTAAATACAATCAATGCATTCCACTGGCCTATACGAAATGTATAATCCAACTTTGCAACAATGGTGAATGCTTCCGAATGAAACTGTACCAAGTATGGAGAATCCACACACTATACAATGCCTGTAGTCAACACAACTCTGTAGATCACCGGCCACTATCTCATAACCATAACTACCATGCACCCCTGATGGTGAAAAACCATCACAAGATAAATAGCAAGAATTGGAACCCAAACCAAATTTTCTTGCCATCAACTCCTCAACACAAGGATCAAATGCTAACTGATGTACATACCTTGCAATATAATGTTGATTAAAAAAACCAACCTTAGTCAACAACTCACCATGAACAAGTGATACAACCCACTGTGACTAATCACCAGCTAAGTCAGGAGATGTCATAGCCAAAGGAGTAGAATCAATAACAACAACTGCTGAAGCATCACTCCCAAACTCTTGCTCTAAGTCATGTATTATCAATCTGTCAACTAGAGAACCTATCACCATGTCATGCCCATCACAACTCTCATCCTGAGGCATCAAACTATCCCATAACTAATGACAAGCACTAGGAACCAAAGTACATCTTTGTGTCATGATCTCATCAACATGGTCATCAAAGGTAAATTGATGAGCATACCTCTCAGTGTAATGCCGATAGAATGCCCCAATCTCAGTCAGTGGCTCAGACTGTAATCTAGATGAAACTAACTGCAATTGATCACTAACCCAGTTGGAACTGACTACTACCTCTGAAGACATCACCAAGGGAGTAGTATTACTAGCAGGAACCATGCCAACTATCAGCTCACCAACATCACACATGATCTTTGATACATCTCTAGTCTTCATGGCATCAATACTAGAGGCCACCACCATGTCAAGCATACAACAATCTGCTACAACAGCCAACTCAACTGAACCTGACTCTAGTGGGAATGAACCTGATATGCCAATGTTAGTATCAAGGATGGATGCATCCCCATCTCCACTATCTCTAACAATCTGGGCCATGGACATCCTCGGATCACCAAACACCACAGCTTGTGACTATATAGAATTAGGTAAAGACTGTAGTCACTCTAACTCCAAGGTCACCTTAGCCAAATGAAACTATGAATCCTTGAGAGCCAACTGTGTACTCTCAAGAATCTCAAAGGTCACCTCAAGCTGCTTAGTAAGCTCACTCACCTCATTTTCCTTGGCCAACAATGCATCATATGTTTTACTGCCCCACTCCATAGGATAATCTCTGTCAGCTACCAACTGCATATAATTTTGTCTCAAAATTCGAATAGCCTCCCATAAAGAGTGGATCTCTGTCAAGGAAAGATAACTGCCTTCCTGCTCATCACTAGTAGGAGAACCCCATCCATAAACTGCTAACAACTAATGAGCAACATCAAAATGCTGGCAAGTGATAGCAATGTCTCAGTCACTAACTCTCAACTGATTAGACACATGATGGCACTGACTTAACTGTCTCCTACAAACCTCCTCTGATGCACTGTCTAAAGGAGTACCCTCAAAGTTACTAGTCTCTAGAGTATTACCATCCATATCCTGTGAATCAAATCTAAAGATCATATCAACATATGGAGTATCAAAAACATTAGCACTACTATCCAACTCCTCTATACCCAAGGAAACTAAGTCTTCAAAACTGCCCACTGCATCCTCCTGGATGTCATCAATGCCAATATGATCCTGGGACTCATCTGTACACACTGCCAAATATGAAATATCATCAGCACATTCCAGAAAGTATGGTCGATTGGATATATGAACAAAGCCCAACACCAGTGTATAAAAACTAATACCAACATCGGATAAGCTCCTGGCACAAGAAAAGACAACACCGTGCAATCTGCTAATCAAATCCATGATAGCACCCAAATAATCACTGCTACCAAAAAGTGTTAAAGATTTCCAGTCAACTGAATCCCAAATACCAATATAACAATCTCGAGTCCATATCCATAAACTATAATCAGCTAGTAACTCAAGCAAAATCCTCACCTAAGTAATATGACCAATACCAACTAATTCCACGTACCTGTCTGACATTATCCCTATATCTTGGATGTGAATGCAAGATGAACTCACAACATTATCAATGTCCACATATGATCTACCATTCGTAGAAAGCTGAGTATTAGGAGTGCAGGATGAAACTAAACTCAATTCCATGCCATTCTTATCCCCATGTCTCTCCCAGTCTTGTAATGCCAATGGAATATTCACCAAAGAAGCTCGAGTGTCCTCAAGCTCGTGAGAAAGCCTGTCAACTTCCTCCTCCTTCCTCCTCAAGGCATCTGAATAGTCTCCAACAAGGCTAAGAAGATGGTCACGATCTGATAGAAGATGTAAATAACTCAACTTCATCATTCCCACTCCTTCCCTAATCGCTTGTAAGTCAACACAAGGAGACTTTTCCTGAACTCCCTTATGTCTACCCTGTAACTGAATCATCTGAATGTGATCCTCTATCATATCCCACATACTGTCATGATGAGATAATGAAGTCACAATACTATCTTTGTTCACCGTCAGCTGGCTGGACAAATCATGCGGAGTACTACCTGCCTCAACCTCATGTGATGAAGCATCTAACTGTGCCTGGTACTCTTTCTTAGCAAAGTCATGAATGCTCAATGTCTGCTCATATCTACCAGGTATCTCACCATCATGCACAACAACATCCTCATAATCATCATCTAAACCCACTACCTCTTATGGCAGAGTAGAATCTGAGACCTTTGCCTAGCTATAAGCTAGTTTCTCAAAATCCTCATGCAAGTTCTTGGTAATTGTGTCATCTGCCCTGTGAGAAAATCTGCCAAAAAGAAATCCAGTTAACTTATCCACCTTAGCTAGGTCAGAAAACATGTCATTCTTTATATGGTGGTGCTCAACCAACTGTTTAGACATGTCATGGCTTATTTTTATAAGTTTATCTCGAATGTCTAAATAACCATCCTTTCTACTGTTTTGACTCTGGATATCAATTGTCCAAGATTGCGTCCTCTGAGAATCTGTACTATACCTGTCCATTCTGGATAAAGTAGAGTGTAACCCCAATAGGATATAACTTCTTCAAACACCAAGAACTAACATGCAAATGATTAGAAGTAGCATGCAACCATAGATTTTAACATGCAACTGATTAGAAGCAACATGCAACCACCAAATTCACCAAAAACTAACATGCAAATGATTAGAAGTAGCATGCAACCATAAATTTTGACATGCAGTTGATTAGAAGAAACATGCAACCATAAATTATGACATGAAAGATTTGGCTAGTTCTCAAAACTGAAATGCAAGATCTGGGTAGTTGTCAAAACTGACATGCAACTTCTACAAACCCTCAGGCTGGCAAGATCATGGCTCTGATACCACTGAAATGTCCATTTTCTGATTTTACATTGTATTTCAAGCCTCAAATCAGATCTTTAAAATCAAACAACTAATGTCCAAAAGATCCACCAAATTTCTCAAGAAACCCCAAATCGGGTATGCCAGAAATTGTGCCAAAAGCTTCACAGCTTCACCTATTATTAATAAATCTGAAAGTGGAAGTTTTTACAAAAATTTCAGCTGCATAAAAACCTACAAAATGACATTTTCAGATCTGTATAGCCTTCACACAACATTTCTCAAATGTAGGACAAAAACTATGCTCATCAGGCTCCCGAAATTAACACAAAAATGCGCGAAAACACCACAAAAACACTAATAATCTATCTCAAAAGTTTAATCATGTCCCAATACATATATTCATCTCTATTTTAACACCTTAAAGTCTTAAATACAGAAAAAACCCAAACTGATATGAAATACTCAACTAAAAACACCAAACTCATACAAAAACACACCTAAAAACTCACAAATCTGCACTGTTCAGCACAAAGGCAAACTCTGTATGAGCATGCACATGGAATGGCTTCAAACTCCCATCCTTAGCCTTCCTGGAAACCTGCAAACTCCTATTCTTGGGTCTCCCTAAAAACCTATAAACTCTCGTTCTTCAGTCTCCTTCTCCATAGGTTTGGCAGCCTCTGAAGAATAACAAAGAAATGAGCAAAATCAAGTTCTGGAATCAGCCCAAAATGCCTCCAAACCCCTTAAAAGAGGGCATAAACATAACTCACATCGAAGAGAGGTTAATGAAACATATTTTAATAATAATTTTTATTTATTAGTCCAACGGTTTCCAAAGATTAACCCCCTTTTTCCGAAACTTCACTTTCTTGGGCCTGCCTACCTTAGCAAAGATTATTATTTTTTAATTATTTGAAAAGGGGACATGACAAGGACCCCTAGTGTCATTTTAGAATCATTCTTGTGGGTCAAAGTGGGTTGTAGGTTGACCAAGGACCCCCTTCAGACCATTAAATGATGATAAATGTCCCCAGGGGTCCTAGGACCCCTTAGGACGTATTAGAATCATTCTTGTGGGTCAAAGGGGGTCATAGGTTGACCTATGACCCCCTTTAACCCAATACATGATGAAATAGGTCCTTAGGGGTCCTAAGACCCCAAGGGACATATTAAAATCGTTCTTATGGGTCAAAGGGGGTTATAGGTTGACCTATGACCCCCTTCGACCCATTACATGATGGCATATGTCTTTAGGAGTCCTAGGACCCCTAGGGACATATTAGAATGATTCCTATGTGTCCAATGGGTTATAGGTTGACCTATGACCCCCTTCGACCTATTAAATGATGTCATATGTCCCTAGGCATCCTAGGAACCCTACGAACATATTAAAATCATTCTCGTAGGTCAAAGAGGGTGACCTCCTTCGACCGATTAAATGATGACATATGTCCCTAGGGTTCCTAGAACCCCTAGGGACATATTAGAATCTTTCTTGTGGCTCAATGGTGGTCATAGTTTTACCTATGACCCCCTTCGACCCATTACAAAATGACATATGTCCCTAAGGGTCCTCTAACCCCTAGGGACATATTAGAATAGTTCTTATGGGTAAGAACAGGTCATAAGTTGACATATGACCCCCTTCAACCCATTAAATGATGACATATGTCCTTAGGGGTCCTAGGACACTTAGGGACATATTATTATCGTTCTTATGGATCAAAGAGGGTCCCTTTGACCCATTACATGATGAAATATGTCCCTAGGGGTCCTATTACCCCTAGGGACATATTAGAATCATTCTTATGGCCCCCTTCGACCCCTTACATGACGACATATGTCCCTAGGGTTCCTAGGACCCCTAGGGACATATTATAATTGTTCTTGTGGGTCAAAGCGGGTGATAGGTTGACATATGAGCCCCTTTGACCCATTACATGATGACATATGTCCCTAGTGGTCCTAGGACCCCTAGGGACATATTACAATCATTTTTGTGTGTCAAAGGGCATCATAGGTTGACCTATGTGTCATGCCATAAATTTTAATGGAAGAACACAACCAAATATTTTTCTTTTGTTGGTTCTCATATGATACATTAATGTTTCTTAATTAGCTGAATGATTTGGTGTGAACTGTACTATGTATAATTAAAAGTATGAGTTTCATTCTAAGTTTATAGTTTACGATGAAGCTTCGGTAATTTCTTAACTAAATTTGACGATTAGATTAATGGATACGCTAGCCGTATTTAAACTTGGAGTTGTTAACGTTCATTAACGAATCAAGAAGGCTCTACTCGAGGAGTGAAATGACAAGTCCTGATTCTTCTGCACTCAAGCCAAGACACTCTGATGAGCGGATGTGATTCAACTTAGATGCATATAGAGGTGATAACACTAAGGATTGCAGGAGAGGATGAACATTAATCAATTTGTTTCTGTCAGTATTCTAGCTATCGTTATATTAATTAATATTATTATTTAATAATAAATCAAAGCTACTATACTACCCGATCAAATTATCGTCTAACTGCATACCTCCTTACATTGACATCAAAACATCGTTAATTTTGGCTAGATATAATGGCAATAGCCAAGCAATTATTTATCAACATCTCCAAAATTAAGTGTCCTACTTGTTTATCTTATCGATACTACTCTTGACCATAATAATCCACTAGATAATATAATATATCCAAATATTATAATATAATACAAATAATATATATCAAAAGAATATAATATAATATAATATAGATAATATAATATATATATATATATATATATATAGTATATAACTCTGGCTACCCATTACATCCCCACATACCTTTAATCACCTTTATGCTAGAATCGAATTTCTTAAATTCAATAACATCATAATATGACCATTTGAAATGATTAAATAACATTAACCCATTTACATATCCATATTCCCTTCAAGCATAGCTTTGTTAGTTTATATGTCATATTAAAATCAAAACAAGATTGAACTAAGATTTCAACCCACCTATGATTACATATCATATTTCTTAAAAACCTGAAAACCACTTTATTATTCCTATTTGCCTAAGCTAGGGATCTTGTCTTACATCATTAAGATGCTATAGGCTGTCATATCACACAACCCCATGCAAATTAAGCCTACCTCTATTTTCCAAGCGCGTGCTTTGGAGTCAAATTGAAGTTGGGCATTATTTGGTTTGAAAACAAAACACAATAAAGTGCAAACAATTTCCACCTTATTATCTTGCCACATGGTTTCCTAAGTGTGGATGGTGGTAGGTGGGGAGCAATTAGGAGAGAATGTGCGCTCCCCAAGGTCTCCTCCCCACTTAAAGCCTTTTTCCTTCTTAAAACACATAGAAGATGACACTGCCCAAGAAGACAAGGGAAATCATGACATGATCAGCAGCAATTAAGTCTTCCAAGTACCTTTTTCCTTGCCCCTAAATGGTAGCATCTAGGACTGGTTGCAATTTGCATTTGTCATACCTATTTTATTTTATTAGCAAGATTTTTCTATTGCCATGGTAGAAAAAGGTGGCTCCTTGGTACTCAAAGGCTAGCCCAAAAGTCAAGTGGCATTTACTTTAGCATTATGATATATATACTTTTTAATTTATTTCTCTATGAGCAGTGATTAGACTTTTATGCTTTATAGTTCATTTTTTATTTTGAATCTATTTCTAGCTAGAAATGTCCAATCTTTTAGAGTCCTAGTTAGGGCCTTGTTCAATAAAATATTACTTTGTATTAGTGGGACTTAATTTTTTTGAGCCCATAAATTTTCCAGAATGCATATGTGCATCTATAGGTCTCATTTAGACTTAGCTGATTGTTTAGTTCTAGAGGTGATTGGAGGATGATTTATTTGCTCTAAACATTAACATTTCTAGTTTAATAACCAAATTCCATATAGCATACTATCTTAATGCTAGAGAAAATTAAATTTAGAATATATCTCAAGAGGTTTTGAACTAAATTTCATTGCATCCAATGTTTTCATTTACTTTAGTGTCATTCCATACCATGATTTAAAACTATCTACCATCCTTCTTATCAATTGCATATCTTGCTTCTTAATTGATTCCAATACTAAATATCAAGCTACAAGTTATTTCTTGTGCAATAGAAAAATAAGATATTAAGGTGGCAATGTTCAATTCATTCTTATTGTAATTTCAAGATACTCAATTCTTCTTTTTCCACATTCCATTTTAAGTATAAAGGGGACAACATCAAGACAACATATCTTCTCTAACATGATCCTCTAAAATTACACTATCAAGCATCAAGCATGAATTCTATCAATCAATGGACATATATGTATGATATAGATACATCAACTTCTCTCCCTAAGGACATATGAAATGAAAACAACACTACAATCTACAATACAAATTCTTTCACATAACCAGTGGAGATTTATCTCTCCATCTCAATACAATAATAATGTATCTCCTCCAATACAAGAAAAGACTCCATGACATCAAGCTTTCAATGTTCTATAAATGAATACCTGAACAAAGAAACAAATAGGGAACCATAGAGGCTCACCTCCCAACCTAGGCCTCAAGGAGGCCACCCACCAAGCTTGGGGAAACAAGGTATAAACAGTTTCATGCTTCACTTTCACATGCCATACATATGCACAATAAATTGATAGGATTACACAAGATACTCTCACACACCCCATCCCAAGGCTTTTCACAAAGATTTAAAAAATGAATCAAGAATCGGGTGAAGGTGGGGTCTCATCATGAGGAGGATTGCATAGCCTTCATTCACAAATTACACATCTTTTCAATATTAGCATGCCCTTTCAAGGCAATTATTTTCAATATCAAAATGCCCTTTCGGGGCAATGAGCATCTTCCCTTCTACATACCTCCTTATACCTCCCAAGATGCAAGAGAGAAAGATAATTTGCACGCCATAAAAAATATTCAACAATCTCCACACAAGGGAGAACTCCTCAGCTCCATGTGTGAGCCCAACTAACCCCTTTACCCCAGGCATCTCTTCCCTCCCAAGGGTGAGTGATGCCTCACACCCAATTCACAAGACATATAACATGAAACAAAAAATTCAAGAAAGACTCTCACAACACTATCCACATGCAACATACAACAAGATCTATTCACAAATACACCACAAGACACCACAATCCCATCATGCAATGAAAACACCATTCTAACCTACATGCAAAAATGAAGAGACTTCATGGATCATGTTACCAACCTTCCTCCAAGCAAGGCAATGAATACTTGCAGTAGAGCTTCCTTCTCTTTCTTCAACCTTATTAGTCTCTAAAAATAGAGAGTTGCCAAGTGAGGTTCAATTTAGCCATGCCTCTATTTATAACCCTCTTATTTTTGTATTCAATGAAGAATGTCATTTTCATGGGGTCTCCTAGGTCCACTAGACACCATAGAGGTATTTAATAACCCCCTAACCTATAGTACTAACATGGGTAAGGTTAATTTTAATTGCAATTTACCTTAAAGTTACTTTATGACCCTTCTAAAGCTAGGTAATTCAACTTTCAAATTTTCTTTCCAAAGGTGATAACCTTGTCCTTTTCTAACTCAGGCAATAAACAAATTTCTCGATCGAATCATATAACACGGAGCAAGGTGGCCACATGATCCATTGATGAATAACATGTCATTTCACATAACAAGCACAAGTGTTAAGTGACACATACATACATCACACGTTCACGAAATAAGCACATCACTACGAGGTTTACGAATCTTACAAAGATTCACCTTGGCAGAGTCATTAAACATGTGTCTATACCTTGTTTCCCCGTTAAGTTTCGATGGTTCAAATTTTTTGCACACTCAACTTAAACATCAGTAACCCAATAAAATAATATAGGATACATAAAAACACATACAACATTGATCCAATACCTCATACTTCTTGTTAACATTTACAATTAATTATCATCTAATCATTTCTGTTCTAAGTACTATCAGTAAAACATTACCATATCATATTCCATTTGACTTTCATCTAAGTGCATATTCAAAACATTGCATTATCACTCTCAAAAAGTATTTAAAACATTGAAATATTGAATATGAGTATCAATAGTAATCCTTCTTACTATAAATCATTTTGAATCAGAGTATCATCACAACTCTTTCTCACATAACAATGAAACTCTAACTCATCTTTAGTGAATCATTAAAAAAATATTAAATGGATTTAACATATATGTCCTAAGTGAAAATCACTAATGTGCAGACCGGTTAACTAGTAACTTTAGGTCAAGTTAAACATAGTGATGCTCCTAGCAATATCCCTTTATCACATTATGAGGGGTTTGAGTGATTTTCCAGGTTTAACTCCACAGACTATTAGAATGTTTCAATCATTATGTCGTAATAATTTAGAACCAATTTCAAACATATCCATATGCTTGATTATCATCATAACCTATGCTCATAGTTGTTCTTAGTGGGATGAATGTTATTTTATCCTTCCTAACTACCTAGTAGATCATCCGTAGAGTCTAATGGTCAGGTTCATGTCTTGAACATTTTAAATCTCATTTCCATGTGGTCTTATCTTATCGACCTAATGGTATGGGATACAGTATCAAAATCTTCATTAGTCTCCTATAAGATCCCTTAAATCATTATTAGTAAGAAAGAAAAATGTAAATCATAACTCAATTAACTCCTAACAATATTTATTTCATCAGGATGTAGAATAGGGTGCTAGTGTGGGGCCTTACATCATAACCCCCTTCGACCCATTACATGATGACATATGTCTATAGTGGTCCTAGGACCCCTAACGAGATATAAGAATAGTTCTCATGGGATAACGGGGGTCATAGGTTCACCTCTGAGCCCCTTTGACCCATTAAATAATGACATATGTCCCTAAGGGTTCTATGACCCATAGGGACATATTAGAATCGTTCTTAAGGGTAAAAGGGGGTCATAGTTTGACCTATGACCCCCTTCGACCCTTTACATTATGACATATGTCCCTAGGGGTCCTAGGACCCCTTGGAGCATGTTAGAATTGTTCTTGTTGGTCAAACAAGGTTATAGGTTGACCTATGACCCCCTTCAACCCATTGAAAGACAACATGTCTGTAGGGGTCCTATGACCCCTAGGGACATATTAGAATCATTCTTTTAGATCAAAGGGGGTAAGAGGTTGACCTATGACACCCTTCGACCCATTACATGAGGACATATGTCCACATATTAGAATTGTTCTTGTGGGTCAAAGGGGGTCATACATTGACCTCTAACCCCCTTCAACCCATTAAATTATGACTATGTCCCTAGGACCCCTAGGGACATATTAAAATTTTTCTTATGGGTCTATTGGGGTCATAGGTTAACCTTCAAACTATTACATGATGACATATGTAACTACAGGTCCTAAGACCCCTAGGGACATATTAGAATCATTCTTGTGGGTCAAAGGGGGTCATAGGCTGGTCTACGACCCCCTTCGAACCATTACATGACAACATATGTCCCTAAGGGTCTTAGGATCCCTAGGGAGATATTAGAATCATTCTTGTGGGTCAAAGGAGGTCATAAGTTAACCTATGACCCCCTTCATCCCATTAAATGATAACATATGTTCATAGGGGTCCTAGGACCCTTATGGACATATTAGAATCATTCTTATGGGTCAAAAAGGGTAAGAATCATTCTTATGGGTAATCATTTAATGGGTCAAAGGGGGTCATAGGTTGACCTATGATCCGCTTCGACCCATTACAGGATGACATATGTCCAAAGCAGTCTTAGGACCCCTAGAGACATATTAGAATCATTCTTATGGGTGAAAGGGGGTCATAGGTTGACCTATTACCCCTTTCGATCCATTAAATGATGGCATATGTCCCTTGTGGTCCTAGGACCCCTAGGGACATCTTATAATTATTTTTGTGGGTCAAAGGGGGTCATAGTTTGACCCATGACCCCCTTCGACACATTAAATAATGACATATGTCCTTAAGGGTCCTAGGAACCCTAGGGACATATTATAATCGTTATTATGGGTAAAAGGGGTTCATAGGTTGACCTATGACCACCTTTGATCCATTACATGATGACATATGTCCCTAGGGGTCCTAGGACCCCTAGGGACATATTACAAATTCTTGTGGGTCAAAGGGGGTCAGAGGTCATAGGTTTACCTATAACCCCTTTCGACCTATTAAATGATGTCATATGTCCCTAAGGGTCCTAAGACCCGAAGGGACATATTAGAATAATTCTTGTGGGTGAAAGTGGGTCATAGGTTGACCTATGATCCCCTTCAACCCATTATATGATGACATATGTCCCTAAGTTTCCTAACACCTCTAGGGACATATTATTATCATTATTATAGGTCAAAAGGGGTCATAGGTTGACCTATGACCCCCTTCAACCCATTAAATGATGACATATGTCCTTAAGGGTCTTAGGACACCTAGTGACATATTAGAATCATTATTATGGGTCAAAGGGGGTCATAGGTTGACCTATGACCTCCTTTGATCCATTAAATGATGACATATGTCCCTTCCTAGGACCCCTAAGGACATATTAGAACCGTTCTTATGGCCTCCTTCGACCCATTACATGATGATAAATGTCCCTAGGGGTCCTAGGACCCCTAGAGACATATTAGAATCATTCTTGTTGGTCAAAGGGGGTCATAGTTTTACCTATGACCCACTTCGACCCATTATATGAGGACATATGTCCCTATGGATCTTAGGAACCCTAGAGACATATTAGAATCGTTCTGATGGGTCAATGGGTGACATAGGTTGACCTATGACCCTATTCGATCCATTACATGAGGAAATATGTCACTAGGGTTCCTAAGACACCTAGTGACACATTAGAATCGTTCTTGTGCATCAAATGGGGTCATAGGTCTTCGACCCATTAAATGATGACATATGATCCCCAAGGACATATTTGAATCATTCTTGTGGGTGAAGGGGGTTCATAGGTCGGCCTATTGCCCCATTTGACCCATTACATGACAACATATGTCCCTTGAGGTCCTAGGACATCTAGGGACATATTAGAATCATTTTTGTGGGTCAAAGGGAGTCATACGTTGACCTATGACCCCCTTCAAACCATTAAAAGATGACATATGTCCCTAGGCATCCTAGGACCCCTAGGGACATATAAGAATTCTTCTTGTGGGTCAAAGAGGATCATAGGTCCCTTCGAACCATTAAATGATGACACTTGTCCCTAGTCGACTTAGGACCCTTAGGGGAATTAGAATCATTCTTGTGGGTCCCTTTGACACATTAAATGAAAACATATGTCCTTAAGGTCCAAGGACCTCTAGAGACATATTAGAATCACTCTTGTGGGTCAAATGGGTTAATAAGTTGACCTATGATCGCTTTCGACCCATTAAATGATGACATATGTCCTTAGGGGTCTTAGCAACCCCAGTGACATATTAGAATTGTTCTTGTGGGTCAAAGAGGGTCATAATTTTACCTATGACCCCCTTCGACCCATTAAATGATGACATATGTCCCTAAGAGTCCTATAAGGACAGATTAGAATCATTCTTGTGGGTCAAATGGGGAAATAGATTTTCCTATGACCACCTTTGACCCATTACATGATGACATATGTCCCTAGGCGTCTTAGGACCACTAAGAACATATTAGAATAATTCTTGTCGGTCAAAAGAGGTCATAGGTTGACTTATAACCACTTTCGATGAATTACATGATGACATATGTCACTAGGAGTCCTAGGACCCCTAGGGACATATTAGAATCTTTCATATGGGTCAAAGAGGGTTAGAGGTTGACCTATGACCCTCTTTGACACATTAAATGAAGACATATGTCCCTAGAGTTCCTAAAACCCTTAGGAACATATTTTAATCATTTGTGTGGGCCAAAGGGAGTCATAGGTTGACCTATTACCCTCGTTGACCCATTACATGATGACATACGTCCCTAGGGTTCCTAGGACCCCTAGGGATATATTAGAATCCTTCTTGTGGGTAAAAGGGGGTCATAGATTCACCTATGACCCTTACAGACATATTAAAATCGTTATTGTGGGTCCAAGGGGTTCATAGGTTGACCTATGACCACCTTCGATCCATTAAATGATCACATATGTCCCTATAGGTCCTAGGACCCCTAAGAAAATATTAAAATTGTTCTTGTGGGTAAAAGGGTTTCATAGGTTGACCTATGACCCCCTTCGACCAATTAAATGATGACATATATGTCCCTAGGGGTCCTAGGACCCCTAGGGTCATATTAGAATCATTTTTGTGGGTCAAAGGGGGTCATAGTTTGACTTATGACCCCCTTCGATGCATTACATGATGACATATGTCCCTAGGGGCCTAGGGACCCCTAGAAACAAATTAGAATCGTTCTTATGGGAAAAAGGGGGTGTTAAATGATGACATATGTGCCTATGGATCCTAGGAACCCTAGGGACATATTAGAATCGTTCTTGTGGGTCAAAGTGGGTCATAGGTTGATCTATGATCCACTTTAATCCATTAAATGATAACATATGTCCCTAGGGGTCCTAGGACCCCAAGGGATATATTAAAATCGTTCTGATGGGTCAAAGGGGGTCATAGTTTTACCTATGACCCCCTTCAACCCATTAAATAATGACATATGTCCCTAGCAGTCCAAGGACCCGTAGGGACATATTAGAATCTTTCTTGTGGGTCAAAGGGGGTCATAGGTTGACTTATGACCCTCTTTGACATATTAAATGACGAAAAATGTCCCTAAGGGTCCAAGAACCCCTAGGGACATATTAGAATCGTTCTTGTGGGTCAAATGGGGTTATAGGTTTCTTCAACCCATTAAATGACAACATATGTCGCTAGAGTTCCTAGGACCCCTAGAGACATATTACAATTATTCTTGTGGGCCAAAAGGGGTCATAGGCTGACCTATGACCCCCTTCGACCAATTAAATGATGACATATGTCCCAAGGGGTACGAGGACCCCTAGGGACATATTATAATTGTTCTTGTTTGTCAAAAGGGTTAATAGGTTGACGTATGACCCACTTCAACCCACTAAATGATGACATATGTCACTAGGGGTCCTAGTACCCCTAGGAACATATTAGGATCATTCTTGTGGGTCAAAGGGGGTCATAGTTTGACCTATGATTTCCTTCAACCCATTAAATGATGACATATGTCCCTAGGGGTCCTATGACCCCTAGGAACATATTAGAATCATTCGTGTGGGTCAAAAGGTGTCATAAGTTGACCTATGACCCCCTTCAACCCATTAAATGATGACATATTAGAGTTTTTTTTGTGGGTCAAAGGGGGTCACAAGTTGATCTATGACCCCCTTCAACCAATTAAATGATGACATATGTCTCTCGGAGTTCAAGGACCCCTAGAGACATATTAGTATCCTTCTTGTGGGTCAAAGGGGTTAATAGGTTGACCCATGACCCACTTCAACCCATTAAATGATGATATATGTCCCTAGGGGTCCTAGAACCCATAGGGACATATTAGAATCATTCTTGTGGGTCAAAGGGTGTCATAGGTTGACCTATGAACCCCTTCGACCCATTAAATGATGACATATGTCCCTAAGGGTCCTGGGACCCATAGGGACATATTATAATCATTCTTTTGGGTCAAAGGGGTTCATAGGTTGACCTATGACCCGCTTCAACCTATTAAATAATGACATATGTCCCTAGGGGTCTTAGGAACATATTAGAATCATTCTTGTTTGTCAAAGGGGTTCATAGGTTGACTTATGACCCCATTCAACCCTTTACATGATGACATATGTCCCTATGGACATATTAGAATCATTTTTGTGGGTCAAAGGGTCTCATAGGTTGACCTATGACCTCTTTCGACCCATTAAATGATAACATATGTCCCTAGTGGTCCTAGGACCCCTAGAGACATATTAGAATCGTTGTTATGGGTCAAAGGGGTTCATAGGTTATGACCCCGTTCAACACAATACATGATGACATATGTCCCTAGGGGTCCTATGACACCTAGGGACATATTAGAATCATTCTTATTAGTCAATGGGGGACATAGGTTGACCTATGACCCCCTTCAACCCATTACATGATGACACAATCATTCTTATGGGTCAAAGGGGTCCATAGGTTGACCTATGACCCCCTTCAATCCCTTACATGAAAACATATATCCCTATGGGTACTAGGACCCCTATGGACATTAGAATCATTATTATGAGTCAAAGGGGGTCATAGGTTGAACTATGACCCCTTTCGCCCCATTACATCATGAGATATGATCCTAGGACCCCTAAGAACATATTAGAATGCTTCATATGTGTGAAAGGGTGTCATAGGTTGACTATGAGCCCCTTTGACCCATTACATGATGAGATATGTCCCTAGAGGCCCTAGGATCCCTAGGGACATATTAGAATGCTTCATATGGGTCAAAGGGAGTCACATGTTGACTTACGACCAACTTCAACCCATTAAATGATGCAATATCTCCCTATTAGTCTTAGGACCCCTAGGGACATATTAGAATCATTATTATGCGGGAATGGGGGTCAACCTCCTTTGACACATTATATGACGACATATGTCCGTAGGGGTCCTAGAACCCCTAGGGACATATTAGAATCGTTCTTGTGGGTCAATGAGGGTCAAGTTGACCTATGACCCCTTTTGACCCATTATATGACGACATATGTCCCTAGGCATCCTAGGACCCCTAGGGACATATTAAAATAATTCTTGTGGGTCAAAGGGGATGATAGGTTGACCTATAGCCCTCTTTGACCCATTAAATGATGACATATGTCCCTAGGGGTCCTACGACCCTAGGGACATATTAGAATATTTCTTGTGGGTCAAAGGGAGTCATAGGTTGACCTATGACCCCCTTCAACTCATTAAAGGATGACATATGTCCCAAGGAGTCCTAGGACTCAAAGGGACATATTAGAATCATTCTTGTGGGTGAAAGCAGGTCATAGGTTAACCTATGACCCCCTTCAACCCATTACATGATGACATATGTCCCTAAGTTTTCTAGTACCCCTAGGGACATATTATAATCATTCTTGTGGGTCAAACGGGGTCATAGTTTTACCTATGACCCCCTTCCGCCTATTAAATGATGACATATGTCCCTAGGGGTCCTATGACCCCTAGGGACATATTACAATTGTTCTTTTGGGTCAAAGGGGGTCATAGTTTGACATATGATCCACTTCGACACATTATATGAGGACATATGTCCCTAGGGGTCCTAGGACCCCTAGGGACATATGAGAATCATTCTGATGGATCAAAGGGTATCATAGGTTGAACTATGACCCTCTTCAACATATTACATGAGGACATATGTCCCTAGGGTTCCTAGAACACCTCGTGACATATTAGAATCATTCTTGTGGGTCAAAGGGTCTCATAAGTCTTCAACCCATTAAATTATGACATATGACCCCTAGGGACATATTAGAATCATTCTTGTGGGTCAAAGGGGGTCATAGGTTGACCTATTGTTCTTTTTTATTCTTTACATAATGACATATGTCTCTCGGCATTCTAGGACCCCTGGGGACATATTAGAATCATTCTTCTGGGTCAACCTATGACCCCTTTCGACATATTAAATGATGGCATATGTGCATAGGCATCCTAGAATCCGTAAGGACATATTAGAATCATTGTTATGGATCAAAGGGGGTCATAGGTCCCTTCGAAAAATTAAATGGCGACATATATCCCTAGTAGACCGAGGACCCCTAGGGGCATTAGAGTCATTCTTTTGGGTCAAAGGGGATCATGTAATCGGTTGAAGGGCTTTGACCCATCAGAATGATTCTTATATGTCCCTAGGGGACCTAGGACACCTAGCAACATATTAGAATCGTTCTTGTGGGTAAAAGGGGGTCATAGGTCTTCGACTCATTAAATGATGACATATGACCCCTCGGAACATATTAGAATCATTCTTATGGGTCAAAGGAGGTCATAGGTTGACCTATTGCCCCCTTTAACGCATTACATGATGACATATATCCCTCAGTGTTCTAGGACCTCTAAGGACATATTATAATCATTCTTGTGGGTCAAAGGGGGTCATAGGTTGACCTATGACCCCTTTCAACCCATTAAATAATGACATATGTTCTTAGGAATCCTAGGACCCCTAGGGACATATTAAAATTTTTTGTGTGACTCAAATGGGGTCATAGGTCCCTTTGAACTATTAAATGATGACATATGTCCTTAGTGGACCTAGGACCCCTAGGGGCATTAGAATCATTCTTGTGGGTCAAAGGGGGTCATAAGTTTTCCTATGACCCGCTTAGACCCATTAAATGATGAGATATGTCCCTAAGAGTCCTGTGACTGGTAGGAACATATTAGAATCATTCTTGTGAGTCAAAAGGGGTCATAGCTTGACCTATGACCCCTTTCGATGCATTACAAGATGACATATGTCGCTAGGGGTCCTAGCACCCCTAGGGACATATTAGAACATTTCTTATGGGTCAAAGAGGGTTAAAGGTTGACCTATGACCCCCTTTGACACATTAAATAATGACATATGTCCCTAGGGTTCCTAAGACCCTTAAGGACTTATTTGAATCATTCTTGTGGGTCAAAGGGGGTCATAAGTTGACCTATGACCCCCTTCGACCTATTACATGATGACATATGTCCCTAGGGGTGCTAGGACCCCTACGGACATATTAGAATCCTTTTTGTTAGTCAAAGGGGGTCATAGATTGACCTATGAATCCCTTCATCCCCTAGATACATATTAGAATCGTTCTTATGGTTCAAAAAGAGTCATAGGTTGACCTATGATCCCCTTCGACCCATTACATGATGACGTAAGTCCTTAGGGGTCCTGGGACCACTAGGGGCATATTAGAATCATTCTTGTGGGGTCAAAGGGGGTCATGGGTTGACTTATGACCTCCTTCAACTCATTACATGATGACATATATCCATAAGTTTCTTAAAAAACTTAGAGACATATTAGAATCGTTCTTGTGGACCAAAGGGGGTCATAGGTTGACTTATGACCTTCTTCAACCCATTAAATGATTACATATGTCCCTAAGGGTCCTAGGAACCCTAAGGACATATTAAAATCATTCTTGTGGGTCAAAGGGGGTCATAGGTACCTTCGACCAATTAAATGATGACATATGTCCCTAGTGGTCTTAGGACCCTTAGGGACATATTAGAATTGTTCCTGTGGGTCAAAGTGGGTGATAGGTTGACCTATGACCCCCTTTAACCCATTAAATTATGACATATGTCCCTAGGGGTCCTTGGATCCCTTGAGAAAAATAAGAAACATTCTCTTGGGTCACAGGGGGTTATAGTTTGACCTATGACCCCTCTCAACCCATTAAATGATGACAAATGTTCCTAGGGATCCTAGAACCCCTATAAAAAAATTAGAATCGTTGTTTTGGGTCCAAGGGGTCCATAGGTTGACCCATGATGCCTTCGACCCATTACATAACAACATATGTCCCTCAGGATCCGAAGACCCATAGAGACATATTAGAATCATTCTTTTGTGTCAAAGGGGGTCATAGGTTTACCTATGACCCACTTCAACCCATTAAATGAAAACATATGTCCCTAGGGGTCTTAGGACCCCTAGGGACATATTGGAATCATTTTTGTGGGTCAAAGGGAGTCATAAGTCCCTTTGACCCATTAAATGATAACATATCTCCCTAGGGGTCCTCGGACCACTAGGGACATATTAGAATCATTTTTTAGGGTCATAGGGGGTCATAGTTTGACCTATGACCTCTTTTGACCCATTAAATGATGACATATGTCCCAGGGGTCTTAGGGCACTTAAGGACATATTAGAATCATTCTTATTGGTCGAAGGTGGTTAGAATTTGACCTTTGACCTGCTTTGACATATTAAATGGTGACATATGTCCCTAAGGGTCTTAAAACCCATACGAACATATTAGAATTGTTCTTGTGGGTCCGAGGGGCTCATAGTTTGACTTATGACCCCCTTCGACACATTAAATGATGACATATGTCTCTCGAGGTCCTAGGACACCTAGGGACATATTAGAATCATTCTTGTGGGTCAAAAGGTGTCATTGGTTGACATATGACCCCCTTCAACCAATTAAATGATGACATATATGTCCCTAGGGGTCCTAGGACCCCTAAGGTCATATTAAAATCGTTCTTGTGGGTCAAAGCGGGTCATAGTTTGACCTATGACCCGCTTCGACCCATGACATGATGACATATGTGCCTAAGGTTCCAAGGACCCCTAGAAACAAAATAGAATCATTCTTATTGGATAAAAGGGGTCATAGTTTGACCTATGACCCCCTTCGATCCATTAAATGACGACATATGTAGGACCCCTAGGGACATATTAGAATCATTCTTGTCGATCAAAGGGGGTCATAGGTTGACCTATGACCTGTTTCAATCCATTAAACGATGACATATGTCCCTAGGGGTCCTAGGACCCCAAGGGACATATTAGAATCATTTTGATGGTTCAAAGGGGGTCATAGTTTGACCTATGACCTTCTTCAACCCATTAAATGACAACATATGTCCCTAGGGGTCCTAGGACCCCTATGAAAATACTATAATCGTTCTTGTGGGTCAAAGGGGTTCACAAATTGACCTATGACCTCCTTCGACCTATTAAATGACGACAAATGTCCCTAGGCATCCTACGAGCCCTAGGGACATATTAGAATTGTTCTTGTGGGTCAAATGGGGTGATAGGTTCCTTTAACCCATTAAATAACAACATATGTCCTTAGGGTTCCTAAGACCCCTAGGGACATATTAAAATCATTATTGTGGGTCAACCTATGACCCACTTTGACCCATTAAATGATGACATATGTTCTTAGGGGTACGAGGATCTCTAGGGACATATTATAATCGTTCTTGTTTGTGAAAGAGGTTAATAAGTTGACCTATGACCCACTTTGGCCCACTACATGACGACATATGTCCCTAGGGGTCCTAATACCCCCAAGGACATATTAGAATCATTCTTGTGGGTCAAAGGGGGTCACAAGTTGAACTATGATCCCCTTCGACCTATTAAATGATGACATATGTCAAAGGGTCTCATAGGTTGACCTACGACCCCCTTCGACCCATTAAATGATGACATATTAGAGTCATTCTTGTGGGTCAAAGGAGGTCATAGGTTGACCTATGACCCCCTTCGACCCATTAAATGATGACATATATCTCTAGGGGTCTGAGGACCTCTAGAAAAACATTAGAATAGTTCTTGTGGGTCAAAGGGTTTAATAGGTTGACCCATGATCCACTTCAACCAATTAAATGATGAAATATGTCCCTAGGGGTCCTAGGACCCATAGGGACATATTAGAATCATTCTTGTGGGTCAAAGGGAGTCATAGGTTGACCTATGAACCTATTCGAACCATAAAATGATGACCTATGTCCCTAGGGGTCCTAGGACACCTATAAAAATATTAGAATCATTCTTGTGAGTCCAAGGTTGTGACCTATGACCCCCTTCAACCCATTAAATGATGACATATGTCCATTGGGATCCTAAGACTCTTAATGACATATTAGAATCATTCTTTTGGGTCAAAGGGGTTCATAGGTTGACTTATGACACACTTCAACCCATTAAATGACGACATATGTCTCTAGGGGTCCTAGGACCCTTAAGAATATATTAGAATCATTCTTGTTGCTCAAAGGGGTTCATAGGTTGAAATATGACCCCATTCAACCCATTAAATGATGACATATGTCCCTAGAGACATATTAGAATCGTTCTTGTGGGTCAAAGGGTGTCACAGGTTTACCTATGACCTCTTTTGACCCATTAAATGATGACATATGTCCCTAAGGTTCATAGGACTCCTAGGTACATATTAGAATCATTCTTATGGGTCAAAGGGGGCCATAGGTTGACCTATGACCCCCTTCGAGCCAATACATGATGAGATATGTCTCTAGGGTTCCTAGGACCCCTAGGGACATATTAGAATCATTCTGATTGGTCAATGGGGGCCATAGATTGAGCTATGACTGCCTTCAACCCATTACATGACAACATAATGGTTTTTATGGGTCAAAGGGGGCCATAGATTTATCTATGACCCCTTTCGATCCATTACATAATGACATATGTCCCTAAGGGTACTAGGACCCCTATGGACATATTAGAATCGTTCTTATCAGTCAAAGGGGTTCATAGGTTGACCTATGACCCCATTCTACCCATTAAATGATGATATATATGTGTAGGGGTCCTAAGACCTCTAAGAACATATTATAATCATTCTTATGGGTCAAAGCGGGTAATAGTTTGACCTATGATTGACTTCGACCCATTGCATGATGACATATGTCCCTAGGGGTGGTAGGACCCCTAGGAACATATTAGAATGCTTCATATCTGTGAAAAGGGGTCATAGGTTGACTATGGTCCCCCTTGACCCATTACGTGATGAGATATGTCCCTAGGGCCCCTAGGATCCCTAAGGACATATTAGAATGCTTCATATGGGTCAAAAAGGGTCATAGGTTGACTTATGATGAATTTCAACCCATTAAATGATGCCATATGTCCCTATTAGTCCTAGGACCCCTAGGGATATATTAGAATCATTATTATGCGTTAATGAGGGTCAACCCCCTTTGACACATTACATGACAACATATGTCCGTAAGGGTCCTAGAACTCCTAGGGACATATTAGAATTGTTCTTGTGGATCAGAGAGGGTCATAGGTTGACCTATGACCCCTTTCAACCAATTACATGATGACATATGTCCGTAGGCGTCCTAGGACCCCTAGGGACATATTAGAATAGTTATTGTGGTTCAAAGGGGATCATAGGTTGAACTATGGTCCCCTTCAACCCATTACATGTTGACATATGTCCCTAGCGGTCCTAGGACCCCTACCAACATATTAGAATCATTGTTGTGGGTGAAAGGGGTTCATACGTTGACCTATGACCCCATTCAACCCATTAAAAGATGACATATGTCTCTATGTGTCATAGGCTGACCTATGACCTCCTTCGAGCGATTAAATGACTACATATGTCCCTAGGGATCCTAAGATTCCTACGGACATATTAGAATCATTTTTATGGGTCAAAAGGGGCCATAGGTTGACCTATGACATCCTTCGACCAATTACATGATGACATATTTTCCTAGGGGTCTCAGGACCACTAGGGACATATTAGAATCCTTCTTGTGGGTCAAAGGGGGTCATAAGTTGACCTAAGACCCCCTTCAATCTATTAAATGATGACATATGTCCCAAGGGGTCCTAAGACTCGAAGGGACATATTAGAATCGTTCTTGTGGGTCAAAGGGGGTCATAGGTTGACCTATGACCCCCTTTAACACATTACATAACGACATATATCTCTAGGTTTCCTAGGACCCCTAGGGACATATCAGAATTGTTGTTGTGGGTCCAAGGGGGTTATAGGTTGACCTATGACCCCCTTCAACCCATTAAATGATGACATATGTCCCTAGGGCTCTGAGGACCCATAGGGACATATTAGAATCATTCTTGTGGGTCAAAGGGTGTCATAGGTCCCTTCGACCCATTAAATATGTTGCTAGGGGTCTTATGACCTCCTTCGGCCTATTACATGATGACATATGTTGCTAGGGGTCCTAGGACCCCTAGGGACATATTAGAATCATTCTTGTGGGTCAAAACAGGTCATAGGTTGACCTATGAACCCCTTTAACCCATTAAAAAATGACATAATCCATAGGGGTCCTAGGACTCATAGAGACATATTAGAATCATTCTTGTGGGTCGAAGAGGGTCATAGGTTAACCTATGACCCCCTTCGACCCATTATATGACGACATGTTGTCTTAGGGATCCTAGGACCCGTAGGGACATATTGGAATCATTTTTGTGCGTTAAAGGGGGTTATAAATTGACAATTGACCCACTCTGACCCATTAAATGATGACATATGTCTCTAGGGGTCATAAGAACTGTAGGAAAATATTAGAATTGTTCATATGTGTCCAAGGGGGTCATAGGTTGACCTATGACCCCTTCCACCCATTACATGACGACATATGTCCCTCGAGGTCCTAAGACCCCTAGGGACATATTAAAATTGTTCTTGTGGGTAAAAGAGGGTCATACGTTGATCTATGACCCCCTTCAACCCATTAAATGACAACATATGTCCCTAAGGGTTCTAGGACCCCTAAGGACATATTAGAATCATTCTTGTGGGTCTAAGGGGGTCATAGATCCCTTTGACCCATTAAATGACAACATATGTCCCTAGGGGTCCTTGGAACTCTAGGGACATATTAGAATCATTCTTGTGGGTCAAAGAGGTTAATAGGTTGACCTATGACCTAGTTTTACCTATTAAATGATGACATATGTCCCTAGGGGTTCTAGGACCCCTAGGGTTATATTAGAATCATTCTTGTCAGTCAGAGGGGGTCGTAGGTTGACCTATGATGCCCTTTGACCCATTAAATGATGACATATGTCCCTAGGGGTCCTAGGACACCTATGGACATATTAGAATCATTCTTGTGGGTCCAAGGGGGTCATAAGTTGACCTATGACTGCCTTCAACTTATTAAATGATGACATATGTCCCTAGGTGTCCTATGACCTCTAGAGACATATTAGAGTCATTCTTTTTGGTCAAAGGTGTTCATAGGTTGACCTATGAACGCCATCAATTGATTAAATCATGACATATGTCCGTAGGGGTTCTAGGACCCCTAGGAACATATTAGAATCATTCTTGTGGGTCAAAGGGGTTCATAGGTTGACGTATGATCCCATTCAACCTATTAAATGATGACATATGTCCCTATGGGTCCTAAGACCCCTAGGGACATATTAGAATCATTCTTGTTGGTCAAAGGGCATTATGGGTTGACCTGTGACCTCCTTTGACCCCTTAAATAATGACATATGTCCTTAAGGGTTATAGGACCCCTAGGGACATATTAGATCATTCTAAGACCCCTATGACCTCTTTCGACCCATTAAATGATGACATAGGTCCCTAGCATTTCTAGGACCCCTAAGAACATATTAGAGTCATTCTTATGGGTCAAAGGGGGTCATAGGTTGACCTATGACCCTTTTCGACTCATTAAATGACAACATATGTCCCTAGGGACATATTAGAATTGTTCTTGTGGGTCAAAGTGGGTCATAGGTTGACCTATGACCCCCTTCAACCTATTACATGATGACACATGTCCCTAGGTTTCTTAGGACCTCTAAGGACATATTAAATTTTTTCTTGTGGGTGAAAAGGGGTCATAGGTTGACCTATGACCTCCTTCGATCCATTAAATAATTACATATGTCCCAAGGGGTCCTAGGACTCAAAGGGACATATTAGAATCGCTCTTATGGGTCAAAAGGGGTCATAGGTTGACCTATGACCACCTTCAACCCATTACATGATTACATATGTCCTTAAGTTTCCTAAGACCCCTAGGGACATATTAGAATCATTCTTGTGGGTCAAAGGGGGTCATAGGTTGACCTATAACCCCCTTCAACCTATTAAATGATGACATATGTCACTAGGAGTCCTAGGACCCATAGGGACATACTAGAATCATTTTTGTCGGTCAAAGGGTGTCATAGGTCCCTTCAACTCATTAAATGACAACATATGTCTCTAGGGGTACCAGGACCCCTAGGGACATCGTAGAATCGTTCTTGTGGATCAAAGGGGGTTATAGATTGACCTATGACCCCCTTTAACCCATTAAATGATGACATAATCTCTAAGTGCCCTAGGACCCCTAGGGGCATATTAGAATCATTTTTGTGGGTCAAAAGGTGTCATAGGTCAACCTATAACCCCTTTCGACCCATTAAATGATGAAATATGTCCTTATGGCTCCTATGACTCTTAGGGACATATTAGAGTCATTCTTTTGGGTCAAAGGGGTTCATAGGTTGACCTATGAACACCATCGACCTATTAAATAATGACATATGTCCCTAAGGGTTCTAGGACCCCTAGGAACATATTAGAATCATTCTTGTGGGTCAAAGGGGTTCATTGGTTGACCTATGACCTTATTCGACCCATTAAATGATGACATATGTCCCTCTGAGTCCTAGGACCCCTAAGGACATATTAGAATCATTCTTGTGGGTCAAAAGGGGTCATAGGTTGACCTATGACCTCCTATGACCCCTTAAATGATGACATATGTCCCTAGGGGTTCTAGGACCCCTAGGGACATATTAGAATCATTCTAATGGGTGAAAGGGGGCCATAGGTTCTAGGACCCCTATGACCTCCTTCGACCCTTTAAATGATGACATATGTCCCTAGGGGTTCTAGGACCCCTAGGGGCATATTAGAATCATTCTTGTGGGTCCATTAAATGACAAAATATGTCCCTAGGGATCCGAGAACCCCTAGAGACATATTAGAATCGATGTTGTGGGTCAAAGAGGTTAATAGGGTGTCCTATGACCCACTTAGACCCATTAAATGATGACATATGTCCCTAGGGTTCCTAGGACCCCTAGGAACATATTAGAATCATTCTTGTGGGTCAAAGGGTGTCATAGATGGACCTAATCAACCGTTTGACCTATTAAATGATGACATATGTCCCTAGGGGTTCTAGAAAACCTACGGATAGATTAGAATCATTCTTGTGGGTCCAAGCTAGTCATAGGTTGACCTATGACCCCCTTCGACCCATTAATTGACAACATATGTTCCTAGGGGTCCTAGGACCAATAGGGACATATTAGAATCATTATTTTGGGTCAAAGGTTTTCATAGGTTGACCTATGACCCCTATTGACCCATTAAATGATGACATATGTCTTTAGGGTTCCTAGTACCGCTATGAACATATTAGAATCATTCTTGTTGGTCAAAGGGGTTCATTGGTTGACCTATGACCCCCATTCGACCCATCAAATGATGACATATGTCCCTATGGGTCCTAGGGCCCCTAGGGACATATTAGAATCATTCTTGTGGGTCAAAGGGGGTCATGGGTTGACCTATGACCTCCTTCGACCCATTAAATGATGATATATGTCTCTAGGTGTTTTAGGACCCCTAGGGACATATTATAATCATTCTTATGGGTCAAAGGGGGCCATAGGTTGACCTATGATCCCTTTCAACCCATTACATGATGACATATGTCTCTAGAGGTCCTAGGATCCATAGGGCATATTAGAATCATTCTTATGGGTTAATGGGTGCCATAGGTTGACCTATGTCCCCCTTCGACCCATCACATGACGACATTATCATTCTTCTCAGTGAAATGGGGCAATAGGTTGACCTATGACCCCCTTTGATTCATGAAATGATTACATATGTCACTAGGGGTCTTAAGACTCCTAGGGACATATTAGAATCATTCTTATGGGTAAAAGGGGGTCATAGGTACCTATGACCCCATTCAACCGATTAATTGATGACATATGTCTCTATGGGTCCTAGGACCCCTACAGATATATTAGAATTGTTCTTGTAGGTCAAAGGGGGTCATAAGTTGACCTATGACTCCCTTCAACCCATTAAATTATGGCATATGTCCCTATGGGTCCGAGGACCCCTAGGGACATATTAGAATCATTTTTGTGGGTGAAAGGGGTTAATAGATTTACCTATTGTAGACACCTAAATTTGATTACATCGCTTTGGTAATCCTATTTAGTTGTCTCTAAAGGCATCATTAATTAAATTCTTATTTAATTAATCCTTTGCCATCTCCTAGCTGATTAATTTAATTAATCATCTATAGTCCTAATTGATAAATCAAATAACTTATTATTTATCAATTAATCCTATTCTTCTATCTAATTCTAAAATCCCCATTTATCAAATAAATCTATTTGATAAATAAGACCCTCAAATCTAATAAGCCTCTAACTTATCCCTAACCCCCCTTTTTTAGCCTAATCCACCCCATCCACCCATACTAATGTAGCTTAGCCACTAACTCACCCACTCTCATGAATGCCATCCACTTGCAAATCTCTAACATCCCTAATCTAATCCTAAACCATCTCTAATCTACCCCCTAAGGTTGTCACATTCCCTAAGAAAGCTTGAGACTTTCCTAAGCCAAAGAAAGCCAACAATCTCAACTCCTCTCAAAATATCCCAACCACTTAGCAATGAATGCTCTTACGAAAGCCATAAAGACTCTTACAAGCTCTTACAAGCCATAATGAAGGGTCTTTATGAAAATATTATCCTTTGAGCCTCCTTTGTTGACTCATCCTTCCCCTTTTCTCCATCCACTCACCCTGTGATATGTGTCATTCCCTGATTGGTGCTAAACAAGCACAATCCATGTGCTCCCCTTTGAGTGCATCCTTGCCCTCCTTAAGCTTTCATCTCTCCTTGCATCTTAACCATCCATCCCTCAAGCCCTTAGCCTATAAATTGAATCCCCTCTCAAACCATTTCATCACAACTTTTGAGCTAAAGTTATAATGCTAGTTTGAGAAACAAAGCCTTTAAATCGTACCCTTAAAATGCCAAATTGAGAGCTCTCAAGCTACCAATTTTCTATTCCATCTCCATTGACGCTATTTTGAGAACCTTGAGCATACATACCAAATCTAAGAAAATAGACTCATCCCCAAAGCAAGTGACCATCCTCATTGGGAGAGCCATTCTATGGCTCATATTCTCATTTGAGGGTTTCACTTTGTCTCTCATATATGTTATGGTTTTTATGCTAGTTAATGCTTTGTTCTCTTGATAGATTAGTATTACTTGCTAACATATTTCTCATATACATTTTGACATGCCTGGTGGGACCCCAATATGGGTCATTTAATCATCCTTTTTTATCTATATGTTATTTTAAACTAACCATCTAATGTTTTTTGTTGTTTGAGTGGGTTGTAGGGTGTATTTCTTATTTTTGCAGGTTAAAGAATGCACTTGGGAAGAAGATGCACCCTCTAAAAATACCAAAAAATTTGGAAAAAATTTGCGTTTTTCAGCTTTTTTCGCGCAGTGTCGTCTCTGCAGTTTGGCGTCTACCCCTGAAAACTATCATCTTCGCTAGCTACTTTGTCATCTCTGCAACCAAACTGACGTCTCTGCCGTTTGGTGTCTCCACCTGGTTTTCTACTGTCGGTGCCGCCACTAGACTGTCATCTACGCATTCTCAACTGTCATCTTCACAGATCAACATCCCCGCCAGCTACTCTGTTGTCTCTGCAACTTGAACTGTCGTCTCTGCCATCACCAACCTAGACTGTTCTCTTGCACTGCAAAACTAACCTGTCATTTCTACATCTTTCTCTGTCATCTCTGCAAATCAACATCTCTGCAGTTTGGCATCTGCACCTAATGAACTATCGTCTTCACCTGTCATCTTCGCCTATCTTCACCTGATGAGCCATTTTAAGTATTTTTACGCATAGGAAAAACAAGAAAAAAAGTTAAAAAAAAAATTCTCATAGTTAAGCTTTCCTTTTTGAATATTTTGGGTGACTAATCATTTTTCTTTTTTTGCTTCATTACAGGTTGGAGCAACTTTTTGGGTGACTAATCATGTTTTTTTTTAGGTGTTTCATGGAATGAACTTGAATGGTTAAACACATTTTCTATTAAATGAATGTTGCTCAAAAACACAATCTTGAATGCCATGGATTAAAATCAAATTTTTCTTGAATGCATTATTAAAATGTAATGGACACCCTTGGATGTCCTAACTAACTAAACCAAATTGCTGAAAGGAATTTTGCCAAATAGTTTGCATGCAACCTCTTATTTCTCCGTTTAATGTTTTAAACCCCTTATAACTCCAAAAATCAAACGTTTATTTGTTTGTTGTGTTTTGTGCATGGAATTAGTATCATACAACATAAACAAGAAAGAAACTACAATAATATGCAAAGTGGAAATGAATTGCTGCTAATAAAATGTTATTTTCAGAATTCATAAAACCAAATACATGGCAGATTTAACAACTCACTAATTACTTCAGCAGTATTGACATAATACTCCAGCCCATGCTTTCAAACTTGCTGCTACAATACTTTGTCCTTCAATCAGTCCACTACCTTCATAATATGATTCCCTCAAAGCGGCATAAGCGTCGGACAAGTAGTGAAGAAGATATGAGCAAAATACCAAATTTGCCTGTAGCCGGAAATGCAACTAAACTGCCTGATAATGAAGCCAATAACAAAGAATTCCAAAGGTCAAACTCCAAAGGAATGACATCTAGAATGTTACAAGAGAGGATAGACATCCTCAAATGCCAAGAACAGAGCTGCAACTCACACACCAATTTCTTCTCATATTCAACCTGCCTAATGAAGCCACAAATGCTTCCTTTTATTCTATTTCCAAGGGTCCGCTCAACTCATATGGGCAATGTGGGATAAAAGATATGTAATATATAAAACATATATTAAAATACCCCTTATGTCTCCCTTGGGTACACATCACCATAAAATAAATATTAAAGTAACACTTTAATATTTTACAATTAAATTAGACGTTACTTTAATAAAATTTCAAGCATTAAAATGTATTAGCAATCGGACTCCGAATAATGCGAGTGATAGCTCATCGGAAAGCTCTCATCGAGGAGTATCGAATCCAATCACCAAAATTGACCTGCACTGTGTCCTGCTGACTTACTAAAACTAGTATGCCTGAAACTAAGTAAATCAACTTCGTTTTGGCCTAAACTGAAAATGACTAGGCCAAAACACTCCAGGATCCCATTAAACCCTTCGTTAGCCCTCAAGACCATGTAGAACAAGGCTAACGCACACACACTTGGTCAACTGCTAAAAGAATGTGAAGGCCAAAAGATGAGATCATTACAAGTCTGCCCTCCTTGAAATTGCTTGTCCTCAAGCAATTAAGTAACATAATGGACTCCAACCTCCACCTGGATCCCAATAGATGATATCCATATGGAAGTTAAACCAACTGCAAATTCGCATCCTCAGGATCAACCCTTGTAGCCTAGCATTCAAAACTTGTGCTGATGAAGTCAGAATGTCACCATAAGGCAACTCCATAGAAGATCTATGAAACGTCTTCTTCCCTTTATCCATCCACATAATATATATTGGACTAGAATGCATATTATCACCATCATGCATTGAAAAAGATGTAGTTGTAGGTGAACCATATGTACTCATGCTAACTGTATCAACAATAGGTGTTGCCGCATTGAAATATATGGACATAGGAACAACATTAACTGCTGCAATAGAAAGCTGAATTGAATTTGTAGTTGATGAAAATTCATAATCATTAACATGTGTGGCTTTATTAGAAAATACATCAACCACTACATTTATACCATTAAATTCCTCATTGGATGCTTCAACTGACATAGAAGTGGCTACTGATATGATAGTATCCTCACATTCTCCTAATTCCACTATTGCTACATCATCATCCCCTGACAAGGATTCATATGTAGTCTCCTGACTTCGCACGCATGTCTCTACTGACTTTGCCGAAATGCCCACATCACCAACATCATAGCTGGCTGGCTCTATACGTGTCTCAATCCCACCTGAGAAATTGACTACCTTCTGCTCTGGAGCAACATACAAATCATCAATGTTGATGCCCATCTGTCTAGCCATAAGCTGCAACATCATATCCATTCGCCTATTCTGCTCCTGTTGCATATGTTGCCCCTTCTCTAATGTACCCAATAACTGTCTGAACATCACATCTTGATCTGAACTAATATACATCTTTATCTAGCTATCAATATGATCTCCATAGGATGGCAGGACTTATAGCTTTGATACCACTGTAATGGGCACCTAGGAATGCCCAAAAGTTGAACCAAGGCTGAAGTTATATTAATGCTAAAAATGTTGCAATCAATTACAAAGAGATGTATTCCAAAGGCCAAACCCTAAGGGAATAATGTCTAGAATGTTACAACAGAGAATGAACGTCCCCTATTGCCAAAAAAGAGTGTGATTCACACATTCAAGTTGTTATCAAATGCAAGGTATAATTATCCGATACAATAATCCCATGCTAAACAATGAGACTCTCACCCTTATTTATCCTATTCCTTCACCCTTCTAGAAAGAACTAAAACATTAATTAATTGCAAGTGTTAGAAGCTTCCTCCTTCCAATAATTAATGCATTCTCTAGAAATCCCTCCCTAGCAATAATTAATTAAATGACAAGAGGCTTCCGTCCTTCTAATCATTAATACATACCCTAGAAGCTACTCCCTTGTAATTAATAATTAAATTAATTAAATACAAACTCACCTTTAAATTGAATAAATTTATAAGAAATTAATTTAATTTCTTCTTATCCTCCACTTAGACTTTGGAGAACGTGAAGGCTAAAACATGGGATCATTACATAAAACAACAAATCCAATCTTGAATACCAAGGATCAATTAACCATTGCAATATCAAACACTTCATTTCGAGCTTCTAAAATTGAACAAAAAAAATTTCTTATCCACATGCAATTTAGGTAAAGTTTGATTTTTGAACATTTAAGAAACTTTGTTAAGTTAAATACAAATTTGCAAAAAACAATTTGAGTAGTTCCTTGGACTTACCTCTTTTCTAATCACCCATCAATTCAACCATTAGGTGCAACCTCAACGCCATTTATGGGGATGGGTCTACTTGAAAAAGGTGTTAAATGTTCCACAATCTAACTCACTCACTTGGTCTTTGAACGTTTGCTTTAACTTTATCAAAAAATTTAAATCACCAAAACTCTAGATTAAATCGATCACACTTCAAATTTGGGCACTAAAATTGAACAACTATTGATGTGGAGGGCCTCTGGGCGTGTGCTTGAAATCGAGTTTAACACATCTTTTTTTTGGGCTTAAAAAAAAATCACACCAACTTTTGAATGCTTTAAAGGAAATTAATTGATACTTGACATGGAGGGCCTCCGGGCACGCAGGTTTACTTTTTTGTTGACCCTAACTCTTCTTCTTGTATTCATTCTTCACTCAATTTTTCTTTGTTGGCACATTTCAAATTTGGAATTGAACATTGTCTCTTAAACATGAGTGCTTGCAAAGTCTAGATAAACACACATAAGAGTCAGTTGGAAAAGGAACAAGCGTGTTTTTTAGCCCAAGGTCATCCAAGTCTTCTCTCCCCTTGTCATCTTTCAAGGTCATCTTGGGTGCATAAGATTAGGATCCAAAACCTTTTTTCTCTTTTTAGGAGGCTTGCTTGGGGATTTCATCACCCCTTGGATGACCTCAACTCCAGCATTCCGGCAGAGTATAAGAACCGGGAGGTGAATCGAAAGACACTTCTCTTGGGATCAAGATTTTGTCACTCAGGCTGAGCCTCAAAGAACTTTATACCCTTGAGAAGTGAAAGAGAAGAAGTGGGTTACCACTCCTCTCGACTATGTGACATCTTTTTGGTTTCATCTACGGATTTGGGCTTTACGTACCTTGGGTATATCGAGGACTCCCTAGCTAATCCAACTGTCAGCCTTGCAGAAAACCATCTAGGATGTTAATGTGTTTGAAGTGACTGATCAAAATTTTTTTAGAACACACACACTCCTTGGCACAAGTATCACATTCTAGGAATCAAAACTTCTATCTGGTTGTTTCTATCTATTGCTTGGTCTTTTACTTATTGAATGCATGTTTTCCAAACTTGGTCAATCCTAGCTTAGGGCACACTTAGTGTAGTCACTGCCTATTCCAAAAGTTGAACAAGTTGAAGAAAAATAACTGAGGTCTCTCAAAGCCAAGCAGATTCAAGAATTCATGTCAGAGCAACCCAAACCCAAACATAAGTTCCACAAAGTTAAACTCAAGCCATCTCAGGCATACCAAGAACTTTCAGCCAAGAAAAAAGAACTAACACCAAGTCCTCGAATTGCCAAAGTTCACAAAATAGAGGACAAAATTGCTGATGAAGCCCTTAAAGAGGCCTGGTTAGAGCACACCATCAAATTTAGCCAACATCCAGGAGTTAATCCTGCTTATGCCTTACCAACTATGCATGATTTCTAAGATTAGACACCCTTGTTTCTCCACATCTTCTTGGATAAGATTCACTTTAGAGTCATCTTTATAGAAAAGCCAGCCATCTTAGGTTATCCCCATAAGCATTATTAGCTCATCCATCTCATTTAGAACCAAACCATCTAGCCAGCAATCCAAAATCTGCACATCTACGCTTTCAAAATTGTTGTCACCTTGCCAAAAGTTTGCCATTCCTAAAATCTTCCAAATCCACCAATCTCACCAAGGTTATCCCTTTGACAGAGCTTTGTCTAGGGTAATCTAGCTTTGTCACTTGTTTTCCCTCATCACCTTGAGCTAAAGGTTGGGATACACAAGTGGTCAATCTCATGTTCTTCCTAAAGGATCATCAGTCTATCCTTAAGTTGACACAATCACCACCAAGCTTGCACATAGGATAGCAGACCTTTCATGCTTTGGCAACATATCTTTGAAGATTAGAATCCCCAACCCAATCCTCCTTAGATTTTTTCATATAGCTTTGCCTCAACCTAGGAAATCATTTGCATAGAAAAGCCTTCCCCTTTTTGCATCCATCAGCATTATTGCATCTCATCCCTAGGAACATTTTGCATCTGCATGCCACCCGTCACTCGCTTAGCCAAGAAGAAAGAAACAATGGAGCCCTATCATTTGGATTGAACAACATCACCCCCCTTGAGCACTTAGCCATCCTTCAGCCCAGAGAAAGCTATACAATCACCTATTGGCATTGAAGCTTTCATGAACCAACCAAGAAATGCAGTATTGGTAAACGTCATTATAGACAAGAACAAAGAGATAATCATGACTAATTTTCGAAGGGACAATGTAGGAACCTTTGACTTTGAAGACCCCCTCCATTATTAGATCCATCTCACCCATTGTTTGGGCAGTTGCCACCACCCATCGGCTCTTATGATCCAAATTATCCTCAATATATGCCAAATGAAGAGCCTCCAACCAATCCATATGATCCAACAGACCCAAACATACCATCCTCCACCCAAGTTGAAATCTCCATACCGCAAGCCAACCCAGCCACCACTACTCCATCCTTGGTTCATACCTCTCCGCTCCAAATTGCCTTTTCCCAAAACACCTCATCGTTCACTCCCTTTACTATTGCTGCTACTGCTCCCCAACCCAGCCTTCCAAATTCACCCATCTCCCAAATTAGTGCTAGCATCTTTGGCCAACCTCAGCAATATACAACAGGGATGCAGCCCATGGGGCCAAGTAATCAACCTTTCATCACCCCCAGCTTGTTCACCATAGCCCAAAGCACAATCCCACCATTTCTATTAGGTCTTGGGAGCTCAATACCATCAGCCACAAATCCACAAGCTACTACCTTCACTCCACAAAGCTATCAAATCCCACAAGCTACTATCAATTTTTTGCCAAGATCTCAAGTGACCCCAGCTCCCGCCACCACTCTACCAAGCTTCCAAATCTAGCCACCAAGCTATCAAACCCCATCAGTTCCATTCCTAATCTTTCAATTCCCACCACCTCCACCACCAACTAATCCATTACCTCCTATTACCAACTGCTTTTCAATGCCACTTCTAGGAGGTAATCCACCAACCCAGCCAACCACCAATTATTTGCAGATGCCATCCCAAATGGGGGCACAATCCACATATATTGGTCAAACCCCACAAGCCCCCCGATCCTTTCGCCAAGCTTCACAACCATCTTATACCTTACCTCCACAAAGCAATCCATTTATCCCACAACCATCTTATGTTCCTCAATCCCAACCTCAAAACCCATATCAACGGCAAGCCTCGCAGCACATGCAGCAATATGCACCACCTCCCCCTCAACAACCTGTCATCCACCATGTAGCTGCCCAAAAAATGTACAATCCTTATCAGCAAATCCCTCACAGCCATCCATATTCAGTGGCCCCATCTAGCGCATACCTACCTCAAGGCACTCCTACATTGGGGGAACCCTAGCCATCACCCATTAATTCAGAATGGGAAACCATGAAAATAGCTTTGAAGAACATCCAAGAGGGAAATGATCCAAAAACCTTCAATTTTGAGAATGTGTGTCCTTACCCGTTTGACAGAGCCATTACCATGACACCATTTCCCAAGCATTTTGAGACACCCAAGTTTGACAAATTCAGAGGAAAAGGAGACCTTGTCACACATATCAAAGAATTTTACATGCACTGCCAAGAAGTGGCATACGATGACGTCTTCCTCTTGTGTCTCTTTCCCAAAAGCTTGGCCGAACCAGCTCTTGAATGGTTTTATAGAATCCCCTATGGCACAATTAAATTTTTTTCTGAATTATCTGAGGCATTTGTAGCCCAATATGCCCATCTTGTTGAAACAGAGCTCTCAGTAGATAAGTAGGAGATAATTTCCACATCTAGTCAAATTGTGATATGAATATCAAGATTTAACTATGTGATTTTGAGTCAAACTCGATGACCCATATTTCATGAGTAGTGATTCAACATGAATCCATCTCTCATGAGAATAAATGGAACACTTAGCACTCATTGGATCTAGGTGATGCTCACAGGGGTGAAGCACCGGGACTTCCCGAGAGGTCACCCATCCCAGTACTACTCCAGCTTGAGCATTCTTAACTACAAAGTTTCCTCCATAGTTAAACCCAAAGCTTGCTATCAGAGCTATCAGTAGTTGATCTTGTCCACACTAAGTAGAAAGGTGGAGAAAGCCTTCTCGAATATCTGCAAAGATGGCAAACCCTTACCACCCACATATCTTGTACCTTGCAAGAGCGCCATTTGGTGAAAATGTTTATTGATAATGCCCATCCTAGCTTGGCTCACCACATGACCATGAACTGTTTGCAGACCTACAAAGATATCAAAGAGAAAGGAATGATCCTTGAGCAAGGACTCATTAAAGATGGTGTGGTCAAGATTTACAAGGAAGCCAACCAAAATCAATCACATTCCAATGACAAGTCTAGGTATTGGAACAAAAACAAGCATGTTGCAACAGATGGTGTCACTGACACCAGACATGTGAATATTGTTGGTCCTTCTCAAAACCAATCCAACCCACCATATCAACCAAACAATCAACAAGCTCTCAACTAACAATAGTAGAATCACCAAAGCTATCAAAACCACAATCCAAGACCCAACTTTCAAGGGTCTAGCAATCAAGCTAATGCCATCAATGTAGCTGCAGGACAGGACAAAACCCCAGATTCCAACCTACACCTAGAAACTATACACCTCTTGGTGAGCCATTGGATGTCATTTTTGAGAAATTAGTCAAGGAAAAGTTCATCAAATTTCCTCCTACCCAGAAAATTGACCCAAGCCAATCCAAAGCTACATGGTACAAAGACAATGAGTACTACAAATTTCATAGGGTAAAAGGTCACACCACCCTTAGATGCATGAAACTGAAAGACTATGTGCAGGACCTCATTGATCGAAAGGAAATCACTGTTGGTGCCCAAACCTCTCCCAATGTAGGCTTACAGATCTATCAAAATGCTTTTCCTCCTCACAAAAATCAAAATCCTAGAAAAGCACCTATCCAAACCAACAACAACAACACCAACAACTGTGCAATCACCACTCGAAGAGCATGATTTAACATCACAAGCCCACCCATTCCACCAGCACCATCAGCTCCATCAAAAAGCCAGTACAATATCTTGGAACACCTTGGGAACATGCCAGCCCAAATCTCCATTTTAGACCTTCTTCACACTAGTCCTGTGTACAAGAACATCCTTGACAGTGCTCTTATAGAATCCCGTGTCCCTTTAGATATCAACACTACTAATTTTCGTAATCTTGTTGGACACCTATCCTCCGCATGTGCCCTATCATTCAAACCCACCGACATACCCGTGGTTGAGCCAGATCACACCCTTCCACTTCGCATAGCCATCATGGTATCCAATTTTTCTGTGAAAAGAGTAATGATAGATAATGGATCAGCCTTGAATATTTGAACCCTAAAATTCATAAAACAAGCTGGGTATACTGAGGCAGATATCATCAGTGAGGTTATCACCATCAAAGCTTATGACAACTTGGAAAGAACCACAGAAGGAACTATTTTGCTGCCAATCAAGGTTGGGCCAATTATCCAAGAAACACTCTACCATGTTATTGATCTAACCCTACCATTCAACATCCTCCTCGGTCGCCCATGGATTCATGCCATGAAAGCCGTTCCATCCACTTACCATCAGTGCATCAAATTTTTGCATCAGGGCACTGAGGTAACCATCCATGTCGATCCAGAACCCTTTGCTTACTACAATGTGGTTGAAGCCTCATATACAAACCATTGCCCTGGAATTGATATCTGAACAGCCATCGCCAGCTCATCCCACACTTGTAATGACCCAGAAACCATCCTTGCCTCCACCTTATCTACCATGAAGATCAATAACAAAGGATGTGGAGAGTATAGTCTATCGGATGCATTTGCTTTCAGGGCACTCCCACTTGATCCACATGCCCATGGATGACTGACATATCACAAAGCTAAGGAGATTCCACCTCCTCGATACAAACAGTTTGGCCCAACAACCTTTGTATCCTCAAAAATCCCTCTTCATGAGGAGCTCACTCCAGATATCAACAAATGGTTACATAAGGATGCACCTCAAAGAAATCAAGCACGCCTTGATCACTTTAGCTAAAAGTATCCCCAAGAACATAAGCTCATCACTAACAAATGGAACTATCAAGGTGGTGGTCTAGGACCAAAAGAAAGAGGCATGTAGTGCCCCATCGACACACACAAGTGGGAATCAAAGTCAGGTCTTGGCTTTGGCATACCCACAACTGAGGGCACCAATACAGACGGTCACGCTTTTTCAAACATTCACCAGAACCTTGTCAAAATTGAAGACATTCCGAAAGAAGTTGAAAAGAGATCCTACGACGATATCCTAGACCAAATCTCCCTCGAAGACTCTGTTCTCCAAAAACTATCCATCCACCTCATTGACCTACCACTAGCCCATCCACAACTCATAGATTGGGACCAACCAAGCGTCATACACATTGATGAGTTCACATCAGAGGAAGCACTTCTCAGCTTCATGGGAGCTGAAACACCTCACAAGAAAAAAAAGCCAGATTCTGCCTATATCTACAAGCTAGATCCCAAGGGGTATTTTGGAGAAAATCCCCAACCTAGTTCCAATACACCCAAAAATGGAACAAAAGTGAATCTGAGACTAGCTAAGGTAGCAAAGAGAACCCCTCAGTAAGAACATCTAGAGCCACAAGTAGAACATGAAGATTTAGCATTACCTCCTCAAGATAATCGACCAGAGATATCTTCTATTCTAATTGAGGATACTAGAGAAGTCAACATCGGTTCTTCAAAGATCCCTAGGCTTGTTCACATTGCTGCATCCCTATCACAAGACCAAGCTGACCTCCTCTTTGAGGTCTTAAGAGAGAACATTGGTCGATTTGCATGGTCATATCAGGACATGCTAGGGCTTGATCCAAAGCTTGTAGTTCATCATCTTGCAGTCGATCCAAAGATCAAGCCCGTCAGACAAAAGCTTAGAAAAATGCACCCCAAGGTGGCATTATTGGTCAAAGCTGAATTAGAAAGAATGTTAGCTGTTAAGGTTATCTGATCTATCGACTACTCAGAGTGGATCTCCAACATGGTCCCCATCACTAAACCTTCCAGTGACATCAGAATCTGGACTAATTTCAGAGATCTTAACAAAGCTTGTCCAAAAGATGATTTTCCCTTGCCCAACATAGATATGATTGTAGATCTTACAACTGGACATGAAATTTTGTCCCTCATGGATGGATTTTCCAGGTATAATCAAATCAAGATTGCAGAAGAGGATCAACATAAGACAACATTCACTACCCCTTAGGGAACCTTTTGTTACAACATGATGCCTTTTGGCCTAAAGAATGCTAGGGCTACCTATCAAAGAGCTATGACAGCCATTTTTCATGATCTCATCCATAGCATTTTGGAGGATTATGTGGATGATATCTTGGTCAAGTCTCATACCTTCATGGATCATCTTGCTGACTTGGAGAAAGTCTTTGATAGGTTAGCCCAATATCATCTCATGCTAAATCCCAAGAAGTGTGTCTTTGGGGTCACATCTGGCAAGCTTCTAGGCTTCATAGTTTCTAAATGAGGTATAGAGATCGACCCCAAGAAGGTCAAGGCTATCTTCGACATGCCTCCTCCCCAGATACTGTGATAGCTTCACTCTCTTCAGGGAAAGCTTCAATCCGTCCAGTGCTTCATCTCCCAGCTTGTAGATAAGTGTACACCATTTTCACATTTACTAAAGAAGGATGAGAACTTCAAGTGGGATCCTTTATGTCAGTGTAGCTTTGACCAGCTTAAGTAGTATCTCACCAATCCCCCTATCTTGGTTTCATCGATTCCTAGTCGTCCCCTGATTTTGTACATATCAGAAACACCTACTACTCTAGGGGCACTTATAGCATAGCTCGATGACTACAGCAGAGAAAGAGCCATCTACTACATCAGTAGAACCCTAGTTGGTTATGAACTCAATTACACTCCTATGGAAAAAGCTTGTTTGGCAGTTGTTTTCTCAACTGAAAAGCTTCACCACTACATGCTAAGTCATACCATCCAACTAGTCTCCAAGATTGACCCTCTCAGATATATGCTCTCTAGAATAGCACTTACAGGCTGTTTGGCCAAATGGGTTATGCTCCTTAGCAAATTCGACATCCAGTATGTGGATAGAAAGGCAATCAAAGGGCAAGCTATAGCAGATCACCTAGTTGATGCACCTCTAGTAGATGCATATCCTTTGATCACAAAATTTCTAGATGAGCATATCTACCTAATTGAAGAATAGCCCCCATGCAAGCTTTACTTTGATGGTTCATACACATCTCGTGGATCAGGGGCAGGAATATTGTTGGTCACACCTTAGGGGTATTACATTCCAAAAGCCTTCAAGCTACAATTCCCTAGCACCAACAATATAGCTGAGTATGAAGCTCTTGTAGCAGGATTAAAGATAGTTGTAGAATAGAATATCACTAAGTTACAAATCTTTGGCTATTCTCAGCTCATCATGAAGCAAGCCCTAAATGAATATCAAACCAAAGATGAAAAGCTATTACCCTACAAAGAGCTAGTTGATCAGCTAACCCAGCATTTTACAAAGCTTCAGTTTACACAAGTGCCTCGATTACAAAATAAAGCAGGAGATGCTATGGATACTATAGGCTCGCTCTTGGAAATTCCCCAAGTAGCTACATAGTATGAGTTTTTAGTCGAGCATCTCCTCACACCTGCCTATGCGAATGATGACTCAAATCGTGTTTGTATCTTGGTTGGTCCCCAATCCCCTTGGTACCATGAGATTCACGCTTACCTTAATGATGGTATCATATCCCCTCACCTCACACATACCCAACGCCAGAACCTCATCTGAAAATCATCCCGCTATGTTATCATAGCCAATACCCTATATCGTCGTGGTTATCACGATACTCTCTCTCGATGTTTAGACCAAAACAAGGCCACGATGGTGTTAAAAGAAGTACACTCCGAACTTTGTGATGCCCACATGAGTGGTATTGTCCTAGCGTGACAAATCCTTAGAGCAGGATACTATTGGCCTACCATTGAAGAAGACTCCTGTGACTTTGTCAGAAAGTGTCTCCCATGTCAGCAACATGCAAATCTTGTGCACACTCCAACATAGGATCTATAGCCTATTGCACCACCTTGGCCTTTCACTTGTTGGGGCCTTGATCTAGTTGGAACTATCATACCCCTCTCATCTGATGGATATAAATGGATAATAACAGCTATCGACTATTTCACTAAGTGGGTGGAAGCTGTCCCCCTAGTCTCAACTACAAGAGTTTAGGTCTCCAAGTTCATCTTGTACCACATTGTTTGCCGCTTCGGCATCCCATCCACCATCTTCACTGACCACAGAGGTAACTTTGAAAATCTCAACATGGAAGAATTATGCACTTCCCTCCACATCCATCATCGCTTTTCTAGCCCATATTTCCCACAAGGTAATGGCCAGGTAGAGGCAACTAACAAAACCCTCCTCAAAATCCTAAAGAAAGTTGTCAATGATTTTGGCCGTGATTTCCACCTACAAATAAATCCAGCCCTATGGGCCTATCAAACTTCCTTTTGTACATCCATAGGCACAACTCCATACTCCCTAGTTTATGATGCCAAAGTGGTACTACCTATAGAGGTTGAACTTCCCTCCTTGCACATATCTTTGCAAGGGCAAATATCACATGAAGAATACAGAGTAGCTCGACTCACCCAGCTAGATCTCTTAGATGAGAAGTGACAACAAGCCTATGATCATCTCACAGTCTATCAAACTCGTCTCAAAAGGAATTTCAACAAGAAGGTGCTCCCACGACACTTTCAACTAGGTGACATGGTCCTCAAAGAAAACATGAAAGTCCAAGCAAATTGAGAAAAGAAAAGCAAGTTTGAACCTACATGGCTTGGTCCTTATGTTGTCACTGCATCCTTTAGCTCTGGCACCTATCAACTATTTACACCAGAAAGAGAACTCTTAAATGATCCTACTAACATCATTCATCTCAAGAAGTTATATGCTTGAAGATCCTTGGTATACCCAGCTTTTGAAAAATACAAAAAAAATAGTAAAGAAAAATAAGCATCCAATGGTGAAAACTTGGCAATTCAAGCGCCTTGGATAGGTACCTTGGTGAAAACCTAGTAATTCAGGCACCTTGTGTACTAAGACTAATCCATTATTTATCACTATCCTATCCCTCATCCATTCACCCACCATCCTATAAAACACCTGCTTGTTCCCTTGGTGTTCCAACCAAATATCCAAAATCTAATGGAGCTTGTAAAATACCTCCTATACAGCTTGTAAAATCTTGTACCTCAGCTTGTAAATCTTGTCCCCCAACTTGTAAATCTTGTATCATCCCTTGTATCATAGCTTGTATCTCCAAATCTTGTCCAAATCTTTTCCAAAGCTTGTACCATATTCCAACTTGTAAATAATCTTGTATCCTAGCTTGTATCCTATCACATGCACACAAAGAATTCTATTTTGCTTAAGCTTTTCACAAACCATCTACCTAACCGCCTATCAACTATTACAGACATCCCACCCTTCATAAACATTTCCATCTCACAAACCCCAAACATAAACAACATTGTACATTTGTAACATATCTTGGTTAGTCAGCTTGTACATCCTCTTTAGCTTAGTACCATTATATCTATCCAGCTTTCGTGTTAGTTCCTCCTTGATCAGCATCTTGCACACATCGCACAACCCTTGGTTAGCTCTTCCAATGCATCCTTTAGCTAGATCTCCTATCACCAAAGTGTTATCCTTCTTAGTTCAGCTTGCCAAATGCATCATCCAGATCCATTAGCTTAGGTGCTCTCCGATAGATCCTTGCATGATATAGCTTTCCTCATGTCTAATCTTGGTCCGTTAGTACTTCATCCTACCCATCTCATTGAAAAATGGTTCTCTTTTGGATTTTCACTTTCTTTTGATTTGGAATCTTCCCTTTTGGGTCTTGAAATATCTTTTCCAAGCAATCTCCTTGTTCCCTCCTCAAGGTTGCCATGATCTTCCATATCATGGTATGCTGTGAATGGGGCAATCTGAGCATAAGTTCTTGATCATGTCTTTTTCTTGTTTTTCTTTTCTGCTTGTGGGTTACCCAGTGTTGGTTCCACGCTGCTTCCTCTGGGATTCATGTGTGATGCTGGGGAAATCCTTGAATGTTTGTTTTGAGTCAGTCCATCAGTCCTTTGGATGGTTGGTGAAAAGGCCTCGATGTTCTTGGTAACCTTGGCAATTAACCAACAATCTTATAGAAAATCTAGTGCTCAACTACATGGTGATACTTCTCTTTGAAGTATCCCCCCGCTCAAAAAGTTTCAATGGATTCCCTTCATCTCCATTATCCCCCATCCATATCCATCATCTGTCACTCCTCCCCTAGCTTGTGCAACTGTATCTCTTTGAATCAATCATCACTCTTAGCTTTAGGGATCCACAATTCTAGTCTTAGGGATCCACCAATCCACTCAATCCACCAAGCCTCATCTTTCAAGATCCACAATCCTAGTCCTAGGGATCTTCAAAACCCATCTTCCACCAATTTGACTCTTTGAAATCCTGTTGCATCAGCTTTTTAATCCCCTATCCTGGATTCCTTTTTTTATAGCGCTTTGCTCCATTCTGCCCCCCAATCCTGGAAAGTCTTAAGCTTGTTTCCTCTTGTGCATCTGATAACCCTTTATCATTCTCCCATAGTGAGAGTTTGAGCTAATTTAGCCCCTTCTCTTAGCCAATTTGAGTCTCCTTGCTTATCTCGGATTCTTGTATTTTTCAAGCCGTCGAGCCTCATTTCTCTCTCTGCTGCCTTCTTGAGGGTGCATCACCTGAGTCTAGTTTCTCCTCTTCTTATGCGAGACTGGGGCAACTTTTTTGCTAAAACATCTTCCTCATGTTGTCTTCATTCGAACTTCTTTGAAATAATGTTGTCTCAACAGTATGTCAAAGAGGGGCAAAATGTAGACACCTAAATTTGATTACACTGCTTTGGTAATCCTATTTAGTTATCTCTAAAGGCATCATTAATTAAATTCCTATTTAATTAATCCTTTGCCATCCCCTAGTTGATTAATTTAATTAATCATCTATAGTCCTAATTGATAAATCAAATAACTTATTATTTATCAATTAATCATATTCTTCTATCTAATTCCAAAATCCCCATTTATCAAATAAATCTATTTGATAAATAAAAGCCTCAAATCTAATAAGCCTCTAACTTGTCCCTAACCCCACTTTTTAGCCTAATCCACTCCATACTAACCTAGCTTAGCCACTAACTCACCCACCCTCATGAATGCCATCCACTTGCAAATCTCTAACATCCCTAATCTAATCCTAAACCATCCCTAATCCACCCCCTAATGTTGTCACATTCCCTAAGCAAGCTTAAGACTTTCCTAAGCCAAGGAAAGTCAACAATCTCAACTCCCCTCAAAATATCCCAACCACTTAGCAATGAATGCTCTTACAAAAGCCATAAAGACTCTTACAAGCTCTTACAAGCCATAATGAAGGGTCTTTATGAAGATGTTATCCTTTGAGCCTCCTTTGTTGACTCATCCTTCCCCTTTCCTCCATCCACTCACCCTGTGACATGTGTCACTCCCTGATTGGTGCTAAAAAAGCACAATCCATGTGCTCCCCTTTGAGTGCATCCTAGCCCTCCTTAAGCTTTCATCTCTCCTTGCATCTTAACCCTCCATCCCTCAAGCCCTTAGCTTATAAATTGAATCCCCTCCCAAGCCATTTGATCACAACTTTTGAGCTAAAGTAATAATGCTAGTTTGAGAAACAAAGCCTTTAAACCATACCCTTATAATGCCAAATTGAGAGCTCTCAAGCTACCAATTTGCCATTCCATCTCCATTGACACTATTTTGATAACCTTGAGCATACATACGAAATCTAAGAAAATAGACTCATCCCCAAAGCAAGTGACCATCCTCATTGGGAGAGCCATTCTAGGGCTCATATTCTCATTTGAGGGTTTCACTTTGTCTCTCATATATGTTATGGTTTTTATGCTAGTTAATGGTTTGTTCTCTTGATAGATTAGTATTACTTGCTAACATATTTCTCATATACACCTATGACCCACTTTGACCCATTAAATGATGACATATGTCCCTAGGGGTCTTAGGACCCCTAGGGACATATTAGAATCATTCTTGTGGGTCAAAGGGGGTCATAGGTTGACCTATGAACCCCTTTGACCCATTAAATGGTGACATATGTCCCTTGTAGGTGAAAGGGGGTCATAGGTTGACCTATGACATCCTTCGACCCATTAAATGATGACATATGTACCTAGGTGTCCTAGGACCCCTAAGGACATATTAGAATCATTCTTATGTGTCAAAGGGGGCCATAGGTTAACCTTTGACCCCCTTTGACCCATTGTATGATGACATATATTAGAATCATTCTTATGGGTTAATGGGGGCCAGAGGTTGACCTATGACCCCCTTCGACCCATTATATGATAACATAATTGTTCTTATGCGTCAAAGGGGGCAATAGGTTGACCTATGAACCCCTTTGATCCATTAAATGATGACATATTTTGCTAGAGGTCCTAGGACCCCTAGGGACATATTAGAATCTTTCTTATGTGTTGAAGGGGGTCATAGGTTGACCTATGACCCCCTTCTACCCATTAAATGATTACATATGTTCCTAGGTGTCCTAGGACCCCTAGGAATATATTAGAATTGTTCTTATGGGTCAAAGGGGGTCATAGGTTGACCTATGATCCGCTTCAACCCATTACATGACGATATATGTTCCTAGTGGGCCTAGAACCCCTAGGAACATATTAGAATGCTTCATGTGGGTGAAAGGGGTCATAGGTTGAGTATGACCCCCTTCAACCCATTACATGATTAGATATGTCCATAGGGGTGCTAGGACCCCTAGGGACACATTAGAATGCTTCATATGGGTCAATGGGGGTCATAGGTTGACTTATGACCAACTTTGACCCATTAAATGATGCCATATGTCCCTAGTGGTCCTAAGACCCCTAGGGACATATTATAATCATTCTTATGGGTCAAAGGGGGTCAACACAGTTCGACCCATTACATAACAACATATGTTCGTAGGGGTGGTAGGACCCCTAGGCACATATTAAAATTGTTCTTGTTGGTTAAATTGGTTCATAGGTTAACCTATGACCCCTTTTGACCCATTACATGATGACATATGTCCCTAGGGGTCATAGGACCCCTAGGGACATATTAGAATCGTTCTTGTGGATTGAAGGGGGTCATAGGTTGACCTATGGTCTCCTTCGACCCATTACATGATGGCATATATCTGTAGGGGTCCTAGGGCCCCTAGGGACATATTATAATCATTCTTTTGGGTGAAAGGGGGTCATAGGTTGACCTGTGACCCCCTTTGTCCTATTAAGTGATGACATATGTTGCTAGGGGTCCTAGGACCCCTAGGGACATATTAGAATCATTCTTGTGGGTCAAAGCAGGTCATAGGTTGACCTATGACCCCCTTTGGCCCATTACATGATGACATATGTCCCTAGGGGTCCTAGGACCCCTAGCAACATATTAGAATAATTCTTGTGTGTCATAAACCTATGACCCCTTTCAACCTATTAAATAATGACATATGTCCCTAGGGGTCCTAGGACCCCTAGGGACATATGAGAATCATTCTTGTTGGTCGAAGAGGGTCATAAGTCATCCTATGATCCACATATGACCCATTACATGATGACATATGTCCCTAGGGTTTCCAGGACTGCTAGGGACATATTAGAGTCATTTTTATGAGTCAAAGGGAGTCATAGCGTGACCTATGACCCCCTTTGACCCATTAAATTATGACATATGTCTTTAGGGGTCCTAGGACCCCTAGGGACATATTAAAATTTTTCTTATGGGTCAAATGGTGTTATAGGTTGACCTATGACTCCCTTTGATGGATTACATGATGACATATGTCCCGAGGGCTCCGAGGACCCTTGGGGACATATTAGAATGCTTCATATGAGTCAAAGGGGGTTATCTATTGACCTATGACCCCCTTCGACCCATTACATGATGACATATGTCCCTAGGGGTCCTAGGACCCTTAGGGACATATTAGAATGCTTCATATGGGTCAAAGGGGTTCATAGGTTGACCGATGACCCTCTTTGACTCTTTACATGAGGACTATGTGCCTAGGCATCCTAGGACTGCTAGGGACATGTTAGAATTGTTCTTATGGGTCAAAGGGGGTCATAGATCTTTTGACCTATTACATATTAATATTATATTGTATATTTTAATGTAATAATAATATATTATTAGATTATATAACAATAATAATCATATATGTTACTAGATTATGGATTTAATAATAATAATAACAATATATATTATTATATAGAATAATTTTTTCATATATTAGTATTATATATATTTAATAATAATAATATATATTATATATATCACTATATTATATTTAAGAATATATTATATTTTCTAGTAATAATCATGTATAGTAGTATAATGTAATAATAATTATAATATTAATGTTCACACGGTCACAAAATATATAATTTCTTCTAAAATTGTCTGAAGTTATTGTTTTATGTTCATTTCCATTTAAATTTGTTTCCCTTTATATTTAAAATTGAAAAAAACTTGCCTTTTGAAATTTTTCATCAAATAGGCATTGGAAGTGACTGAGCCTAATCAGATATCCGATTAGGCCTAGTATTTACCAACCCTGCCCGGTCAACCCAAAAAATGTGTTTGAGGAGGGTTTTAGTGACACTTAGACTTCGGGTAGCCATTTGACAATGTTATTTTGATCGAAATTGAATTAAATAAAAATAATTTTTTAATATTGCTCTTGAGATTCTATCGATATTATTTCTATCAAATCCTAAGTTCGATAAGTATTTATTAGTTAATTATCAATGAAGATTATTGTAAAGTGCTGATTGACATACTAATTGAAAAATAGTTATAACTTTCAAACAATATAACATTTTTTAAATCTAAAAGTTGTGTCACATTCTATGCTTTTCCTAGTATAAGAAAAATAAAAATAAAAATAAATTTGCTAAAATTTTCTATTAGTTAAGGTTGTCAGACATGGGAGTTTCTTTTCCCAAAAATATTGTTGTAGAAAATTCATATTTAATTATTTATTTAGAATAAAAATACCAAAAAATATGCATCACATCTGGGCATGAGTCTAATTTTTTATATCTATAATTATATTATAAAAAATTATCATTTGATTTTGATTAAGGTGGTCAGACATACAACTACTTTTCATTTTTGCCCTAAAATTTTGGTAGTACTGTATTAAAATCCAAACTTTTGACCAATCAATTATATTTTTCTCCTGATAAGGCCTAGTAGTTTAGAAACTACATTCAATTTCCTATAGATTATTTTCTTACAACTTTTTTATATAAAGTCCATAACCACTTTAAAATTATGTGTCAAGTTGACATAACCTTGATTTGCTAATTTTTCACTACCACTTAAGGCCATAGTTTGGTACACCATGATCCTGCACATACCCTTAATACAATGATCAAAATACTTATTATCTTTTCAAATACTAATTGATCAAGTTCCCTTTGTAGCTCCATCATACTTACTCCTCTTTGCTCAACTACTTTACAAATTCATCTTGTTATCTCAACTTTCAAATCCTCTTCATCAATAAAATGATATGGAAATCTAAACTATTAGCAAATATTTTAAAAGTAACATTTGACATCAATGAAAACATAATAGTTATTCCAAATTTAGTTCCAATAATCTCCCTCTTTGGCATAAATGGAAACACATTTAGTTACCATGCAATGGCAAAAGTGTTCTTTGGGTTTTCACTATCAACTCCCTCCATAGTTTGTATCAAATCTTCATTAATATCCTTAGTCTCATTCAAATTCAAATTCATATGGATCTTTGATATGATTTGATATGCTCCCTCTTTGAAATATCTCTCATTTCACTAGTAGCTTCTCATTCTCCTTAGAGATTGGATGGTAACTTAAGACACATCTCTCTCTTTGACAACAATGCCAAAGACTTTATCCTTGGTACTAAATAATCTTTGAATTGTCTCTCCCTCTTTCATTACCTCTTTTGTTTATCTTTTTACTTTACAATATCATTGTGTGCTTAATTGAAACTTTATCAACTCATGCTTTTATCCTTCTATTCACATCTTTAGGTAGCTCCTGAAGTGTGATCTTTTGCATCTATGTGTAAGATATTATTTTCATAAAAATTGATACATTGTTGCATCCCTTCTTATTTGTCTTTAGATAGGGGAATGACCCATAACTTAACTTTTAAGTACACACATGAATCCTCGGGTAATGCCTTAGTGAATATATCAACTATTTGTTTCTTTGTATTACCATATTCTAGTCTCACTTCTTTTTCTAGTGCTAATTCCCATAAGTAATGATACTTGGTTACAATTTGCTTTGTCTTTTTGTGCATCACAAGATTATTGGATATTTTTTATTAAAGTCCAATCTCAATAATAAATTGAACACAATTAATTTTCAAATTTGAGAAATTACAAGAAGAATAAAAATCACAAACCTATCTAAATTTCTTTTAAATCCACATTTTAAAACTACATCCAATCTCGAAATAGAATATGAAATCTATTCAGCTATCAATTTTAGACTTGATTCTTAGTGAGTTCATGAATCTTTCAATTTTCACTAGTAGGCCAAAATCTTATAAATGACAAATAATTTTATGATAGTTCACCAATTCAATGTGACATAACGATAAATTTTAACTTAATTTGTACACTTTCAATAGAACTATATAGAAATTTTATTTTAGAAAATAATTAATATAATTTTCTAGATCAATTACTTCTAATTTTACTTTCATTTATATTATATAATATCTTTGTATTTCAAAATTGTTTTATTGATCTCAAGCATTAATGTATCTAAAAGTATAATTGTGATCTTATGTAGATTATAGTAATAGATGATTTCTTATCTTTTTGATAAAGTATTCATCCTTTTCTATTGTAAAGACCATCATTAAGGTAGGAATTATGAAGGACTTGTAAAGTAGTGAGAAACTCTTTATCCTTTTTTTAAAAAAAAATAGGGGTGAAGGTCCTCCATCACTCTAGGAAGTCCATTCATTGCATCATTTTGTTCATAAGTTGATCAAGGACAACTAGAGGAAGATGATGCCAGAACAACAAACATTTTTTTTTTAAATGGTTGGGCATAGTTTTTTATCTTTTTTTGTGATGTAATATGTGTTGTGGTGCATTTCAATATGCTTGATAGGCATTTCCACCTAATTCAACTCTTTTCTTTCATGAGTCTTTTCAATGTGGTGAATTTTTGATAAGGTAAAACTAATCTCACAGTTTTTAGAAATTGAGGAATCTGTAAAAACCCGCATCTATTCTTTGATTTCAAGATGTAGTTGTGATTTTGGTCATTGAATTTGGTAAGAAGCAAAGGGACACAATAACCCATATTTTATTATGATATTTTAAAAGTCCTATGAAATTGGAAAATGCTAGGTGGTAGTTCATGTTAGAATGATTAGAATAACTAAGAGGGGGGAGGGGGTCAGGTCCATATGTACCAATTGAACTTTTAGCAAATTCAAACAAATTTATCAAACTCAAAAATCCACTAGGTCAATATTGTAATGCCCTGACAAGGGATCCAAAAGAATTAATCTAAAGTTTTACTAAGTTTTCCAAACATTTTATTTTTTAAAGAAAGATTAACATACACAACAATCATAAAGTAGCAAAAGCAATAACATACATTCATACTGAAGCAAACATAACAAATTACATTCCTTAAAGATCCCAAGATGTTGAATCACATTTAAATATAATTAATATTAAGTCTAATAAATACCACATTCATGTGAAAGAATAATTAAAAGTCCAAAGTCCATTTAAATAATATACATTTGTTCCAAATGCCACTTGGCAATAAAATTCAGACTACTCAATCAAGGTATGAAAGGCTAAAAAAATATACATTTATTAAAATAGATGACATTATCCCTTTCAGATCCATGATACAAAGTACAATACAATGAGTGAAACCATCCATTATAAAGATATAACTATCCATCATAAAGATATAACCATCCATCATAATATGCAAGAATAGAATGAAAGGAAATGCAAACAAGGAAACTCTAGCCACGATATCAATAGATGGATCTCAATGGTAATAGTAAAAACCACTACCACCCAAACATGTGGTAGCACAAAAAGGCCCACACCCATCATGCTAAGAAGATAGTCTCAAGTCCCAAATATGATATCAATCAAAATATCAAAAGTACTCTCTAGGTCTAGAAAACCCTAAAAGTAATCTAACTCAAAGGTTCCAAGATAAATCAACATCTAGACCTAGAGGCACACAAGACATGTAGGCAACCTATTAAGTGGGCAAGTGTCATTACACGAATCAAGGCTAGAGTTACTTTGATAATCTCTCATGACCCCATCCCCCTAGTGACCCTATGCAACACTAGTGTCCTCTCATATTGATAAGGCATACTAATGATGCATGGTTACAACCAAACATTCTCTCTACTCCCATCCTAGTCTACACTAGCACTTGAGGCATGGGCAAGAACATATAAAGACTCTTATTAGGTTCATTTTACTCTCATTTAGTATAGTATTTTCACTTATTAAACAACTTACAATAGGTTATCCTGGCAGCAACTCAGGGCCTCGGCATCTATTGCAAGCCACTTCCTGACATTACATATAGATAACCTACCCTAAGCTCATGAAATCACACATTAAAGAATCATATAATATCACATCAGTCCTATACAAGTGACTGAAAAACATCAAAAGATAAATCACATTAATCCATTAGTTATCTATAAGCAACTAGGAAGTATCCCAAAAATACTAATCGAAGTCTCAAAATGGTTAAGTCAAGTAGGTCATAATTTTCATCCCATTATCCCATAATAACTCTAAAAACAATAACCAACAATATAAACAAACTCATCAAAGAGCACACCAACACATTGCCATGGTTGAGTTTAAAAGATCAAGATCAGTTCAGCATAATACCACAATCACAGAAGTCCCTACCCTCTGGTAGACTTCCTAAAACTGATCAACACTCTAGTCAACCCAAACTCAAAACATAAGCAATATAAAAATAACATAGTGCAAGTTTCATAGTTTGGTTTGATTTTAAAAAGATATTGTTGAGTTAGATGTAAGGTTTCAGTTTTCATCTCAATGTATTTTTCAAGTAAATGAGATTCTCAGTTTACCCTACAAATTAACCAATTCATTTATTTGACTAAAATATAGAATTATCTGCATTATTTAAAGTCAATTTCCTAAAAAAATCTAAGGATAATTATTTATTTATTTAAATTATTAAAATAATTCTCATTAATTTTTAAATAAAATTATTTACAATTTTATTTAAATCAAAAATATTAATAATTGATTAAATCCATAACCCTATTAACTAATTTCCATTACTAAATTAATTAATTAAATTATATTTAATTTAATTAATTAATAATTATACATATAAAAATAAATATATTTTTATTAATTATTGAAAATTAAAATGATTAATAAAATTTATTTAATAAATAATATTTAAAATTAAAAACAAATAACAATTAAAACTTTAATTAAAATTAAATTTAATAAAAAATGAAATTAATTTTTTTTTTAAAATGGCAACATGTTGCAATAGGGCCTACAGTAGCACTGGTACAAAGTACCATTGTTGTCGTAGTACTTGTGACAACAGTACTTTGGCCACCAACCAATGAAAAGGATAGGGGGTATGGAGTTTTCCCCACCCCTTCCAACATTAAATTTTTATAATTTTAATATATATTTTTTAAAAATTCATTCTTAATTTAATTTATTTTATAAAATTTTACAAATATAAAATTTAAAGAAAACAAATTCATTTTCCCATTATATATATATATATATATACATTTTTAACAACAATTCCAACATCAATCTGATAGGGAAAATATGACCAACTAGTTGAATTTTCTCTTTAAATTTTCTTTTTGATTTCAAAACCCTTCCCAATTTAAATCTAATTTGCAAATTGCTGAATAGAGAATTTAAGATATTTAATCTCTATGTATGTAGAAGAAACCTACATGCATACCGGTAATTCCAAATTGAAACACCCATCAGAAAGAATTATTCAAATATCCATTTCATAGACATGAAGAAGATTGGAAAATTAATAGTGTAATTAATTATGTGAATTAATCACAAGAATCTATCTAGATTCTGATGCTAACAACGCCATGTCCAAAAAAATTTGTTAGAGAAATTTCTCCTCTCAAAACTTTCTCTCTTCCAAAAATTCCTTCTTCCAAAATTCACGGTCTTTCAAAAATGAACCCACAATTGTTTATAAGGAGTTCTCTCGAAAATTCGGGGCACTAATTGTGCAATCACTTGAGAGGACTCCTTGCTTAATAGTCTTTAACTCTTCATTAACTTTTCTTTATCTTTTTCATGCACATTTATTGAAATATAAAATATCTTAATTAAATTCATTTTACTTCTCTTTTTAATTAATTTATTAAATTTTAATCTCATGCACACTTTATGCAATCTTTAAACTTTTAATAAATTAATATCTTTTCCATGCTTTACTTTATTTTCAAAACGTTAATTGATAAAATATTTATTAGCTTAAATAATAATAATAATTAGCATTTATTTAAAATACAATTTTAAAAATATTATTATTGAATTAAATAAATATTATCACATTCTAAAATTAAACTAATATTTTTATCTTTAAATTTAATTATTTTAATTTAATTAATTCTCTAAATTAATTAAATATAATTAAATATTAAAATATCATAACAATTTTCCATGAAATTAAATCATTAATCTGACTTAATTAATAAAAAATCACCAAAGACTTATAGGATAAAATACAAAAACCCATCATAGAAAAATACATACAAGATCAAATTAAAGGGTTATAATCATGAATTAGTGTCATACGACACATTTGGAAGGTAATCAATTTAGATACTTGTCCTAATATTTTTAGGACAAATGGGGTTAAAGGTTAGGATTTGGACTTAAGAATTTATCTCGCCTCTCTTACCATTGAGATAATGTGATAGGCTATGCTCATCCTAGCAATTCAGGGAAGTTGATACTTGGTACCTACAATCTACATAAAATCCATGCATGTACAAACACATATATACTAAGCTAAACAAACAATGGCAGGAAGTGGTGCATCATGTAGATCCTGACTAGTAGGTGACTATGACTCCCTTCCTTAACCACATTAGAAATGTCATACATAAAGAAAATATACATGCACACCATACACATGTAGTATAGGGTAAGTATCCATAAGAAAACACATATGATAATCCATCTAACTAATCATCATCAATAACTGAAATCACTATAATAATCATCATTCATAGATGAAGTATAGAGTACCAAGTAATCTCATCATCTAATCAACTAAATGTGAAACAATATCTAATAATCTCAAAACAATGCTACTAATAATCAAGCATAAAATTGGCCTAAAAGAGTTTAACAATGATAGCAAAAATGTAAACTAGGGGCAAGCACTACATCCAGCCCCCTAGACTTAGGCTTACTCCTAGAAGCCTATAAACAAGTAGGGATATAAATCCCATAAGCCAGATGCATCCTCTCATGTAGCTGATGAACCGTTAGTAGTGTCCCATTGGACCCTTACCTTCTCTATGGTTCGATCCCTAAGGGTCAACTCACGCTACTCCAGAATGCAAACCAGCTCCAAAGCCAGATGCCCATCCTCTACCTACAACACATTCCAATCAAGAACATGTACCACATCAAGAATATGCTACCTAAGTACTAAAATATGAGAAACATCATGAACGTGAGCTACGATGGGCGGTAAAGTGAGACGGTAGGCAACTAGACCAATTGTCTCAAGAATCTTGAATTGTCCCACAAAGCGAGGTGCTAGCTTCAAACCCTTTCCATAATGGATCCGACTCTTCCATGAATGCACTCTCAAGAATTTTTTTTTTCCTAAAATAAACTACTTATCTGTCCTATGAGCATTGACATACTTTTTCTACCTATCCTATGCCATAGACACATGCTCTCAAATATACACAACTTGTTGCTCCATATCTCAAAGAATCTTAGGACCCAACATGATGCTATCCTCAAGACTGTCCCAACTCAAAGGTGTATAACAAGGATAACCATACAAGGCTTGAAAATGTGCCATGCCAATAGAACTATGATATCTTTTGTTGTAAGCAAACTCAACTAGGTAGAGATAGTCCTCCCAAAGAATCTGTATATCCATCACATACATCCTCAACATATCCTTTAGAACTTGATTCACTCTCTCTATCTGCCCATCTGTCTTTGGGTGATATACTGAGATGAAGTTCAACTATGCTTTGAGATCATGTTGTAGTGATGTCCAAAGTGCAGAAGTGAATATATAATCTCTATCTGAAATGATCTTCTGGGGAATACCATGTAATCTCACAATGTCACACATGAAGACATTAGCTATAGAACTTGTAGTGTAGGATGACCTCATCGGTGAAAAATGTGCCACCTTAGTGAACTGATCAATGGTGACCATGATAGCATCATTTCAACAAGTAGTCATAGGTAATCCTACTATGAAATCCATAGAGATGATGTCCCACTTCCATGAAGGAATGATATTTCGTTGTAAAAGCCCTGTTGGATGTTGGTGCTCTGCATTGACTCTTTGACACTCAAAACACCTAGCCACAAAATCAACAATATCACTGGTCCAATATAATAGATGTCACAAGTTTGCATGCATTTTCTTGACACTTGGATGTGCCAAGTAAGGTGCACAATGGGCCTCTAATAGGATCAATGTTTGAAGCTCATCTAGTAGTGGTACATAGATCCTTCCTAAATGTCTCAAAACGCCATTTGACTCTAGAAAATAATCTAAAAACCTACTCTCCAATGGTCCCCTTGCATCTATCTCTATGCTCACCTCTTGATACCAAGTACTTGTAGGGAGTGCCTGAAGTATCTAGCTCCTCAAATCCACACTAAGAGTCATAGCTAATGTCTCTTGTTTCCTGCAACTCAAAGCATCAGCTACCACATTCTCCTTCTCCTAAATATACTTCACCTTGAAGTCATACTCACATAGAAACTCCATCCAACACCTCTTCCTAGCATTCAAATTAGGCTATGTGAATATGTATTGTAGACTGTGATGATCACTATGAAGTTCAAATTTGTGTCCGAGCAAGAAATGTCTCCATCTCACTAAGGCATGAACTACCACAACTAACTCAAGATCATGTGTAGGATAATTTAGCCTGTGGTCCTTGAGTTTGCACAATTCATATGCAATCACCCATCCATCCTACATCAATACTGCTCCAATCCCTTCAAGGGAAGCATTTATACACACAGTAAAGTCACCTGCTGGATTAGGTACTGATAAGATTGGTGCACTGGTCAAAAGCTCCTTGAACTTCTAAATTTCTTCCTCACATTTCTCCATCCATAAAAACTTATTTCCTTTCCTCTAAAGGGAAGTGATAGGGTATGCTATTCTGGAGAAGTTTTGGATGAATTTGCAATAATAACTAGCTAGATCCATAAAAATATGAATTTATGAAATGGTAGTGGGTGTGGGCCAATCTACCATTGCCCGAGTCTTTGCAAGGTCTACAGAGATACCCTCACCTGATATGATGTTCCCTAAGTACAGTATCTCTTATTGAAAGAAATCACACTTCGCTGAGTTGGCATAAAGTTGATTATCTATCAAACACTGCAAAACCAAATGTAGATGTTCCTCATACTACTTCTAGGATCTAGAATATATCAATATATCATCCAAGAACATGAGTACAAATTTGTCAAGATAGGAATGGGACACTCCATTCATCAGACACATGCCAATTGATGGAGCATTCATCAACCCAAAATGAACTACTGTGAACTCATAGTTCCCATAGCAAGTTCAAAAAGTGATCTTATCAATATCAACATCCTTAATGCAAAGCTGATGGTATTTTGACTTAAGATTGACCTTGAAGAATATTCTAGCTCCCTTAATCTGATCAAATAAATCATCAATCCTTGGTAAAGGATACTTGGTTTTTATTATCACCTTGTTCAACTTTCTATAATCAATACAAAGGCACAAAGAACCATCCTTCTTCTTCATAAAGAGCATTGGATCTCCCCATGGTGCTACACTCGATCTGATACTACCCTTGGCCAAAAGGTCCTCAAGCTATTGGTGCAACTCACTCAATTCTTAAGTGTTCATATGATAAGGAGCTCTAGAAATAGGCTCTGCTCCTAAAGTGAGGTCAATGCTGAGACCATTATAGGGATACTAAGGCCTATTTCTCTATGAATGATATCTGCTATGCAATTGAAGTAGAGCTTTCCTAAGAGATGTCAAGTATTTGCTATTATGGTAAGCGAGCTCCTTATCCTCACTTATGTCCACATCCTTCCCTAGGTCATCATGAAACATAATGGTCTTCTTGCTACTGTCTATACTAGCTCTATGAGAGCCAAGCCAATCAATACCTAAAGCTCAACTATTGTCACAAACCCTCCTAAGCTTAGCTCACACTTTTGAACTAAAAATATGGGGAAACCTTAGCACTTGAGGCTAGTTCCACTTACCAACCCACATATTTCTTAACTACTTCCAGCTTACACTTAGAAGCTAAATATGGTGAAATAAAAGAGTCTATGGCACCTAAATCAAACAATAAAAAGAGAGGTGTACCTCAAATAGCTCCTACAATCTCAACCATAATCCCCTGATGGTCTTTTTGATGGTGTTCTACTACCACAAATACCCTGTGAGCTCTACCTACATCTTTGATTGTGGGCTCATATGTTGTTGACCTAGAACCTAAATACTAAGATGCATGTTGTGGACAGTGGGCTACAATGTGTCCAATCTGTCCACAAGAATAACATCTTATGTGTCTTTCAAATCCCTTCCTATAGGAGGTGCATTCAACTACTGGTGACTATCCCTACTAGCAAAAGATTGGTTTCTCTGCATAGGCTATGTGTATTGATTTTGTCTATTATGCTGTACATTGTGATTTTTCTTAGAGTTAGAACCACCACCACCACCACCACTCTATGCTTGAGGGTATGATCCCTTCTATTGTTGTTATTGTTGAGGTTGCTACTGGTTTTGATTCCCATTAGCAAAAGGAGGCTTCCTATTCCCACTTGATTTGTGGTTGCCCTTAGATCCTAATGCTATAGGTTCTCCCACAAAACTCTCATGTCCTAGGTTGACACTGTGCTCTACAAGGATGGCTTGATGTACTACATCTTTGAGGGTTTTAGGCTCAAACACCTTAACACCCCCAACTAGATAGTTGTTTAAGCCTCTGATGAAATGTTGTGCCAACTATGTTGGGTTATCACTAATTCTTAAAAAAGGCATGGGCTCATAGAACTTGTGCTCATACTCTACAGTCATAGTGAACTATCTTAGGTTGTGGAACTTGTCTACTCTATGCTGCTTTCATTCCTCTAGTAGGAATCACTCATAGAAGCTTTCCAAGAATAAATCCCATGTGACATTATTCATGTCTATCCCTAGCTTCTTCTCTTTGATAGTCCACCAAGTGGCTCCAAATAGTTCTAGGTTGGTAATAGAAACCTCACTTTGACATTATTGTCAAAGTCCTGAATAGCAAAAATCCAATCAAGAGCAATAACCCACTACTCTACTACATATCCTAAACCCATCCCATTAAAGGGTTTTACCTTTGACCTTTGAAGGTCCTTCATTTGAGTAGATACAATAAATCTCTATTGATCCCTCTAAGGGCTCCTAGACCTAGGTCTATGCTCATGTCCTGCCTAATGTGCTTCATCCTAACCATGAATTAGAGGTAGGTGATCAATGATGGATTTTATCATTTGCCTCAAATTAACCTCCTAAGAAGTAGCATGTTTCTCACTATGGTTCTCCTCTTGATGTTCACTGACATGCTCTTCCCTATTCTCTTCCTTGGAATGCCCTAGAAAAGGATCCAAAAGAATTAACCTAAAGTTTTACTAAGTTTTCTAAACATTTTTTTATTATAGAAAATTAACATACACATCAATCATAAAGTAGCAGAAGCAATAGCATACATTCATATAGAAGCAAACATAATAGATTACATTCCTTAAGGATCCCAAGACATTGAATCACATTTAAATATAATTAATACTAAGTCTAGTAAATACCACATCCACATGAAAGAATAATTAAAAGTCCAAAGTCCATTTAAATAATAGACATTTCTTTTGAATGCCAGTTGGCAATAAAATTCAAATTGCTCAATCATCCACTATACATGTCATAGGGTATGAAAGACTAAAACAATATACATATATAAAAATAGATTACATCATCCCTTTCAGATCCATGATACAAAGTACAATATAATAAATGAAACCATCCATCATAAAGATATAACTTTCCATCATAAAGATATAACAATCCATCATGATACATAAGAATATAATAAAAGGAAATGTAGAGAAGGAAACTCTAGCCATGATATCAATGGACAGATCTCAATGGTAAGAGTAAAAAGTATTACCACCCAACTGCGTGGTAACCCAAAGAGGCCCACTCCCACTACAATAATGAGATATTCTCAAGTCTCAAATTGGATATCAATCCAAATACCAAAAGCACTCTCTAAGTCTAGAAAACTCTAAAAGTAATCTAACTCAAAGGTTCCAAGATAAATTGACATCTACACCTAGAGGCACACAAGACATGTAGAAAACCTACTATGTAAGCCAAAAAGTGTTATCGCAAGAATCAACACTAGAGTTACCCTAGCAGTCTCTTAGGACCTTGGCCCCCTAGTGACCCTATGTGGCACTAATATCCTCTTGTACTGAAAAGGCATACTAACGATGCATGGTCACAACCAAGTATTCTCTCTACTCCCATCCTAGTCTATACTAGCACTTGAGGCATGGGCGAGAACATATAAATACTCTTATGAGGTTCATTTTACTCTCATTTAGTGTAGTGTTTTCACTTATTAAACAACTTAAAATGGGTTATCTTAGCAGCCACTTAGGGCTCTGACCTTCATTGCAAGCCACTTCCTGACATTACATATGATAACCTACCCTAAGTTCATGAAATCACATATCAAAGGATCATATAATATCACCTCTATCTTATACAAGTGATTGTAAAGCATCAAAAACAAATCACATTAACTCATCAGTTCTCTACAAGAAACTGGAAAGTATCGCAAAAATATTGATCAAAGACTCAAAATGGTTAAGTTAAGTAGGTCATAACTTTCATCCCATTGTCCCATAATAACACTAAAAACAATAACCAACAATATAAAAAAACTCATCAAAGAGCATACCAAAACATTACCATGGTTGATTTTAAAAGATCAAGATTAGTTCATCATAATACCACAATCACAAAAATCCCAAGCCTCTCATAGATGTCCTAAAACTAGTCAACACTCTAGTCAATCCAAACCCAAAACATAGACAACATATACATAAAATTGTGTAGGTTTCATAGTTTGGTTTGATTTTGAAAACATATTATTGAGTTAAATGTAAGGTTTCCATTTTTGTTTCATTGAATTTTTCAAGTAAATGAGTTCTCAATTTACCCTACAAATTAACCCATTCATTTATTTGACTCAAATATATAATTACCCCCATTATTTAAAGTCAATTTCCTAAAAATAATCTAAGGATAATTATTTATTTATTTAAATTATTAAAGTAATTCTCATTGATTTTTAAATAAAATAATTTGCAATTTTATTAAAATTAGAATTATTAATAATTGAGTAAATCCACAACCCTATTAACTAATTTCTATTATTAAATAAATAAATAAAATTATATTTAATTAAAATAATTAATAATTGTACATATATAAAATAAATATATTTTAATTAATTATTAAAAATTAAAATAGTTAATAAAATTTATTTAATAAATAATATTTAAAATTAATAACAAATAAAAATTAAAACTCTAATTAAATTTAAATTTAAAAAAAAACATAATTAACAATATTTATTAAAAAAATTGGCGTTTAATTTTATAAGGCTCGCCGGCCTTCCAAAAAATGGCAAACTACTACCCCAAGGCTTGCGATAGCAATGGTACAGAGTACCACTGCTATCGTAGTACTTGCAACATCGTTGCTTTAGGCTGCTAACCAATGAAAGGGTGGGGGGTGGGGGGTATGGGGTTTTCCCCACCCCTTCCAACATTAAATTTTTTAAATTTTAATATATATATATATATATTTTTTTTTATTTTTTTTTTAATTAATTAATTTTATAAAATTTTATAAATATAAAATTTAAAGAAAAAAATTCCATTTTCCATATATATATATATATATATATATATATATATATATATATATATATATATATATATATATATATATATATATATATATATCCAACATCAATTTGATAACGAAAATATGACCAACCAGTCAAATTTTCTCTTTAAATTTTCTTTTTAATTTCAAATCCCTTCTTGATTTAAATCTAAATTACAAATTATTGAATTTAGGGAATTTAAGATATTTGATCTCTACAAATGTAGAAGAAATCTACATGCATACCAATAATTCTAAATTGAAACACTTATCATAAAGAATTATTCAAATAACCATTCCAAAGACACGAAGAAGACTGGAAAAGAAATAACATAATTAACTATGTGAATTAGTTACAAGAATCTACTTGGATTCTGATGCTAACAACACAACACCCAAAAATATTTACGAGAGAAATTTCTCCTCTCAAAACCCTCTCTTTCCCAAAAATTCTTTCTTCCAAAATTCACAGTCCTTCAAAAATGAACTCTCAATCGTTGAAAAGGAATTCTCTCCTAAATTCAAGGCACTAATTGTGCGATCACCCTTGAGGACTCCTTGCTTAATAGTATTTAACTCTTCATTAACTTTTCTTTATCCTTTTATGCACATTTATTGAAATATAAAATATCTTAATTAAATTCACTTGACTTCTCTTTTTAATTAATTTATTAAATTTCAATCTCATGCACACTTTATGCAATCTTCAAACTTTTAATAAATTAATATCTTTTCCATGGTTTACTTCATTTTTGCAATGTTAATTGATAGAATTTTTATTAATTTAAATAATAATAATATTTAGCATTTATTTCAAAATGAACTCTAAATATATTATTATTAAATTAAATAAATTTTATCACGTTCTAAAATAAAAATGATAACTTTTATCTTTAAATTTAATTCTTTTAATTTAATTAATTCTCCAAATGAATTTAATATAATTAAATATTAAAATATAATAACAATTTTCCATTAAATTAAATCATTAATTCAATCATTTAATTTGACTTAATTAATAGAAAAATCACCAAAGACTTATAGGACAAAATACTAAAACCCATCATAGAAAAATATATACAATATCGAACAAAAGGGTTATAATCGTGAATTAACATCATACGACATATTTGGAAGGTAATCAACTCAGATACTTGTCCTAATTTTTCTAGGACAAATGGGATCAAAGGTTAGGATTTTGACTTAAGAATTTATCTCCCCTCTCTTACCATTGAGATAATGCGATAGGGTACGCTCATCTTGGCTATTTAGGGAAGTTGATACCTTGTACCTACCATCTACATAAAATCCACACATGTACAAACACATATATACTAAGCTAAACATGCAATGGTAGGAAGTGGTGCATCATGTAGATCTTGACTAGTAGCTGGCTATGACTCCCTTCCTTAACCACATTAGAAATGTCATACATAAAGAAAATATACATAGACACCATACACATGTAGTATGGGATACGTATCCATAATGAAACACATATGATAATCAATCTAACTAATCATCATCAATAAATGAAGTGATTGTAATAATCATCATGCATACATGAAGTAGAGTACCAAGTAATCTCATCATATAAAAAATTGAATGTGAAACAATATATGATAATCTCAAAATAATGCTACTAATAATCAAGCATAAAACTAGCCTAAAAGAGTTTGGCAATGATAATAGAAATGTAAACTAGGGGCAGGCACTACAAATATAGAAAAAAATTTGTAATTCAACTTATTTGTATCAACACTTAGCTCTCTATTTTAATGTTAGCCAAGTTGTAGTAACATATAATAATAAATAAAATAACAAATGAAATCAACATGCAAACAATTATGACACAATGATTTAATGTAGAAATTGAAATTGCAAAAAAACACTAAGTAACATGCTACCACACTTTCACTCTTTTAAAATGCTTGATTAAGAGCCAACCCTATTAATGGTTACAAAATACACTATTAGAAGTTACCCTATTAATGGATTTAAAATACCCTATTAGGAGTGGACACGTTAGAGGTCTTAAACAAAATCCCATTAGAATGTCACCTTGATGAAAAGGTTTACAACTTGACTTTTTGGTCAACATTGATTAAATGATTTTACTACCATAAAGCTTAGAAAGTCATAGCTATGTTGATCTAATAAATTACAACTCACTTTTCATATTCAAATTTTCATTCAAATAATTCCAAGTTCATTGAGTAGTCTTAATGACATTCTCCATCTTTGATCTTCTTGGTAACACGTCAAGCAATCTTACATTCATCAATTTCTCACTTTTCCATTGCAATTCTTGTTCTTTCATTTCTTTACAAATTTTCCATCCAACTTATAAAACATCTCTCATGCCTCCTTAAATAGATAGGTTTAATATTTTTTCTCTTAAATATAACCTTAGATTTTAGGGTTTGATCGGATTCATTGAATTTGTTCATCACTTGTCTTTCTTCTTCTTTCCATGAAAATTGTGGAAACTTCTCATTGAATCTTAGCCTTAGATCATACATCAAATATAATTCATGTATTAAATATGTTAGCTCATCAATCCTCATCTTTAACATGCCTTGACTATTTTGTAAATTAAATCGTATTGGCCTCATCTCTTGATTCTTTTTTCAAACTATTAATATGTTGACACTCATTTATCACTATTTTATTTGGCTCATTCATCACTATTTTCTTCACCTCAGTCACTACTATTCTATCACACTTTTCTTGTAGACTAGCTTTCCTGACCATCACTATGCTCGATCACTACTTCAATTTTCTTTATCTTGCTCTGTCACTACCATCACTCAACTAGTATTTAAGTTCCTCAATCTTCTTGTTAGTAATGATTAACTTCTTCATTGACCTAGTAAATTATTGCTTAGTCAAAATAATATTTTAATTAACTTATTGACTTGCATCAACCATCTCTTCTATATTTCAACTCATCTTTCTTTATTGCTTAATACAATGATCAAACAACTTATTATCTTTTCAATGACAACATAAAAATTGTTCCAAGTGTAGTTCCAATAATCTCCCTCTTTGGCATAAATGGAAAACACCTGTAGTTACCATGCAATGGGAAAACTGTTCTTTGAATTTTCACTATCAACTCCGTCCATGATATGTATAAAATATTCATTAATATCATTAGTTTCATTCTAGTTATCATACATTCATATGGATCTTTGATGTGCTCCCTCTTTGATATATCTCTCATTTAACTAGTAGTTTCTCATTCTCCTTAGAGATTGGATGGTAAATTAACACACGTCTCCCTCTTTGACAAAAATGCCAAAGAATTTATGTAAAAGTCTTTATCCTCTATACTAAATGATCCTTGAATTATCTCTCATTCTTTCATCACCTTATTTGTTTATCTTTGTCCTTGATTGTATCATAGTGTGCTTCCTTGCAACTTCATCAACTCATGCCTCTATCCTTCTTTTCACATCTTTAGGCAGCTCCTAAAGTGCAATCTTTTGGATCAATTTGTAAGCTATTCTAATCATAAATATTGATACATTGTTGCATCTCTTCTTAGTTTTCTTTAGATAGGGGAATGACCCATAACATACTTATTTGGTACACAAATGAATCATTGGGTAATGGCTTAGTGAGTATATCAACTATATGTTTTTTTGTATTCACATATTCTAGTTTCACTTCTTTGTCTAGTGCTAATTCCTTTAACTAATGATCCTTAATTGAAATATTCTGTCTTTTTGTGCATCACAAGATTCTCAAATATTTTTTTATTAAAACTGTCCAATCTCAACGAATAAATTTAGTATAATTGCTTTTCAAATTTGAGAAATTATAAGAAGAATAAAAATCACAAACCTATCCAAATTTCATGTAAAGCCACATTTGTGAACTACATCCAATCTCGAAATAGAATGTGAAATCCATTCCGCTATCACTTTTAGACTTCACTCTTAGTGAGTTCATGAACCTTTTGATTTTCAATAGTAGATCAAAAGCCTATAAATGACAGCTAATTTTATGATAGTTCACTAATTCAATGTGACATAATGATAAATTTTAATTGAATTTATACATTTTCAATAAAACTATATAGAAATTTTCTTTTAGAAAATAACTTAAGAAAATTTATTAGATCAAATTCTTCTTATTTTATTTTTATTTTTATATTATATAACATCCTTTTATTTTAAAATTATTTTATCAATCTCAATCATAGATGTATCTAAAAGTATAATTGTGGTTGTATGCAGATTATAGTTCTAGATGATTTCTTATCTTTTTAACAAAATATCTATCCCTTTCTATTGTGAAGACCATAATTTAGGTAGGAATTATGATAGATTTGTAATGCAGTGAGAAAATATCTATCTTTTATTATTTAGGGGTGAAGGCCATCCATCACTTTAAGAAGTCCATCTACTACATCATTTTTTTCATAAGTCAATGAAAGGAAGATGATGTCGCATCAATAGAAAAAGTAAAACAAAAATAGTTGGGCATAGTTTTCTATCCTTTTTTGTGATTTAATGTGTGTTGTGTTGCATTTCAATAAACTCAATAGATATTCCCCCCTAATTCAACTCTTCTCTTCCATGAGTCCTTTCAATGTGGCAAATTGTTAGTAAGGTAAAACTAATCTCACTGTCTATAGAAATCAAGTAATCTGTACAAACCCGCAACTATTCTTTGATTTCAAGATGTAGTTTTGATTTTTTTCATTGAATTTTGTAAGAAGAAAAGGGACACAAGATCCCATATTCTATTATGATATATTTAAAATCCTATCAAACTAGAAAATTCTAGGTGGTAATTCATGAACTGGAATGATTAGAATAACTAAATGGGGGGAGGGGACCAGGTCCAAATGTACCAATTGAACTTTTAAAGACTTCAAAAAACTTAATAAAACTCATAAATCCACTAGGTCTATATAGAAAATCTTTTGTAATTCAACTTATTCATATCAATATGAAGATTGCATATGAATAAGTTGAATTATAGAAGATTTTCTATATAGACCACTAAGTAACATGCTGCTAATTTTTCACTCTTTTGAAGTGTTGGATTAAGAGCCAATGTTGTTAAAGGTTACAAAAAAAAAAAAGATGTGACCCTATTAAAGGATTTAAAACACCCTATTAGGAGTGGCCTTCTTAGAGGTCTTAAATAACATTTCATTAGAATGTCACCTTGATGAAAGGGTTTACAACAAGACTTTTAGGGTCAACCTTGATTAAAGTATTTTATGACCACAAAGGTTAGAAAGTCGTAGCTAGGTTGATCTGATAAATTAAAACTCACTTTGTATCTTCAGATCTCCATTTAACTCATTCCTAGTTCATTGACTGGTCTTAATCACATTCTCCATCTTTGATATACTTGGTAACACCTTAAGCAATCTCACATTCATCAACTTCTCACTTTTTCTCTGCAACTTTTGTTCTTTCACTTCTTTTAAAATTTGTTAGCCAACCTATAAAAAATATATTTTTCCAAATTAAATAAATAGGTTTAATATTTTTCCACTTAAACATAACATGTTTAACAACATATCTTAAGGTTTGATCAGATTCATTGAATCTATTCATAATTGGTCTTTCTTCTTCTTTCCTTGAAAATTATGGAAACTTCTCACTTAATCTTAGCCTTAGATAACTCACCAAACATAATTCATACATTAAATTTATTAGTTTATCAATCCTCATCTTCAACATGTCTTGACCATTCTGTAAATTCAACTATGTTAACCTCAAATCTTGAATCTTTCTCAAATGGTTAATATGTTGACACTCGATCATCACTATTTTCTTTAGCTTGATCATTGCTATTTTCTTCACCTCACTCACTATTATTCTATCACACTTGTCTTATACACTAGCTTTCTTGACCATCAGTGTTCTCAATCACTACTTCAATTTTCCTTTATCTTGCTTGGTCACTACCATCACTTGACTAATACTTAAGTTCCTCAATCTTCTATTGAATAATGTTACTTCTTCATTGACCTAGTAAATTATTTCTTGGTGAATCTAATGTTTTACTTAACTTCTTGACTTTCATCAATCATCTCTTCTACACTTCAACTCATCTTTCTTCCCCACTTAATACAATGATCAAACAACTTATTATCTGTTCAAATACTAATTGATCAAGTTATCTTTGTAGTTCTATGATACTTACTCCTCTTTGCTCAGTAACTTTACAAATTCATCTTGTTATCTCTCCTTTAAAATCCTCTTCATCAATAAAATGATCTAGAAATATAAAAAATTAGATAATGTCTTACTAGTAAGGTTTAACATCAATGAAAACATACCAATTGTTCCAATTATAGTTCCAATAATCTCCCTCTTTAGTATAAATAGCAACACCTTTAGTTACCATGCAATGGAAAAAGTGTTCTTTGGATTTTCACTATCAACTCCCTCACATGGTTTGTATCAAATCTTCATTAATATCCTTATTTTCATTCTAATTCTCTTTGATATGGATCTTTGATATGCTCCCTCTTTGACACATCTCTCATTTCACTAGTAGCTCCCCATTATCCTTTGAGATTGGATGACAACTTGACACATATCTCCCTCTTTGCCAAAAATTCCAAAGACTTTATGTAAAAGTATTTATCCTCTATACTAAATGATCTTTTGATACTCAAAGAGATGTCTATTAAGTTACCATCCAATATCTAAGGATAGTGAGAAGCTACTAGTGAAATGACACATATGTCAAAGAGGGAGCATATCAAAGATCCATATGAATGAGAATTAGAATGAAACTAGGGATATTAATGAAGATTTCATACAAACCATAGAGGGATTTTATAGTGAGAATCCAAACAAAATTTTTGTCATTGCATGGTAACTAAAGGTGTTATCATCTATGCCAGAGAGGGAGATTATGGGAACTCAAATTGGAACAATTGTTACATGTTTTCAATAATATTAAGAAGGGGTCAAGTTTGAGTTTCATAAGAAGGAATACTATAATTATTATTCCTCCTTTTTGGTTTTCATGTCTCCCTTAACTTAGGAAATTATTAATAAATATTGGTTTGAATTCAAGGCACAAACTTTCTGGATTCATCTAATTTACATCCTACTATAACTTAGCTTCATAATTGTCATTAGCTCTATCCTAATTTAAAATTTGACATTCATTTTCAACTAAATTATGATCGACACTGCAATAGTTTTATTCTTTCTCAATAAAATAGGATAATGGCATTTTTAGGCTTAGTTAAACCCAAGAGGTGGGGTAGGATTTTAGAAGTACTAGATTTTTTGGTGTGGTTAGTGATGAGTAGAGTGTTGGGAGAAAAAAATTGACTATATCCATACTTGGAGAACAAATAGTGAATTTATTGGGTGTTTAATTTCTTGTTTCATAGGTGTTGATGTCACCCAATAGGATAGGGTGAGAATATGTGAATTAATTTTTTATCCAACTTAGATGAAAGTACTTCATAATGTGACATTCAACATCAGAAATAGGATGGAGATCCCATAGCTGGAAGCTTATATGGATTGGTCTGTTGGAAGTCTTAAATTGGCTAAAATCCCTAAAAATCCTATTTTGACAATTAGGGACCCTATTTTATTTGATAGGTCATGGACAATGATCGCATATAATGTGAAGTTACTTTTGAGATGTTGTAATGTGATTCAGGAGAGGAACAACTAGTGAGTACTTCTAGTATTCAAGAAAGTAAAAAAATGGAGATCCTTTGAATCACCAATGCAACTAGTCATAATGACATTAAATTCATTTTATCCAAGCTAAATAAATCTACAAACCCAAAATAATTCAAGGATTTTTATGTAGCAACAAGATTTGGAAATATAGATGATGGTAAAGACATTGATGAAGAACTAATAGACATATGTCACTCAAGCACATAAAGTTCACTGGGAGATGCTCTAGGTGATGAAATTCTCTTATATATTGGGTTTTACTTCGGGAGTCTAGATTAGTTGCAGCAATGCCATTTTATTATTTTTCCCAGGCTTGGTTTAGTATCACTATTTTAAGGATAAATATTAATCTCATCAAGTATGTAATATTTGTTGAGATCTAATTGAAAAGATCATTGTTGAAAGAGATTGTTGAAGTAGTATGTGTTTCAATCATTGTTTTGTCACTGATGTCAAATCTACTACTTACTAGTGAGATAATTGCTTATAATATCCAGAGACTATTATTTAGTTTATTGATGAAGAGGATCTAATCAATAAGATGTAACAATAGTACCTAGAGGAAAGGTTGAGTTATGGTAAAGAAATGAAGTACAAGGATTGGCTAAGACAATGGTGAAATGATGTATTGATAATTTACTTGAAGTTACAAATATTGGCCATACCAAGAAACATTAGAAGAATAAGAATCACTGAGACTATTTGCAAAGCTTGACCAAGTTGGTAGTGGGTGCCAAGAAAAGATAAGTCATGTCGAGTAGAAAATCAGTTGCTGCCAAGTGAAAGAAAATTCTAGTATGTGTTGAGTAACACAGTTAGTGTTGAGAAAAATGCAATAAGTGCCAAGCATTAGTAAATTGTAGTTGATGTTGAATGTAAACAAAATAGATGCTGGGCAATGTAGTATGTGCTGAGCATTAGAAGGTTAATAATGTTGAGCTACTATATTATTTGAAAAGTCAAGATTCACCAAATCTGAGCTGATAAGTTTGTTTTCTTGAAGTCTATGAACCAAGTGGAAGATACGACTGATAAGATAGTGGTACAAAAATTGAGGTGAACCATTTTTGGGTGAACTTCAAATGGATTCTAGGAGAATTTTCTAGAAGAGACAAGATATGGGATAGATACATTCTATACTACATAATCAATCTAAACCCTAATTAGATGATGAATAATGAAAAAGTATTCTAATTTCCTATTTAAGGAATTTCTAGTCATGAAACAAAAGAGTTGGAGTATCTGATGTCAAGGAAAAGACATAGAGAAGGTTAGAAAAGACCAAGGAAGAACAGAGAATAGAGACTCTACTTCATCAAGTGACCACACTAGTAACTATATTGGTACAACAAGAAAGAAGGCTTAAGGAGATAAAAGCTTGAAGGGTGAAAAAGCTATAAGAGCTAAAAAAGAATGAAATTCAAGCAAATTGAGGACTAAATTGTGATCTAGAATATACAAGATAAGTTTTAAGTTGTGTTAGATCAAATACTCTACTGTACTCTCTAACAATTGTATTAGTTAGGGTAAAATTCTTTGGAATAAGGTTGACTTAATAGTCATTAGAAAATCATTTAACAGGGTGACATTCAAAGTGAATGGTTTGAAGTACTTTAACTAGGCTAACTTTTAATAGTGTGATTGAAATCCCCTAACCAGGTCACATTTAACAGTGTGTGTTCTAACCTTTAACAGGGTTGACCTTTCACAGGGAATCACTTCAGAAGAGTGAAAAAGAAGTATCATGTTACTAGTAGTTTTTTCCAAATTGGGTTTCCACATTAAATCACTATGTCAAGTGTGTGGATGAGTTTTTATGTTTCATGTTTTATTGCTGCATGTTTATTTAATAGTAACTTGCAAGTATCGGTAATAAGCTTGGATGCACATACATATATGCATGTTCACTAAGCTAAGTTAAAAGTTTTAATAGGTACATCTAGACCTTGAATAACTGATTCACCTCCCCTCTTAGTTATTCTAAATAATTCTAACAATTGGTATCAAAGATTTGTTTGTGACTAAACTAGTTTGAAGGTACTAGAAGCACAAATATCAAGATGTCCAAGAGAGAAGTACCCAAGATTAACAGAGACAACTTCCCTGCATGGCAACACCCAATGAAACTACATCTTGGAGGAATAGGAAATCATGTGCAATCCACTATTTTAGTAGAACATGTTGATCCTATTGGAGCTCATATTGCAAAAGATATGAAAAAGAAGAAAGAACATAATCAAGCAATGTTGGAGATTCAATCTACTCTCAGCAATGTCGAATTTGATGACATCAAGGGATGTAACATTGCATACAAGATGTGGGAAGCCTTAAAACCATCTATAAAGGAGATAAAAATGTACAAAGAGTCAAGTTAGAGAGCCTTAGAGGTAAGTTTAACAACATAAGAATGGAGGAAGGTGAGAAAATTGCTCAATATGTTGCTAGAAGGAAAGAAGTTGTGAGTGCTACAAAAGGTGCAACATGTCATATTGATGATGACATTGTTCTAAGTAAATTCTTATGAGAATTATTGCATGATTATGTTATTAGAGTATCTATAGTATAGGAATTGAGATGAATTCCAATAAATAATCTAACTCCTAAATGTTTAGTAGCAAGACTCAGTAACTTTTGAATTATCCAATTTTGACAATTACAAACTAGAAAGTCTTGAATCAGCTTTTAAGGAAAAATTTTTGTTGAAAGAATCTAATGAAAAGAAGCAGAAGAAGAAAAGAAAGATAAAGCATGCATCCAGTGACAATGATATAGATGAAGAATATGTTGAACAACTAGAAGCACTATTGGCAATAAGATTTCACAGAGGTCAAGGAAAATGCAAAGGTAAGTTACCCATTATTTTTTTAAATTGCAATGACGTTGGTCATATTGCTGCAAGATGTACATAGAAGAAAAACTTCAAGGAAGGAAACAAGTACAAATACAGAAGAGAAAATGATAGCAAAGACTATAAAGAAAAAGGAAAAAAGTGCTACATTGTTGAAGAAGATGAATCTAATGAACATGATGATGAAGTAGTATATGCTGCAATGAAGGATAAATCTAATGAGGAGGAGACATCTGCACTTATGACTTATGTAAATAAAAATGAAAAGTGGATCACTGATAGTGGATGCTCACATCACATGATAGGAGATAAAAATAAGTTCCTTACCTTAAATCATTATGATCGAAGTAGTGTTAGATTTGGCAATGATGCTCCATGTTTGACAAAAGGAAAGGGTTCCATTAAACTCATAGAAAAGACCTATTGTGATAATGCTTACTATGTTGAAAGATTGAATTATAATATGTTGAGTGTATCACAACTAAGAAATGTAGGATGCAAAGTTGATTTTGGAAACAAGATTGCCATGATATATGACAAAAATAGAAAACTAATAGGAAAAGGAGACCAAACTAGAAGTAATCTATTTTACCTTGATATAGAGGATGCTACTTGTCTTCAGATGAAATTTGATGATGAATGATTATGACATAGAAGTTTGTGTCATGTCAACTTTGATAACTTGATAAATATCAAAAATTTGAAGAAAGTTAGAGGTTTTCCCAAATTGAAAAAGCTTGATAATGTGATATGCAAACAATGTTAGCTAGGAAAAATGACTAAGTCAAATTTCAAAAGTAAAACTTACACCTCTAAAGAGATAGTAGAGATAGTTCATACTAATTTGTCTGGACCTTTAGAAGTGCAAAGTTACAAAGGAGACAAGTATATAATGTTGTTTGTAGATGACTACTCTAAGATGATGACAGTCATGTTCTTAAAGAAAAAGTCTGATGCCTTTCAAATGTTTAAATGGTTTCTAGCAAGAGCTACAAAAGAAAGAGGTAAGAGTCTAAATTTTTTAAGATGAAACAGAGGACGATAATTCACATCCAAAGAATTTGAGATGTTTTGTTTAATGACAAAGGAATAAAAAGATAGACTTTTGCACCAAGAACCCCTACATAGAATGGAATTGCTAAAAGAAGAAATATTTCAATAATGGACTATGCTAGGACACTTATGATGGAAAGGAATGTTGCTATAAAATACTGGAGAGAAGTTGTAAGTATAGCTGTCTATATCTTGCACCAAGTACTGTAAGAATTTGGTATAGCTTTGATACCATGTAAGAATTTGCCTAAGGGAAAAATTCACCCAAGAACTAAGAACTCAAACACAAGCACAAAATAGACCATAGAGGTAGAGTAAGATCAGAATGATGATATATTCAATGTGCCATGATAAGAGTACACTAGGAGTGCTTGTATATAAAGGCCTCTTAGGAAGCACGTAGAATGTCTCTAGAAACAACTAGGAGATAAGACAACTAAGCACCTTATCCAACATTCTAGATGAATGGATAAGAATGACAAAGTTTTATATGTGTGTAGAAGATTCCTGTGTTGTAGACAACATGTGCTTAAAAGAGGTGTGGACCCCTATGATGTCATCATGAGAACTCACAAGAGTGCACATACTCCTAAGTGTCTCATAAATAAAAATAATAAAATAATGTAAAATAATTAAATAATGCATTAACCTAAGTAAACTTAGTAAGTGTAATAAGTGAATACTTATTTACACCAACACCCCCCCTTAAGTGCAACATAGGGGAATGCCCTTAATCTTATGAAACTAGGATGAAGATGCATAATGGATCTCGACTAGTAGGCCATGTTAGGTACCCATGTACATAATGAAATGTAGTCTCTCATAAAGCAGGGAAAGAGGGAAAACCTCATGGGAACTTAAGCTTATGAAACTAGGACAAAGATGTAGAATGGATCCTGGCTAGTAGGCCATGTTAGGTACCCATGTACATAATGAAATGTAGTCTCTCATAAAGCGGGGAAAGAGGGAAAATGTCATGGAAAAAACCCTCCCCTAAAAAGAGAGATTAATAGGGATGCATGGATGGATGGAGTAATCAAGACCCCCCCATTATGACCTACATATAGTATATACATAAGAGAATGAGAGAAGGAACAGAGATAGAATAGGCTCTCCCACCAAAAGAAGAATGCTGATAAGTGAAAGCTGCTCTAATGAAGAAGCTGGTCCAAGAATGCATAATGGTGTTCCTCCCCGTAAGAAGAATCAAAGGCAAAGCTACACTCTTAAAGATGTATGCTGTCCCTAAAACTTGCTCAAGTATCCCTGTACTAATGCTAATGTTCACCCTATCCAACTATAAAAGAACGAATTTAGATTGGGAAAGGATGTTTATTGAACCTATTCCACTAAAACATCTATCTCCTTTACTAACAAAGAGACCTCCACTAACTGTTGTTCATAAGGATCCATAATCACACAAACCTATGAAGACTAATCATGTAGAGAATGGATATGAGGGTTAGAGTGAGCCCTCAAAAAATATATAGAAGGATCACCTTCATCAATGAGAAGATGTAAGTCCTCAAGTCTATCTCCCAAGTCAACTAAAATTGGAGTTGGAAGATGAGATGTACCATGTTGTGATGGACCTTTCACTATGGCAATGTAAGCATGTGGACTAGACTAATGTGACCTCTCACTATAACTATCGATAGAACCCCATGTGTCTAAACCTGTTGAAGCACTATCGCTTGTGTCACTATCAGTTTCCACTGTGTATGATGTGCAAAGAGGAATAGAGGATAAGATAGGTGAACTTTCCTCAAAGTGAACATCCTTCTCCACAAAAATCTTATGTGTCTCAAGATCCATAAGTTTGTAAGCCTTCACATTGTCTTCATAACTAATGAAGGTACAAGGCCTAGGTGTTAGTGCCTTACAACTCTTGGAAGATAGGTTTGCCCATGTTGGACAATCGAAGACTCTAAGGTGACTCACAACTAGTTTTCTACCACACCATGCCTCGAAAGGAGTCTTTCCATCTAAGGCATTATGAGGATACCTATTAAGTATTTGAGTAGCACTACTAATGGCTTCAACTTCTAATGTAGGATCAATAGAATTGTTTGTTATCATGCAAATAGCCATAGTCTTGAGAGTCATAATCCTCATAGTTGCAACATCTGTCTTGTGTGGACTGAATGCTGGTGAGTTATGAAGATCAATCCTCTCAATTCTAAAAAAATTCTTAAGTCTTCTATCTACATACATATCTATTCTCATTGTCCACCCTTAGTACCTTGATGGCTTTCCTTGACTTGTGTTCAATATGAGTCTTGAAGTCATGAAGCTTATGAACCACTTCACTCTTATGATGAAGGAAGTAGACCAAAGTGAATCTTGAGAAGTCATCAACAAATATAAGTATGTAGAAGCCTTGGCTGATTGAAGTCACTACAAAGGGTCCTGCTAAAACCATGTGAACTAGCTAAAGAACAACTAGAGTGCGAGAAGACTTCCCTTTATCATACTTCTCCTTGAGATTCATATCCATTGAACAAGATGAACACTCTCCCTTAGAAAAGTTGATATTAGGTAGACCTTTGACCATATGTTTTGAGCAAAGTTGTTGAAGAGAGAAAAAGTCAAGGTGACCAAACTGCTCATACCATAAGTTGATGTTTGAAGTAGAGTGAGTCAAAAAGCCTTGAGAAGGAGACTTAGGAACAAAGTGGGAGAAGGAATAAAGCCTCTTGTCATCATTAACTTTCCCCACTACAACCAATGAATCATCTCTAAGACTTCACACCATCACTAAATCTAGAAGGAACTCAACTTTGTGACCATCTCCAAGGTGAGTGATTTGGTAAACTGATAGGAGATTGGAGCTAAGGTTTGGAACATAGAGAACATCTTTGAATTCTCCATTTTCCATTTCCACATTTCCTTTCCCTTCAACTTCCATTTTAGTATCATCTCCGAGAAAGATGTGTGGTACATTTGACTGCTTCAATGAGGAAAAGTCTTCCTTTGAAGAACCCATGTGGTACAAGGCACCTGAGTCAAGTATCCATTCCAAAGAAGAACTTGTGGTAGCCATAAGTGCTTTACCTTTACCCTTTGAAGAGGTTGGTGTTGAATCCTTGGAAGCACCTCGCACTTTTTTCTTCCTGAGTAGATTCTCTAACTCATCGATTCTTTTTTTCTTGCAATGATGCTTATCATGATTTTGCTTTTTGTAATATTCACAAAAGAGGTTGTCCTTCTTTTCATTACTTCCCTTCTTGTTGGAAGAAGAATTGCCTTGTTGAGAGGAGGATTGTTATGTCTCAGATTATGTTTTTTGCTTCCACTTATTCTTCCCATGAGGTTTTCCCTCTTTCCCCACTTTATGAGAGATTGTATTTTCATTTTGTACATGGGTACCTAACATGGCCTAGTAGTTGGGACCCATTATGCATTGCATCATAGTTTTTGTAAGCTTAAGGGCATTCCCCTAAGTTGCACTAAAGGGGGGGTATTGGTGTAAATTAGTATTTACTATTTACACTTACTTAAGTTTACTTAGGTTAATGCATTATTTTTGTATTAGCCACCTAGGAGTATGTGCACTCTTGTGAGTTGTCATGATGGCATCATAGGGGTTCGTACCTCTTTTATGTACATGTTGTCTACAACATAGGAGTTAGCATACTAATTAAGCACATTGTGTCTACAACCTTCTTAATCTTATCCACTCATCTAGAATGTTGGATAAGGTGTGTGCTTAGTTGTCAATGCTTATCTTATCTCTTGGTTGTTTCTAGAGACATTCTAGATGCTTCCTAAGAGGCCTTTATATAGAGGAACTCCTAATGTGTTTACACAACACATCATATATTGAATAGAGCAATGTATTAGGACATACTCTGATTAATTGATCATATTCATTTTTGGTCTATAGTTGTGCTTGTGTTTGAGTTCTTAGTTCCTCGGTGAATTTTTCCCTTAGAAAAATTCTTACATAGTATTAGAGCTATACCAAATTCTTATAGTACTCAGTTTAGGATATAGATAGCTATACTTACAGCTTCTCTCCAGTAGTTTAGAGAAACATTCCCTTCCAACATAAGTATCTTGGCATAGTCCATTATTGACCTATTTCTTCTTTTAGCAATACACAAAAATATAGTTAGAATGTCAATTAATCAGAGTATGTCCTAATACATTGCTCTATTCAGTATATGATGTGGTGTGTAAACACACTAGGATTTCCTATATATAAAGGCTTCTCAGGAAGCACCTAGAATGTCTCTAGAAACAACCAAGAGATAAGATAAGCATTGACAACTAAGCACACACCTTATCCAACATTCTAGATGAGTGGATAAGATTAAGAAGGTTGTAGACACCATGTGCTTAATTAGTGTGCTAACTCCTATGTTGTAGACAACATGTGCATAAAAAAGGTGTGGACCCCTATGATGTCATCATGACAACTCAAAAGAGTGCACATACTCCTAGGTGGCTAATAATAAAACAATGCATGAACCTAAGTAAACTTAAGTAAGTGTAAATAGTAAATACTAATTTACACCAACATGTACAAATAAGGAAAGGTACTCATTCAACACACTTTGAATTATGGCATGGATATACACCCAATGTAAAATATTTTAAAGTATTTGGGACAAATGTTATATTTTCAAAGATATAAGAAATGGTAAGTTTGATGCAAAAAGTGATGAAGGTACATTCCTTGGTTACTCCACAAGAAGCAAAGCATACAAGTGTTTGATTACTAGAACACTAATAAAATTGTGGAAAGTGCAAATGTAAATTTTGATGAATACATAGAAGTTCATGATGATGAACCCATCAAAAGATCAAAAGAATACAACTCATTTGTATACTTCTACAAAGGAATGTCTATTGAAGTAGAAGCTACCAATCAAGAGGAGATCTAGCAACAAGTTTCGGTAATAGTCCAGTCATAGTCAGTGAATATTGAGTTGAATTTAGGAACCGAGCTACATTTAGATGCCAAGTTATAGAATGAAAAAATAGCACATTCTGATTTTGAAGTTAGTATACCTAAAAGACAAGCTGATATACCTAATCGAAATATACATAGTGACTCAGAAGCTGAAAGACAAAACAAAGAAACAAGAATAGAGACAAGACTATCCAAATATGTTAGAAGAAATCATCCTACTAATCAAATCATTGGAAACAAAGATTCTAAACCAATGAAAAGGAATAGACTAAGGAATGAATCATGCTTTATAAGAAAGAAAGTACCCAAAATAGTTAAAGATGCTCTAGAAGATGATGATTGGTACAAAGATATGGAAGAAGACATTGATTAGTTAGAGAAAAACAAAACTTGGATTTTAGTTCCAAGGCTAGATGACAAAAAATATGATTGGTACCAAGTGGGTGTTCAGGAACAAGTTAAATGAAAATGGTGAAATAACAAGAAACAAAGCCAGACTAGTTTGAAAAGGATATGCATAAGAGGAAGGAATAGACTATGGGGATACATTTTCCCCTATTGCAAGGATGGAATGAGTAAGAAAACTACTTGCATATGTTTCCTACAAAGGTTTCAAAGTTTATCAGATGGATGTTAAGTCTACATTTCTGAATGGTATATTAGAAGAAGAAGTTTACATAGAACAACTAGAAGGGTTGGTTGCTGACAACCGTAAGGATAAGGTATGTAAACTGCACAAAGATCTTTATGGTTTGAAACAAACATCAAGAGCATGGTATGAAAGACTTCATAATTATCTTATGAAGATTGGATTTGAAAGAACTAATGACAATAGTAATCTATATATAAAAATAGAAAAATCTAAAGACATTCTGTTATTTGAAATCATTGTTAATGATATAATATTTGAAGGACAAGATGCTTTATACAAGGATTTTGCTAATCAAATGAAACATGAACTTGAAATGTCAATGTGTGGTGAGATCAAATTCTTTGTGGGACTATAAGTTTATCAACTTAAGAATGGCATATTTGTTACCTAGTCAAAGTACATCAAGCAAATACTAAAAACATTTGGACTGAAAGATTCAAAATGAGTAAGCACACCCATGGTAACAAGATATAAACTATCAAAGAATGATGATTCTATTGAAGTGAATCAAACACTATATAGGTTAGTGCTTGGTAAGTCCTAATATTTCATTATCTATTAGAATAGTTTCAAGATTCTCAAAAAATCCTAGAGAAAATCATTTGACAGAAGTGAAAATAAAAATGAGATACTTGAAAGGAATAGAAGAGTTTGGCCTATGCTACAAAAAGAATGAAAAGTTTGATTTAACAGCCTCCACTAATGTTGATTGGGGAGGTAATATAAATGATAGAAACAACACCAGTGAAGGAGTAGTTTTCTTAGGTAAGAGACTAGTTACTTGGACTAGTAAAAAGAAAAGTTGTACCTCACAATCTACAGCTAAAGCTAAATATGTAGCTGCTGCTATAAACTACACAAACATTGTATGGATCAAGCATTTGCTCAAAGGAGTGAAGGAAGACATAACAGAACCTGTGATACTTTATTGTGATAACACCAATGCTATTAACATTTCAAAGAATCTAGTAATGCATGCCAAAACAAAGCACATTGCTATCAAGTATCATAATGAAAGAGAGCTAGTTGAAAACAAAGAGGTGAAGATGGAGTATGTCAATACAAAAGAAAAAATTGCTGACATTTTCACCAAATCATTACCTAAAGATCCATACAAATATCTTAGAGGTAATTTAGGGGTAATACCCCTATCAAAGGCTATTTAATTAATAATAGGACTGTGCTACATCAAATATGATAATTGTCACATATCAAAAATTGATGCAAAGGATCTTACTTTAGGTACTACCTCAAGTAATCAAAGTGTTGAAATCCCAAAATAGTCAAAAGCAAGGTGACAGAGGGAGAAAATGGAGATACTAAAAATTATATATCTACATGATAAGATGTCAAGGTGATATGTCTTTGGCATTGTTGTCAAAGAGGGAGAAATAGCAGAAGCTAATCAACAATCTATGAAGGAGAAAAAGTAGCTAATAGAGAGAAATTGCAGAAGCATAGCTAAAGAAGGATAGCTAAAGAGGGAGAAATAGCAAGAAACTAATCATAATTAGGATGAAAGATAAAAGAGAAAGAATAGAGAAAGTGTATCAAAAGATTGGTGTTGCCTATCATTAGTAAACACATAAGGAAGAAATCCTACTCTATCGTGTAAGAGGGAGATAAGAATGAAAATAATTTGTAACTTACTTAGAAGTTGGAAATTGTAGATGCAAGAAACACTTTTGAGATAGTTTATCTTTTTGGTATTGGCTTACTACTTTTAGTAACCTAGTTAGATTGGTAAAATAACATGATTTACCATTCAGATGATTTGATTGATTAGTTTGGTTTGCCATCAATGCCAAAGAGGGAGATTGTTGAGATCTAATTGAAAAGATCATTGCTAAAAGCGATTATTGAAGTAGTATTTGTTTCAATCTTTTTTTTTTCACTAATGTCAAACCTGCTACTTGCTGGAAGGACAGTTGCTTATAAGACCCAAAGACTATTATTTAGTTGATTGATGAAGAGGATTTAATCAATAAGATGTAACAATAGTACCCAGAGGAAAGGTTGAGTTATGGTTATGAAATGAAGTACAAGGATCTGTTAAGACAATGGTGAAATGATGTATCTATAATCTACTTGAAGTTACAAAGGTTGGTCATACCAAGAAACTTTAGCAGAATAAGAATCACGAAGACTATCTGAAAAGCTTGACCAAGTTAGTAGTGGGTGTCGAGAAAAGATAAGTCATGCTGAGAAAAAAATCAATTGGTGTTGAGATAAGAAAATTACAGTATGTGTCATGTAACATAGTTAGTGCCAAGAAAAATGCAATAGGTGTTGAGCATCAGTAAATTGCAATTGATGTCGAATGAAAACAGAATAGATGTAGAGAAACATAGTATGTGTCGAGCATTAGAAGGTTAATAATGCTAAGCTACTATAATATTTGAAAAATCAATGATTCACCAAATCTAAACTGATAAGTTTTTTTTCTTGAAGTCTATGAACCAGGTGGAAGGTAAGACTAATGAGCTAGTGGTACAAAATTTGAGGTGAACCATTTTTGGGAAAATTTAAAATGGATTCTAGGAGAAGTTTCTAGAAGAGACAAGCTATGAGGTAGATACATTGTATCATACCTAATCCATCTAAACCATAATTGGATGATGAAAAATGATAAAGTGTTTTAATTGCGTATTTAAGGAATGTCTAGTCATGAAGAAAAAGAGTTGGAGTATGTGGTGTCAAGGAGAAGACATAGAGAATGTCAGAAAAGACAAAGGAAGAATAGAGAACATAGACTATGCTTCATCAAGTGACCACAGTAGTTATTACATTGGTACAATAACCAAGAAGGCTTAAGGAGACAAAAGCATGAAGGGTGAACAAGATGTTACAACTGCAAAGAATGAAAGCCAAGAAAATTGAGGAATGAATTGTGATTTAGAATCTACAAGACAAGTTGTAAGTTGTGTCAGATCAAATACTCTACTATAGTATCTAACAATTGTATCAGTTAGGGTAAAATCCTTTGGACTAAGGTTGACTTAATAGTCATTAAAAAATCCTTTAATAGGGTGACATTCCAAGTGAATGGTCTAAAGTCATTTAACCAAACTCACTTTTAATAGGGTGATTGAAATCCCTTAACTGGGTCACATTTAACAGTGTGTGTTGTAACATTTAATAGGGTTGACCTTTCATAGGGAATCACTTTAGAAGAGTGAAAAAGGAGTACCATGTTACTAGTGATTTTTTCCAAATTGGGTTTCCATGTTAAATCACTGTGTCAAGTGTGTGGATGAGTTTTTGTGTTTCATGTTTTATTGTTGCATGTTGATTTAACAGTAACTTACAAGTATTGGTAATAAGCTTGGATACACATACAGATATGAATTTTCACTAAGTTAAGTGAAAAGTTTTAATTGGTACATCTAGACCTTGAATAACTAATTGACCCCCACTCTTAGTTATTCTAAAGAATTCTAACAATTTGTCTCATAGCTTTACTTGCTGACTAAACTAGTTTGAAGGTACTATAAGCACAAAGATCAAGATGTCTGGGAGAGAAGTACCCAAGCTTAACAAAGACAACTTCCCTTCATGGCAAAGACTAATGAAACTACATCTTGGAGGAATAGGAGATCATTCAAAATCCACTACTTTAGTAGAACACGTTGATCCTGTTAGAGCTCCTACCGTAAAAGATATGAAAAATAAGAAAGAAAATAATCAAGCAATGTTGGAGATTGCCTCTACTCTTATCTATGCAAAATTTGATGACATCAAGGGATGTAACACTACATGCAAGATGTGGGAAGGCATGGAAACCATCTACAAATGAGATAAGACTATACAAAGGGCCAAGTCAGAGAACCTCAGATGTAAGTTTGACAACATGAGAATGGAGGAAGGTGAGAACATTACTCAATATGTTGCTAGAATAAAAGAAGTTGTGAGTGCTATAAAAGGTGCAACTAGTCATATTGATGATGACATTCTTCTAAGTAAAGTCTTACAAACATTAGCATCTGTCTATGCTATTAGAGTATTTGCAATATAGGAATTGAGATGCATTCCATGAAATCATCTAAATCTTGAATGTCTAGTAGGAAGACTCACTACTTTTGACTTATCCAATTTTGACAATTACAAACTAGAAATTCTTGAATTTACTTTGTTTAAGGAAAAATTGTTGTTGAAAGATTATGATGAGAAGAAGTAGAAAAAGAAATGAAAGATAAAGCATATATCTAGTGATAGTGATACAGATGAAGAAGATGTTGAACAATTGGAAGCACTATTAGCACTAAGATTTCAGAGAGGTAAAGGAAAATTCAAAGGTAAGTTACCCATCATTTATTTCAATTGCAATGAAGTTGGTCATATTGCTGCAAGATGTACACAACAAAAAAAACTTCAAGGAAGGAAACAAGTACAAAATAGAAAAGAAAATGACAAAAAAGATTATAAAGACAAAGACAAAAAGTGCGACATTGTTGAAGAAGATGAATCTGATGAGCATGATGATGAAGAAGTATACATTGCAATGAAGGATGAATCTAATGAGGAGGAGGCAACTGTAATGGGCACCCCTGAATGTCCCAAAAACTAAACCAAATTGCTGAAAGGAATTATCTCAAACAGTTTGCATTCAACCTCTTATTTCTTCGATTAATGTTTTAAACCCTTATAACTCCAGAAATCAAATGTTTATTTGTTTTTTGTGTTTTGTGCATGGAATTGGTATCATACAACATAAAAAAGAAAGAAACTACTATAATATGCAAAGTGGAAATGAATTGCTACCAATAAAATGTTATTTTCAAAATTCATAAAACCAAATACATGGAAGATTTATCAACTCACTAATTACTTCAGCATTATTGATATAATACTCTAGCCCATGCTTTCAAACTTGCTGCTATAGTACTTTGTCCTTCAATCAGTCCACTACCTTGGTAATATCATTCCCTCAAAGCGGCATAAGCGTCGGACAAGTAGTGAAGAAGATATGAGCAAAATACCAAATTTGCCTGTAGCCGAAAATGCAACTAAACTGCCTGATAATGAAGCCGATAACAAAGAATTCCAAAGGCCAAACCTCGAGGGAACGACATCTAGAATTTTACAAGAGAGGATAAACGTCCTCAAATTCCAAGAACAAAGCTGCAACTCACACACTAATTTCTTCTCAAATTCAACCTGTCTAATGAAGCCACAAATGCTTCCTTTATTCTATTTCCAAGGGTCTGCTCAACTCGTATGGGAAATGTGGGATAAAAGATGTGTAATATATAAAAAATATATTAAAATACCCCTTATATCTCCCTTGGGTACACATCCCCATAAAATAAATATTAAAGTAACACTTTAATAGTTTACAATTAAATTAGACATTACTTTAATAAAACTTCAGGCATTAAAATGTATTAGCAATCAGACTCTGAATAATGCAAGTGATAGCTCATCAAAAAGCTCTCACTGAGGAGTATCGAATCCAATCACCAAAATTGACCTACACTATGTCCTGCCGAGTTACTAAAAATAGTAAGTATGCCTAAAACTAAGTAAATCAACTTCGTTTTGGCCCAAACTGGAAATGACTAGGCCAAAACACTCCAAGATCCCATTAAACCCTTCATTAGCCCTTGGGACCATGTAGAACAAGGCTAACACACATAAACTTGGTCAACTGCTAAAATGGGGACATTACAATCCGGCCCCCTTGAAATTGCTTGTCCTTAAGCAATCTCAGTCCAACCTACTGAATAACCTGCTCACTCTCCCATGTAGAATCTTCCTTCGGAAGGTCTTTCCATCTGACCAAATACTCCTTCACTATCCTATTTCTAAGCTTCCTCTCTTTGGTGTCCAGAATAGCCTCAGGTACTAACACAAGCTTCACCTCCTCATCCAAAGGGGGTAAATCTGTAGAAGGCACTACACTCTAACCAATGGCTTTCTTAAGAATAGACACATGAAACACATTGTGCACTCGATTGCCCTCTAGAAGCTCAAGCTCATAGGTAAATTTGCCCACTTTGCGAATCACCCTGTAGGGACCATAAAATCTAGGTTTCAACTTTTTAGCTCCGCTCTTCTTGAGCGATGACTGACTGTATGGTTGTAACCTCAAGTAAACCATATCCCCTACCTCGAAGCTATGCTCTATTTGTTGCTAATCAGCATACAATTTCTATTGATTCTGGGCCTATTGTATATTCTCTTTGAGCACTTTCAAGATGTCCTAACTATCCTGCAATAAGTTTTTGACTTTGGGCACTATATTGTCCTCCAAAACTAAATCCATGAAGCTAGGTGCTTCATAACCATAAAGTTCCATGAAAGGAGTCATCTTGATGGACATATGATAAGTGGTGTTATAACAATACTCTCCCATATGCAACCATCTGATCCAAGCCTTTTGTTGTGCAGTTACATAGTTCCTCAAATATCCTTCCACCCATTTATTCACAATCTCTATTTGTCCATCTATTTTTGGATGATAACTAGTGCTAGGTGTAAGATTTGTACCACACAACCTAAAAAACTCTTGCCAAAAAAAGCTCATAAACTTACTATCCCGATCGCTAACAATGAATCTGGGCAGCCCATGTAACTTGAATATCTCTCTAAAGAAAAGATCTGCCACTTGTGTTGCTGTGTAAGTGGACAGAATAGCAAAGAAGTGAGAAAACTTCATCAAGAGGTCCACCACCACATAGACGCAATCCCTTCCCTGCACTTGTGGTAAACCAGTGATGAAGTCCATCAAAATACTTTCCCATTTCCTATCAAGAATGAGCAAGGGCTGTAATAAACCTGCAGGAAATGTGTGCTCTCCCTTATTCTATTGACAAACCACACACTCCCTGACATACCTCTGAACATCATCCTTGAGCCCTTTCCATGAAAACCACTGTCAGATATTCCTATAGGTCTTGAAGAGCCCCAAATGTGGGTGCATCATGAAATGCCTTCAGTATCGCCTCTCTCAAATGTGATGACAGAATCAAATAAACCCTATCCTAAACTCTGATCAATCCATCTATCACCTTATAGCGATAATCCTGTATGGTACCTGAAATCAATCCAGAAGCCCAAGCCTCTCTGACATACTCTACTATAATTCAATCTCTCTAATCTCTTAAAATCTCTACCAAAGCACATAAGTGAGGTCTTCGAGATAAGGCATCAGCCACCACATTTTTCTTACCTTTGACAAACTCTATGTCAAAGTCATAAACCTGCAATTTAGTCACCCATTTTTGTTGCCGGTCATTAAGATCATGTTGGCTCATGAAGTATTTAACACTGTTGTGATCAGTCTTGATCACAAAATGTCCACCTACCAAATATGATCAAAATTTGGCCAATGCATGCATTATGGCCAACATTTCCTGGTCATAGACAAAATAACTCTTCTCAACTCCCCGGAGCTTCCTACTCTCAAATGCAATGGGATTCTTCTCCTGCATCAATACTACTCCAATCCCATCACCTAATGCATCACAATGAAGCTCAAAAGGCTTTGTGAAATCTGGTAGAGCTAGAACTAGACATGAAGGCATTACCTGCTTGAAATGCTCAAAACACCTTTGTGCTGCCCCTGTCCACACGAAGGCTCCCTTCCTGGTAAGATCTGTCAAGGGTGTAGAAATTTATGAGAATCCCTTAAAAAACCTCCTATAAAAACCACATAAACCAAAGAATCCCTTAAGCTATGTAAGGTTTGTGGGAGTAGGCCACTCTGCAATAGCTCTAATCTTTTCGAGATCAACCCAAATTCCATCTACACTAATGATATGCCCAAGGTAAAGGAGCTCAGTCATGCCAAACTCACATTTAGATTCCTTGGCATACAATGACTCTCTCTCTAAAATAGATAACACCTCTTCTAGATGATGTAAGTGCTCCGCCCAGGTCTTACTGAAGACCAAGATGTCACCAAAGAAGATCAAGACAAATCTCCTTAGCTATTTCCTGAATACTTGGTTCATACAACTCTAAAATGTAGTGGGTACATTGGTTAGACCAAATGGCATAACCATGAACTCAAAGTGGCCATAGTGACATTGGAAGGCTGTTTTCTCAATGTCCTTTTCTCTCATACTGATCTGATGGTATCCAGATCACAAATCAATTTTGTTGAAGAAGCATGCCCCATGCAACTCATCAATCAGCTCATCAATCCTAGAAATGGGATACCTGTATTTAATTGTTTTCTTATTCAGTGCCCTATAATCGATGCACATGCACATCGTCCCATCCTTCTTCTTTACCAATACTACTATTGAAGCAAAGGGGCTCTTAGTGGGCCTGATATGCCCCATCTCCAACAAGTCCTTGATCACCTTCTCTATCTCACCCTTGTGTTTCTTAGGATGACAATAGGGAGTAATCATAATTGGTTTGGCTCCCTCCTCGAGCTCAATAACATGTTCCATCCCTCTGTCAGGAGGAACCCCATGAGGAATATCGCTAAATACTTTAGCGTGTCTATCAAGTATCTTCTAGATATCTGGTGGATGACTGTTTTCTTGTGGCTCTGGTGAAGTTGGCATAATGTAGCACTCTGCCACCCACTCTATGTCATCATGATGAAAAATTCTCTACATTCTCCTCAAGGACACTACTCTGCAACCTCCATCTGAAAGTCCTCTAAGTACCACAGTTCTGCCCTCATGCTAGAATCTCATCTCCAATTTTGCTAGGTTGAGTGTGAACTCAACTAGTGAAGCCATCCATGTCATGCCGAGGATGACATCATAATCTCCCATGTCCACAACATAGAACTCATCCTCCAACTCGTAGCCATCTCAAAACCTGATGCGAAGATTAGATATCTTTTGACTGCATAATAATATATCACCATTAGCCACCATGAGTCTAAACCCATCATGTTCCTCTGTCTGTAATCCTCTCCTAGCTACCAACTGTGCATCTATGAAGTTATGTGTAGCCCCAGTGTCAATAAGAGATATCACTTTCTACCCCTGGATAGTACCCCTAACCTTAAATGTGATTGCCCTTTGGACCCCTATCAAGTGTGCCAATGATCTATCATCCTTAGGAATGCTACTTTCCTATATAGTGTTACCCTCATCTAAATCAGAGTGTTGATCCTCCCCCTCTAACTCTGACTCTTCTGCTGAAAAATACTCCATTTGATTTGCCTTAGCCTTGAGAGAACATTTATGAGATAAGTCCCAAGGCTCTCTACAATAGAAGCACAGCTTCTTCTTTCAAAGTTCATTCAAGGTTTCATTGTCTAGTCCTTTTGATCCTTCTTTAGGTTTGCTATACTCTTTCTGAAATAGTTTTTTGTCTTTTTCCTTGTGGTAGGAAGAATTTGTTGAATGGTTTTTTCCTTTGTATATCGAAGGGGCTAAATCTCATGCCTTTTCAGTTGCTTCAGCTAAGGTGAGTGGATCATGTCCCTTCACCCAACCTTGTAATGAATCAACAAGACCATCACAAAATAACACTACCAATCTCCTAGGAGAGATATCAGTAACAAGTACAGACAAGCGCTAAAGCTCGACAATGTAAGCATCCACAAAACTTGACTATTTTAACTATGCTAGCTCCTTGAAATGTAACTCAGGATCTCTAGTGTCAAATCTCTCAATCAATGTTTTGGTGAATTCCTCATAGGATGTAATCTGATTATGCCCCAAAGTCACCATGCCATGATGCCACCATTCATGTGCAATGCCATCCAAGTGCATAGCTGTATACTTGATAGCCTCCTCCTCAGGCATAGGATTTAGCTGCAAGTATTGATCTACCTTTTGCACCCAAGCTCGTGCAATCATCTTCCCTAAACCATCATAATAAGGTAAAGAAATTTTTCCAACTTTCTTTCTTAGCTCAAATTTTTGATTCCTCCCTCCTGCTCTAGGCATGTGTCTCGTCCTCAAGTCCATATAATCTCTGAGGGAAATATCTGCCTGAAACTACAGTCCACAAGCCTCCCAATCCCTCCTGAACTGATCCTGTAACTCAATAATCTGCGGTTCATTTACTGGTTGAACTGGATCTCTAGGTGGGAAGGTGGGTAGAAGAGGTCTCAAGCTCATAGTCCGCGCTGGGCATGCAACATGTCTAAAGTTATCAGCCTCATTCCCATTGTTGTCGTGTCCATTATTACCATTAATGTTATTCTCAAGACCATTATTGTTGCCTTGACCTCCATGGTTATTGTTTCCCCCATTATTATTATTTCCCTCATTGTTATTGTTTCTGTTGTTGGCATCACCTGGATTAATATTGACACCCATCTGTCTAGCCATGAGCTACAACATCATGTCCTTTTGCCTATTCTGCTCCTGGTGCATACGCTGCCCCTGCTCTAATGTATCCAATAACTATCTGAGCATTACCTCCCCCTTATTTGGACCGGCATTCCTGCCTCTACCTAATCCTGTATTCCTATCATCTCGATCACCCATATTACTGTCTTGATCAAAGAATATTTCCTCTGTGTCTGTATGGCTGGATTTAATGTCCACCTACATGGTTGTACTAGATTGGTTACTTTGCAAGTCTGAAATCCTATTTTGTCTTGCTCTGGTATCACGAAAATTATAAGGCCCCTGTCGCATGCTCAAACATAAATACTTAGCTTATGTTTTTATTTATTTATTTCTGATTTTAGTGTTTTAACATTTTGTCAAACACTTTTCCCTCTATCTGGCTATTCCAAATTCTCTATAAGACCTCCACAGGATGGTAGGACTTATAGCTCTGATACCACTATAATGGGCACCCCTAAATGTCCCAAAAACTAAACCAAATTTCTGAAAGGAATTATGTCAAACAGTTTGCATTCAACCTCTTATTTCTCTGTTTAATGTTTTAAACCCCATATAACTCCAGAAATCAAATGTTTATTTGTTTGTTGTGTTTTGTGCATGGAATTGGTATCATACAACATAAAAAAGAAAGAAACTACTATAATATGCAAAGTGGAAATGAATTGCTGCCAATAAAATGTTATTTTTAGAATTCATAAAACCAAATACATGGCAGATTTATCAACTCACTAATTACTTCCACATTATTGACATAATACTCCAGCCCATGCTTTTGAATTTGCTGCTATAGTACTTTGTCCTTCAATCAGTCCACTGCCTTGGTAATATCATTCTCTCAAAGTGGCATAAGTGTCGGACAAGTAGTGAAGAAGATATGAGAAAATTACCAAATCTGCCTATAGCCGAAAATGCAACTAAACTGCCTTATAATGAAGCCGATAACAAAGAATTCTAAAGGCCAAACCCCAAGGGAATGATGTCTAGAATGTTACAAGAGAGGATAAACATCCTCAAATGCCAAGAACAGAGCTGCAACTCATACACCAATTTCTTCTCAAATTCAACATGTCTAATGAAGCCACAAATGCTTCCTTTATTCTATTTCCAAGGGTCCGCTCAACTCATATGGGCAATGTGGGATAAAATATGTGTAATATATAAAACATATATTAAAATACCTCTTATGTCTCCCTTGGTTACACATCCCCATAAAATAAATATTAAAGTAACACTTTAATATTTTACAATTAAATTAGATGTTACTCTAATAAAACTTTAGGCATTAAAATGTATTAGCAATCAGACTCTGAATAATGCGAGTGATAGCTCATCAGAAAGCTCTCACCAAGGAGTATCAAATCCAATCACCAAAATTGACCTACACTATGTCCTACTAACTTACTAAAAATAGTAAGTATGCCTAAAACTGAGTAAATCAACTTTATTTTGGCCCAAACTGGAAATGACTAGGCCAAAACACTCCAGGATCCCATTAAACCCTTTGTTAGCCCTCGGGACCATGTAGAAAAAGGCTAACACACACACACGCTTGGTGAACTACTAAAATTGGAACATTACAACACTTATGACTTGTGTAAAAAAAATGACAAGTGGATCATTGACAATGGATACTCACATCACATGACAATAGATAAAAGTAAGTTCCTTACCTTAATCATTACAATGGAAACAATGTTAGATTTGGCAATGATGCTCCATGTCTGATAAAAGGAAGGGGTTCCATTAAACTCATAGAAAAGATCTCTTGTGATAATGCTTAGTATGTTGAATGATTGAATTATAATTTGTTGAGTCTTTCACAACTAAGAAATGTAGGATGCAAAGATGAATTTGGACACAAGACTTCCATGATATATGACAAAAATAGAAAATTGATAGGAAAAGGAAACCAAACTAGAAGTAATTTATTTTACTTTGATATAGAGGATGTTGCTTTTCTTATGATGAAATTTGATGATGAATGGCTATGGCATAGAAGGTTTTGTTATGTCAACTTTGATAACTTGATAAATATCAGAAATTTGAAGAAAGTTAGAGGTTTGCCCAAATTGGAAAAGCATGATAATGTGGTATGCAAATAATGTTAGCTAGGCAAAATGACTAAGTAAAGTTTCAAAAGTAAAACTTACACCTCTAAAGAGATACTAGAGATAGTTCATACTGACTTGTGTGGACCTTTAGAAGTACACAGTGACAAAGGAGACAAGTATATAATGTTGTTTGTAGATGACTACTCTAGGATGATGAAAGTCATGTTGTTAAAGAAAAACTCTGATGCCTTTCAAATGTTAAATGGTTTTTGGCAAGAGTTAAACAAGAAATAGGTAAGAGTCTAAATTTTTTAAGATCAGATAGAGGAGGAGAATTCATATTCGAAGAATTTGAGATGTTTTGTAATGACAAAAGAATCAAAAGATAGACTTCTGCACTAAGAACCCCTCCAAAGAATGGAATTGCTGAAAGAAGAAATATAAAAGTCATTAATGGACTGTGCCAGGACACTTATGATGGAAAAGAAATTTGCTCTAAAATACTAGAGAGAAACTATAGGTAGAGCTATCTATACCCTAAACTGAGTACAAATCAAGAAAGGTACTAATTCAACACCCTTTGAATTATTGTATGGATATACACCCAATGTAAAATATTTTAAAGTATTTGGGAGAAAATGTTATATTCTCAAAGATATAAGAAATGGTATGTTTGATGCAGAAAATGGTGAAGGTACATTCCTTGGTTAGTCCACAAGGAGTAAAGCATACAAGTGTTTGATTACTAACACTAATAAAATTGTGGAAAGTACAAATGTAAATTTTGATGAATACGTAGAAGTTCATGATGATGAACCCATCAAATGAACAAAAGAATAAAAATCATTTGTATACTTCTACAAAGGAATGTTTGCTAAATAAGAAGTTGCAAATCAAGTGGAGATCCATCAACAAGTTTTAGTAATAGCCGAGTCACAGCCAGTGAATGGAAAGTTGAATTTAGGAACTAAGCTACATTCAGATGTTGACTTACATAATGAAGAAACAACACATTCTAATTCTAAAGTTAGTATACTTGAAAGAGAAGCTGATATACTTGACAAAAATATACATAGTGACTTAGAAGCTGAAAGCCAAAACAAAGAAACAAGAATAGAGCTAAGATTGTCCAAATATGTTAGAAGACATCATCCTACTGATCAAATCATTGGAAACAAAGATGATAAACCAATGACAAGGAATAGATTGATGAATGAATCATGTTTTCTAAGCAAGAAAGAACCAAAAATAGTTAAAGATGCTCTAGAAGATGATGATTGGTACAAAGCTATGGAAGAAGAAATTGATCAGATAGAGAAAATAAAAAACTTGAGTTCAGTTCCAAGGCCAGATGACAAAATTGTGATTGGTACCAAGTGGGTGTTTAGGAATAAGCTAAATGAAAATGGTGAAATAACAAGAAACAAAGCTAGATTGGTTTTTAAAGGATATGCATAAGAGGAAGGAATAGACTATGGGGAGAAATTTGCCCCTATTGCAAGGATGGAAGGAGTAAGAACACTACTTACATATGCTGCTTACAAAGGTTTCAAAATTTATTAGATGGATGTTAAGTTTGCATTTATGAATGACATATTAGAAGAAGAAGTTTATGTAGAACAACCATAAGGGTTTGTTGATGACAACAGTAAGGATAAGGTAGGTAAACTGCACAAAGATCTTTGTGGTTTGAAACAAGCACCAATAGGATGGTATGAAAGACTTCACAAGTATCTTATGAAGATTGGATTTGAAAGAATTGATGATAATAGCAATCTATATATAAAAATAGAAAAAGGTAAAGACATTCTATTATCTAAAATCTTTGTTGAAGATATAATATTTGGAGGATAAGATGCTTCATGCAAGGATTTTGCTAATCAAATGAAGGATAAATTTGAAATGTCAATGTTTGGTGCGATCAAATTCTTTGTGGGACTACAAGTTTATCAACTTTAGTATGGCATATTTGTTATCCAATCAAAGCACATCAAAGAAAAACTAAAAACATTTGGACTAGAAGATTGAAAACCAGTAAGCACACCCATGCCAATAGGACAAAAACTATCAAAGAATGATGATTGTGCTAAAGTGAATCAAACACTATATAGGTCAGTGATTGGTAAGTTGCAATATGTTGTACATAGTAGACCTAATATTGCATTATCTATTGAAATAGTTCCAAGATTCTCTACAAATCCCAAAGAAAATTATTTGATGGTAGTGAAAAGAATACTAAGATACTTTAAAGGAACAAGAGAGTTTGGCCTATACTACAAAAAGAATAAAAATTTTGATTTAAGAGCTTACATTGATGCTAATTGGGGAGCTAATATAGATGATAGAAGAAACACCAGTGGAGGAGCACTTTTCTTAGGCAAGAGACTAGTTACTTAAACTAGTAAAAAGAAAAGTTGTACCTTACGATCCACAGATGAAGCTGAATATTTAGTTACTGCTATAAACTGCACAAACATTGTATGGATCAAGCGTCTGCTCAAAGTAATAAAGGAAGAAATAATAGAACCTATGATACTTAATTGTGATAACACTAGTGCTTTAAACATATCAAAGAATCCAATAATGCATGCCAAAACTAAGCACATTACAATCAAGTATCATTATGAAGAGAGCTAGTTGAAAACAAAGAGGTGAAGATGGAGTATGTCAATACAAAAGAAAAAATTGCTAATATTTTCACCAAACCATTACCTAAAGATCCATATGAATATCTTAGAGGTAAGTTAGGGGTAATGCCCCTATCAAAGGCTATTTAACTAACAACAGGACTACCCTGCATCAAATAGGCTAATTGTCACATATCACAAATTGATGTAGAGGATCTTAGTTTAGGTACTACCTAAAGTAATCAAAGTGCTAAAATCCCAAAATAGTTAAAAACAAGGTGACAGAGGGAGAAAATGGAGATAATACAAATTTTATATCTACATGATAATATGTTAAGATGATATTTCTTTGGCATTGTTACCAAAGAGGGAGGAATAGCAAAAATTGGTCAATAATCTATGAAAGAGAAAAAGAAACTAACAAAGAGCAATTCTAGGAGGAAAGCTAAAGAAGGATAGATAAAGAGGGAGCAATAACAAGAAACTGATCATAATTAGGATGGTAGATCAAAGAGAAATAAAAGAGAAAGTGTATCAAAGGATTGGCGTTGTTGATTAGTAGTAAACACATAAGGGAGAAATCCTACTCTATCTTGTAAGAAGGAAATAAGAATGAAAAGAATTTGTAACATACTTAGAAGTTGGAAATTACAAGTGCAAGAAACACTTTTGAGACAATTTTTCTTTTTAGTATTGCCTTATTATTTTTAGCAACCTAGTCAAATTGGTAAAATAACATGTTTTACCATTTAGATGATTTGGTTGATCAGTTTGGTTTGCCATCAAAGCCAAAGAGGGAGATTGTTGAGATCTAATTGAAAAGATTATTGTTGAAAAAGATTACTGAAGTAATATGTGTTTCAATCATTGTTTTGTCATTGATGTCAAACCTGCTACTTGCTGGTGAGACTATTGCTTATAAGACTCAAAGACTATTATTCAGTTGATTGATGAAGAGGATTTAGTCAATAAGATGTAACAATAGTTCCTAGAGGAAAGGTTGAGTTATGGTAATTAAATTAAGTACAAGGATTAGTTAAGATAATGATGAAATGATGTATTGATAATCTACTTGAAGTTACAAAGGTTGGCTATACCAAGAAACTTTAGAAGAATAAGAATCACTAAGACTATCTGCAAAGCTTGACCAAGTTGGTAGTGGGTTCTGAGCAAAGATAAGTCATGCCAAGCAAAAAATCAATTGGTGCCAAAAGAAAATTCTAGTATGTGCCAAGTAACACAATTAGTGCCGAGGAAAATACAATAGGTGCTGAGCATTAGTAAATCACAGTTGATGCCAAATGAAAACAAAATAGATGTCAAGCAACACAGTATGTATCAAGCATCAGAAGGTTAATAATGCCAAGCTACTAAATTATTTGAAAACACAAAGATTCACCAAAATTGAGTTGGTAAGTTGTTTTTCTTAAATTCTATGAACTAGGTGGAAGATAAGACCGATGAGCTAGTGGTACAAAATTGGAGGTGAACTATTTTTGGGCGAATTTCAAATGGATTCTTGGAGAAGTTTCTAGAAGAGACAAGATATGGGGTAGATACATTGTATCCCACCTAATCCATCTAAACCCTAATTGGACGATGAAAAATGGAAAAGTATTCTAATTTCCTATTTAAGGAATGTATGGTCATGAAGCAAAAGAGTTGGATTATGTGGTATCAAGGAGAAGATATAGAGAGGGTAAAAAAAGACCAAGGAAGAATAGAGAATAGAGGCTCTGCTTCTTCAAGTAACCACAATAGTGACTTCATTTGTGCAAAAATCAAGAAGGCTTAAGGAGACAAAAGCTTGAAGGGTGAACAAGCTATCAAAGTTACAAAGAATCAAAGCCAAGCAATTTGAGGATGAATTGTGATTTGGAATCTACAAGACAAGTTGTAAGTTGTGTCAGATCAAATAATCTACTATACTGTCTAACAATTGAATTAGTTAGGGTAAAATCCTTTGGACTAAGGTTGACTTAACAATAATTAGAAAAACCTTTAATAGGGTGACATTCCAAGTAAATGGTCTAAAGTCCTTTAACAAGGCTCATTTTTAATAGGGTAATTGAAATCCCTTAACCGGGTCAAATTTAGCAGTGTGTGTTGCAACCTTTAATAGGGTTGGCCTTTTATAGGTCATCACTTTAGAAGAGTGAAAAAGGAGTAGCATGTTACTAGTGGTTTTTCCCAAATTGGGTTTCCATGTTAAATCATTGTGTCAAGTGTGTGGATGAGTTTTTATGTTTCATATTTAATTGTTTCATGTTGATTTAATAGTAACTTGCAAGTATTGGTAATAAGCTTGGATGCACATACAGATATGAATGTTCACTAAGATAAGTGAAAATTTTTATTTGGTACATCTAGACCTTGAATAACTAATTCACCCCCCCTCTCAATTATTCAGAAGAATTCTAACAATATTAACAATCTAGTCAAGGTTATGCACATTTTGATACTTTAATAAAATTTATTAAATCAGATGCTTGTTGTTATTTCATCATGGATCATGGTTAATGTAATTTTAGCTGGTAGCATTTTTTAAAATTTTGATAAGGTATGGACTAATTTGTCATATAGAATGGAATAGTCTGATTTGAGGGTGTCAAAGAAATTAGTTTCCTTCATAGTTTATTTAAGATTCCTTTTTCTAAATTATATTTAGTTATTTATGGTCTAATAAATTTAATTTATCCTTAGATTTGCTTCATATAAAGGAGGTCAATAGTTAAAGCTCCCTCATACTTTTTTTTTTATAACTAAGATAGATTTCTTTTATGTAGATCTTTCGCTTATAGAGTAATACAAATGAGGTAATTGTGTTAAATATAGTAATTTTATAAAGTAAGAGTTATGCCTAGTAAGATTCCTAAGAAAATAAGGTATGCTTCAGCAAAGAACTTTGTCAATTAGTTGGATCGGTATTTGCTAAATCTAAAATTTTATTACCATCTAGTATTTTCAATTCATCACTCTGGAATTTAGTAATTTTGGGATGTGAATTTAAAAGCTTTAAAAAGAAAAATATGGATACCTCACACTAATAGTTTTTCAATTTACATTCATATTGGGGTAATACATTTAAAACTTCCCCATAATAATTGGTCATCATCATATCGAACTTCATTTACCCCTGAAAAAAGGTGGACTAAATAGTTTAAATGCCTTCTAAGAAATTGTTAAATTAAGTATATTGTTTCTAATCAAGATCCTACATGACACTCTTGAATTAAGACTACTAATAAGAAACTTATCATTGAAATTAGTAAGTAGAATGAGATTTTTTTTGATGCCTTTTTATCCTTTTAGTGGTTTCTTTATAATCTAGTTTAAAATCATTTTCTTTCTCTCTTTTTTGAAGCTTTTCCCACTTTATGTTTTTCTAATTTAAGAATCCTAGGATGCAGGGTTTTGGTCAAGATGATGATGAATGCTCGATTGATAGTTTATTCCCTTTAACCTAAGGGGTCTTCATATTTATGGTTTGGATGAATGGTTATTTGTGTTAGTTTCCTTACCCTTATGTTTTAGATACATCAAATAGAGTCTTCAGCAATTTTGGAAGGGGTTATGGTATTTAGTGATATTGGATGTTTAAAGTCAAGCTCTCAAACATAACAATATCCCTAGATACGATTTGGCCTTGGCTTATTATACATGAATTTACCTCGCTTTATGTTATTGCATATAGGGATATGATGGTCTATTAAGTTAAGGTTTTTATGGTTCTATTTTAGTTTAGGTGCTCTGTACTTTATCCTTTATTCTTTTGATCTTGGGTGATTCATGTGGAACATAACTTTAAATTGGATGGATTGGGTTATGTTTATTTTCCTTGCATTAGGTTATTAAAGATCTCTAAATAACCACTAAATCATATGGATATATTGTCAAGGACTGTCTTGTCTTGGCTCCAATAGAGTCATAGATGTCTTATAATAGAATAATATAGCTATGGTTGTCTGATGGTATTTAGGAGATGTCTCTATTACAAAGAAGGATTGTTTTATTGATCATGTATTTGATCAAAAACCATCCCCTTTTGTTGGTGTGTCATGATACTAGAGTTTTTAGAATACAACAAAATGGGAATGCTTCCTTGTCTAAGATAGTTTTCTTTCCTCAGGGCCAAGTATTTGAATCCTTAATTCATAAGTAATGAGGCTTTGTCAAGTATTTTTAATTTTCTCTATTTTTTCTTACTCTAATCATTGTGTTTCTTATTTTTCCTTAAGAATATAGTGTCTCCCTATATTGTGCTAGAATAAGGATTGATGAGTCACAAATCTTGGTTGATGATGAATAACTATAAAAACCTTTAGTAGCTTTAGTCCTTATCCATTAGCTCATGCAACATTTCATATTCTTGATCAGACTTTGTCCTTCCATCCCTTCACATTCCTATCCTATGCTTACTTTCATTTATTATATAATCAAGAACAAGATATTAGTTCTAGTATAGGTTCAGTCTCTCAATAGGCCCAAGGATGGAGACAATATTTAACCTTCGTAGGCTTGCTACAAAAATCACTTTTAATGGGTCTATTACTGGAATAATGATCAAATATAAGCTAATGCCATCTCATTTTTTGGTTATTAGAGAAAATTTTATAATCTTGGGGAAGGAATTCATTTTTAACAATGATTGGTACAGAGTTCCTTCAAATATTGCATCAATATTTGTAGTGTTGGTGCATATCATGGAGGCTGAAAAATACAAAATAGAGCTTCTATGGAGAAGACTATTCAACAGTGTCTATCTAGGATATCTAAAGAAGATTTTGAATAAAATCAATGAATAATGGATGATCCCCAGACCTTGTAACTATAATTGAAATCTAATTAGTAGGATTAATGTTCCCATGTTTCCTATTGTGTTCACTATGGATCAAAAGAGGTTTACATAGTTGAAACCAATCATAAGGAGGAATGTAGATTTCTTGATGAATATTCTCCATGTTAGATACCATCCCTCCTTTGATTGGATTGATCAATTTATGAATGAAGACCAAGTTGGTTTGTGGGAGGATATAGACAATATCAATCTCAAATACATTAAGCCAAACAATTCCTTTGATGCATTGTTTGATTTAGATATTACTCCTCCATAATATAGCATTCAATATTTTGCGAAGCTTTAGAAATATTGGTGACCAATTGGGATTAATCTCTATTAGGTTTCATTTGAAAAGGGAAATGTTTTTGGCATATCTTGAGCAATGTTATTGATCAATGTGCTATTTTCTTCTACACAATAATTGAAGTTTAGTAGCATGGTTCTTTTGCTTCTAGAATATTATTTTGTTAAAAAATGTTAATACTTCTTATTAATAGGAATATTTAAATAAAATAATATTATGTATCTATATAATGATTTCATTATACATTAATAGATCTAACAATAGATCTTATTCAAGATTTGAATTATAGAAACTTCAAAGAAAGAAAAAATGAGTTAACATGCTTAACATTGAGGAGTCATTAATGGGATACAAATATGTCTATTTTCTCATGTAAATATTGTAAGGCCTAAACCAAATATGCTTATCCCATCTCTTATCTCTAGTGTCCTATTGAGATGGGTTTTGTAATTTAAACATTATAATTATTGACCTTTGGACCTATTACCCATCAAAAAAAAATTAACCCCCACTTTATTCAATCTTCAAAAATCTTTAATTACATATTTTTAGACAAATCCTACCTAATAACTCCCTATACTAATGTATAATAAAATAAACATTACATAGATTAATATAGTTGAAAGTATAGAAAATTGTCTCTATGGTCCTTTCCAACTAAGCTGAAGACAAAGATCATCATTGTGAAACATGAAGGTATTTAGATATTTTATATTAATTCAACCTTTAAAATTCTATACTAAATTTAAGATTAACAAATAAATTAAATCAACTAAATCAATTGTATTTACATTAATACAGTCAACCTAAATATCACTCGAAGAAAGATTATTTGTCTTTTGATTATTATTATTTTATAGTAAAAACGATAGGTATTGGGAGAATATTCTCTTTTACACTTGCTATTAAGAAGTTATATGTGGCTTTTAGTGTTTTTAAAAATATGTTTGATAGTAGTTAAAAGTGTTCATTATTCTAATATCATGATATTTTGATATTATATCATGTTCTTGTTGTTATACTAACAAGAGACGTGATGTGTCATAGTTCATGCCTAACACATAATGGTTGTAGATGTGTAGATGAGTGAGAATAAGATTAAATAGTTCTAAATTAACATTGTGAATGCATTAATTTTTGCCTAGAAATACACTTGTGATTTGATAGGATGGTTCATATTTTTTTGTTAAGTTCTCCTGTTATATTATTATATATTTGGGCATTTAATCCCAAGAATAAGAGGCCAAAGTCCCCAATATGGCACTAACTACCTAATATCATACTATGATCAATACATATGCTTTAAACAAATTTGCACCTTCTACATTGGAAACTTAAAATATGTACAATGGGGAAAGTTATCCATACCAATATCTAAATTATAGAACTTGAAGAAGTGATGAAGCATTTGGAGTATCACATTATATGTTTAAGCATGTTATGCATGCTACTAGAGAACCATAAGTAGTTGGAAAAACTCCCCCAACGACCAATACATATAAATTTGATGTTGATGAATAAATATGATGTAATAAATAAGAAATAGAAAAAAAATATTTAATTTTAATACATAGTTTATAAAAACTAAATAATAATTTACATATCTTTTAGAATTGAAATATTTCTTTTTTGTGGTTATTTCCTTTAGTATGTTTTTTTGATGTAAAATATAATTATTAATTTAATATTGAAATATATATTTAAGTTTTGAATATATTTAAACTAAATGATAACTTGTTTAATTATAAAATATTAATAATAATAAATGATATAATTTATGAATTGTAACACTTATCAATTATACATATTACAAACACTATTATAAAACACAATTAAAAAAAATATTGTTTAATTTATTTTTACAAAAGTAAAATAATAGTAATAATTTAACTACTTTTATTAAAAAATTAAAGTTTAAAAAAAAATTAGAAATTCAAATACAAAGATATAACATATTGAAATTATATTATTATTGAGAATTAATATTGATTAGACATGTGTGAGGTGAAAGATAAATGATTGAAAAAAAAAAAATCTTATCAACTTGTCACAAATGTGGAAAAGATAAAGTTATAATTAATGCATTCATTAATGCAAGAGGAAGTTGTTAGAAAATATTTATATTTTTGTTGTTAGAATTAATGCCTATGGCAGGAACTAATAATGTTACCACTTTTATGTTAAACTATAACTAGTGTTACTTTACACTTCAAATTTCTTAATCTAATATAAAAAAATGATAAAATTTTTGCACTTTTTTTCTTTTACAATAATTTAAGAGAATATAATTGTACTCTTACTTTAATTAGCTAGCCTATTCAATCTGGTCTTGAAGACATTTCATACATATAATGCATATTGTATAATCTTATCAACATATTATGTGCAATGTAGCTGTGAATGCCAAAGCAATCTGAAGCTTTTTTATTTATCAATAATATAGAGGAGAAACATTATAGAGAGAAATATAGAGTAGAAACATTACACTAAGTAGATATTAAGAAGGGGTCTATGATCATCCCTCTATCTCCATTTATTCTCTACAAAAAATCCATGTTCAAGGTAGAGTGTAGGCGGTTCAAGAAAACAAGAAAGTTATGTTATTATTCAAACATACTAAGACTTGATTCTTAGACTAATAGTTTAAAATAGTCAAAGTTAACATGAATAAACAAATTGACAATAAGAAAAGCATTACCTCCACACTTGTAGCCAACAGGCCTATTCTAAAAGTTGCAGCATTTTGGGATGGTGATGGCTATTTTAGGCTTTATTCCTACCTATTGTGCAACTTTAGATAGAATAAAAACATAAGGGCACTCCTTTTTGGTGCTGAGCTTCTTGATGGAATGACAACATCCTTCAGAAATAGGGACATTCTGGTCTTGTGCTGCTTGAGCACATGGCGCCACTCCTAAGGCTGCATTCTCCACTGGAGTTTTTTTGTACTCTTCATCTCCATACACAACCACTATCAAACCCACTAAAACTATGAAGAATAGAGACTTTGAAAGAGCCTGATTAAGAAAAAATTCTCTTATGAAAACCAATTTAGACTTTAACTTTTAGTTTTCTAAGTTGAAGAAAATGTTTTGGTATTTCCTTTCAAAGTTTTTGTATTTATAGGCTAAGAAGTTGAAGAGTAGATTGAAGTAAGTTATAATTTTGTATGTGTGAGAAGGGGTGGCAGTGGAGTGGCAGTGCAATATAGCAAGTGCAGATTCTTTAAATGGAACAAGTAATGATGAAGGACCCATTTTAAAGAATGAATGGATTTGCTATAAATATATAATTTGAGGAGTGTGATGCATCATAGATTCTTTGACACGTGTAAATAATCGTATCTTTCTCCTCCATTAAGAAAAATCCATAAGAATGCCACTATGATGTGCAACTTGCCACCACCGCCTACAGTCACTCCAAAATTTAGTTATATGATGATGTTAGCTAATGAAATAGCCTTGTGCACTCACCTACTAGGGCCCCCAAAAATACATGACAACTTTGAAAAATTGAGAGCTATATAGGACCTTCTTCCCCTGAGCCCCCCAAAAAAATTAAAAGAAAACAAAATAAACATGGAATAAAATAACCTATGGTAACCTAATGGAATGGCTTAAATATGACACACTAAGCTTAATTCCTAGACCAGAAATGTGAAATATTCAAAGTTGACTTATTTTTCCCAAGCTTAGTTCTTTTGTTAGCATGTGATGTTTAAGGGTGGAAGTAACTGTTATCTAACTAGCTAGAAGGACCCCTTGACTAGAATTTGGAAGTAACTTTCCTTGTCACCTACTTCAATTTTTGACACACGATTGGGAAGAAAAAAGCCTAAAATCTCCATGTCGTCATTGGGATAGTTGCATGATCTCAAGAATTTGTATATTTATAGAGTTGTCATTAGAGTGAGAAAATAGTACAAAACTTGAAATGCATACAAGAATATAAGTGACACACTCAACACAAACTAGTGATACACTAACTAAAAAACCAAAATGTAAGTGCCATGTTTTTGGATGAGAAATAGTGACAATCACAATCAATCTACCACCTTGCAACTCAAAATTTGTCCCAGATAATTAACTTTTATAAAAGACCAATAAAGAAACACTTGTAACATTGACTATAATAAAAAAAAAAAAATTAAATAACACCCTTTCACTATCCCTCTCATACCCATATTTCACTATGTTGGGTGCTCAAAAAGCCTACAATTTTTGTGGCAACTAATCAAATCAAAGATTGCCCACTTTCTCATCCACTATTTTCCCCCACTCTCACAAGAATCCTATAAAACCCACGTGAACATTCAAACTATCCCGCACAAATTAAGGCATTCTTAATAATCCAAGAGGAAAACACTAAAAAGGAAAAGAAAAAGGAAGTATCAATGCAATGGAGTTTGTGTTGAAGTCCATGATTGTCATGGTATTTGTATGGAAATGGCTGCAAGGGAGTGTGGGAACACTCCAGTGGAAGCTACAACAATGAAATGACACCACGTGTGGAGGCAAGCTAAGATCAAGAGGCCTCTATTTCTTCCAAATGTTGTGTTGCAACTCGTGAAGTGGTGAGCAATCCATCATGTCTATGTGCTCTCATCAAGCTCGGTGAATCTCAAAAGGTGTTCAATCCATAGGCTACTCTCACCATTCCAAAGCACTGCAACTTTCTGCTCAAGCATTCTAGATACAAGTGTGGAAGTAAGAATATTGAAGTTTCATTCCTTTATTCACATATACATACATTTCCCATTATAACTATATAATAGTATGATGGTTCTTATGGATATCATAGAAACAAAAAAAGAAAGAGACTACCATTTTATTTATTATCCAAAATATGGGCTAAGTTATCTTACATACTCCTCTTCCCATCTCCATTATTGTTGAAATATTTAATGTAGCAGGTCATTTTCCCCTAGAGCCAAATGCCCACCTACCACATTGATGATGTCAAAAACTTTGAATACATGGTACGTGAGTTTGAATTTGAAAAGAGGGTGAAAATATTTTGTAGAGAGACAAAAAGGAATGTTTTTCATTCATTCATTCAAATTCAGTTAGTTGAAGAGTTGTAGAGTATAGAAGTGCAAGAGCATAGAGAAAAGAAGGAAATTGATCAATAGATCTAGTCATCAAAGTTCAAAAGACAGAAGGAAGTTTTTTGTGTAAGTTTTTTGTTTATTGAATTTGACCTATGAGGTAGTGATTGCTCTAGGCATTGTTGTATGCAGCCATTAGAGCTATAAGTCTAAAGGTTAAAGTTTTAGGTTTTACTAGTTTGAAGATTTTACAGTTTTCTAGTTGAAGTTGAATGCTCCCAAATTTTGTAATAGTTTACCACATTTGAATAACAAGCAAGAAAATAGGCATACATATCTTTGTTGTTCTTCTCTTATTCATTATTGCGTGTTTCTCATTTGAGAAGTTCTTTTTTGAAATCTTCATACTTCAGCTCTCTAGTTTTAATGGTGGAAAAATCTAGGTTGTAAGTTTGGTTTAGAGCCAACTCATTTTGGTCTTTACCAAGTCCTTTTCATTTTCTTTCATTGAGTTCTCCCTATAGTTATTACTGAGCTCACTTAACATCCTCTTATGTTGAGCACTAGTTTATAGTGGCTAACAAGCTCACTCAGTATACACTTGTACCAAGTTTCCCTTTGTGTGCTGAGTTCACTTGGCTTCCTCTTGTGTTGAGCTTACTCGACACCCTCCTATCACTTGGCATCCATGAGTGCTGACCAAAATTGTCACTCAACATTGGTTGTTGTTGTAGACACCTAAATCCTTTAGAAAATAAAGTATTTTTATTTTTTGAAAAAGTTGCTGATGACATCATCATTTATTAATTAATTTATTTATTTTTATGCCATTAAATCCCTTTATCTTAATTAAAAATATTTAATTAAGGAATCCCTCCCAAAAATGTTTAAATCTTATTTAAACATTATTTATTTATTTATTTATTATTTAATTAATAAATTGACCAAAAATCCCAAAATAAATTATTTATTTATTTTTTCCCAAAACTTGGCCAATTTTCTTAAGACCACTAACCTCTTCCAAAATTTTGTAATCCTTCTTTAATTTTGATTAAAGGCTAATCTCATTAGTTCCTACCCCTAATCCCAACTCAAAATGTTTAAATTAAGATTAAATATTAATCCTCATGTTTATTAAGAATACTTTAATAAATATCTCCTCAACCCAAACCCTTGAAATAAATAAAACATTATTTATTTCCTAAAAACCTTATTTATCCTCATCCTAGGAAGTTTTAGACTCTTTTAGAAAGTCTTCATCCTCATCCAAAGCCTAGACTCTTCTAGAAGATGTCAATCTTTATCTTTGACCCTAATCTTAATCCCCCCCTGACCTTGTCACATTCCCTAAACATGGGTTAAGACTTTCTAACCCAAGCCAAAGCCAACAAATATCTCCTCCTTCACCCACCCTCATTAAATTCCATCCACTTGCCCATCTCTAACAAGCCTAATCTAATCTTAACCCAAGCCTAATCCAAGCCTTAATCATTTGCACATTCCTAAGTAAAGCTTAAGACTTTCTTAATCCAACTCAAGTCAAAATATCTCAACTCTCTCACAAATATCCCAACCATAAAACTTTATGAAGTCCACAAAGCCATAAATGACTCTTACAAGCCCATTCATTTCTCTTACAAGCCATTATGAGGGTCTTTATGAGCTTTGAGCCTCCTTTGTTGACCCCTCAACCCCTCTTGCTCTAACCAATGGCCCTGTGACATGAGTCACTCCTTGATTGGCTATAAGAAAACACAATCCATGTGCTCTCCTCTCATTCAATCTAAACCTTCCATAAGCTTTCTCCCATCCTTGCATCCTAGCCCTTGATCCCTCAAGCCCTTTGCCTACTTAAGGAATCCTCTCCTAAGCCATTTTAACACAATCACCCATAGTAACAAAGTAATGCCATTTTGATCATGAAGTAAAGCCATAATGCCATTTTTGAGATCAAGTTTTTACATCAAATCCATTCACCCAAGCCAAAATCCATCAAGAACACCATTGAAGCCTTTGGAGAATCGAGCATACATCTTGTCTAATTAGACAAAGCTACTCAACAAGAGAGCTTCTCATTGAGAGAGCCCATTAATGGCTCATATTCTCAATTGAAAGCTCATCTTAGTCTATCTTTAAGTTACATATATTTAGTTTTGTGAATACTTTTGATTTGATATTTAGTGTTCTTTGCATTACTAATCCTCGTATACAGTTGCCAAGAAATTTTTTTAGGGTTGTGATTTTAATTTTCACATGGTATCAGAGCTTTGAGGCCCTAAATCCATAGTACATTAGGGATTTTTTTTCTAGGATGTCTAACATGGTAGGAGATGCAAGAAAGATATGGCAGTAGCCATCGTCCTTTAATAGACAAAATTATGATGCATGGGAAAAGAAGATGAAAACCATAATAGTTGTAAATGATTAGTGGGAGTTGTAATTAATGAGTTCAATGATGTGATAAACCCAACTCAGTATGCTTCCCTTACCAACAATCAAAAGACTCAGCTGAAGGAGTCAAGGAGAAAAGATGCAAAGGCATTAAGTTTGATTGAGGCAGCAATGACAGAGACAATTTTTCCCAAGATTGCAACAATAAATTATGCAAAGGAAGCGTAGGACATCCTTGAGATGAATTTCAAGGGAAATGATAAGGTTAGAGTAGTAAAGCTACAAATGATCAAAAAAAAAGTTTGAGAACTTTTTGATGAGGGCCAATGAACCTATTGTAGAGTTCAGCTCACAAATCTCCACTTTGATAAACTAGCTCAAATCAAATGGAGAAGATTATGATGAGAAAAAAATTGTAGAGAAAATATTGAGGAGTTTACCTTAGAAATATGAAAACCTTGTAATGGCAATAGAGGAAGCAAAGGACCTCACCACATTGACCATGGATGAGTTGATGGAAACTCTTCAAACCCATGAGCACTAGATAAACAGATCAACAACTACTTCCCAAGAGAAATCTTTCAAGGCTCAAGAGAATTCAAGAGGCAGGGAGAGAGGAAGAAATGGCTCTGGTAGAGGCTCATAAAGTAGAGGTCATGGAAGGAATGGTCAAAGGAATGCTAGTGCAAAAAGCTTAGGAAGAGAAAGCAACCAAGAGGGAGCAAGTACCTCTCAAAATAGCTCTATAGGAGGTACAAAGAATTACAACTCCAACAAGAGCAATGTTGAATGCTACTACTATGATAAGTATAGGAATTACGCAAGTGAATGCTGGAAGAAATAGGGTGATTAGTCAAAGAAAAATGTTAATGTGGCTGATGTGAACATAGGAAATGCAAACAAACCCGAAGCCTTCATCATGTGTAACATCAGTGAAGAAGGAAGCCCCAAGCTATGGTATGTAGATAGAGGTTGTAGCAACCACATGAGTGGTAATGAAAGTTTATTTTCTTTCATTGAAATACTTTTAAGTCTAAAATTAAGATGGGAAGAACGATTCTCATAGTGGGCAAATGATCTATCATGGTCCGCACCAAGCAAGGTGGGAAGAAGGAAGTATAGAATGTGTATTTTGCCCGCGATATGAAACACAACTTGATGAGTGTTGGAAAACTCATTCAAAATTCATACAATGTGCTAATGGAAATTGACAAGTGTTTCATTCATGAGAAGGATGGGAGTAATAGATTACTTGCAATAGTTCAAATGACAAAGAATCGAATGTTTCTGTTGAAGATAGAGACATGTTTGTCTTCTCAAGTCAATACTACACCTCCCAAGCATGCATGTATAGTAGTACATCAGCAATCAGCTCTTAGGAGCATGATTGAAGACCCCTCCAAGATTTGGCATCTTAGGTATGGGCATCTAGGCTTTGTTTTTTTAAATTTTTTGTCCAAGAAAAGAATGGTAGATAGTTTGCCAAGTATTGTAGATTCAAATGACAAGTGTGAGGCTTGCATATTGGGTAAACAACATAGGCTTCCCTATAATTTTGGAAATTCTAAAAGGGCTATAGAACCATTAGAATTCATGCATTCTAATTTGGTAGGCCATATACAAACTACTTTTATTGGGGGGAGTACTTATTTTATGATGTTCATAGATTATCTCAATCGTAGGACATGGGCATATTTTTTGAAGAACAAATCTAAAGCATTTGATAATTTTGTTGAATTTAAAGCCCTGGTTGAAAAAGAATGTGAACACTATATTAAGGTCCTAAGATCAAATAGAGTAGGGGAATGTACCTCCAATATGTTTGTAAATTTTTGCAAAAAAAATGGCAAAAGAAAAGAGCTTACAACCAGTTATACTCCATAGCAAAATGGAGTGGCTAAGAGGAAGAATAGGATAATTTTTGAAATGGCTAGAAGCATAATGAAAGCAAAAGGACTACCAACTAAATATTGGGGAGAAGCTATAGTAACAATGGTATATTTTATTAGTAGGTGTCCTACAAAATTATTTTTTGACAAGATACCTTTTGAGGCATGGTCAAGGAATAGATAGATAGTTGAACACTTGAGAGTGTTTAGATGTGTAGCATATGCACATGTGCCCAAAGAACAAAGGAAAAAGCTAGATGATAAAGGTGTAAAGTGCATCTTCATAGGTTATAGCTCAAAATCAAAGGCCTATGGATTGTATGATCCAATCATCAAGAAGATCATCATTTCAAGAGATGTGGAATTTATTGAAAATTAGTCATGGGATGGCTCGATAGATGAATCCTCAAGCACTTCAAGTAAAGTGTCTACTATTGAAGAGGAAGAAGATGACATTGGTGATCAGCAAGAAGATGGAGTAGCTAACATGGATTGTAGACAAAGGAAAAAAGGGATGTAGTCCTTAACATGGTGAGCAACAACTTTGAGCACATCAAGACAACCCTGAGCTAGTATGCAAAACATTAGCAGTAGTAATACTAAAAATTTAGATCCCACTCTCATATCCCTATTTCCAAGAAAGACCAAGAGTATAAGGGAGATATACCAAGATGAAAGGTATGGTGAAGATTATGATGAGAGTGTAAATTTTGCATTATTTTCTCATAGTGATCCAATTTATTTTGAGGAAGCTGTGAATGAAAAGAAATGGTGTAATGCCATAGATGAGGAAATAGATGCCATTGAAAGAAATGAGAAATGGGAGTTAACTACTTTGCCTCCCAAGAAATAGGTAATTGGAGTGAAATGGATTTACAAGACCAAGTGCAGTGCTGAAGGGAAAATAGATAGGCATAAGGCATGATTAGTGGTAAAGGAGTACAAGCAGTAGTATGGCAGAGATTATGATGAGTCACATGCACTAGTTACAAGAATGGAAATCGTGTGTGCTGTCATAGCAATTACAACCCAGAAGAAATGGAAGGTATATAAAATGGATGTAAAGTCTGCCTTCTTAAATGGTGTATTGAAAAAAGAAGTATATGTGGAACAGCTACCTAGTTATGAATTTTTGGGTGAAGATCACAAGGTGTATAGATTGAAGAGAGCTCTATATGGGCTCAAGCAAGCTCTAAGGGCATGGTAAAACAAGATTGACTCATATTTGATGAGCAATGGCTTTAGTAAAAGTGATGGTGAGCCCACAATTTACATGAAGGCAGAAAATGGTAATGTGTTGATTGTTGTCTTGTATGTAGATGACTTAATCTTCACTAGAAATGAAAATTTCCGAATTGATGAGTTCAAAGAGACCATGAAAAATGAGTTTGAAATGATAGACCTAGGTCTCTTGAAGTACTTTCTAGGAATAGAAGTAAAACAAATGCATAATGGCATCTTCATCTCTCAAGGAAAATATGTAAGATAGATCTTGGAGAGATTCAAAATGAAAAATAGTAAGGTAGACCCAACACCAATAGTAGTAGGTCTAAAGTTGAGCAAGGAAGATTGTAGCAAAAGTGTGAATCCAACATATACAAGAGTATGGTTGGAAGTTTGATGTATTTGACTACAACTTGGCCAGACATAATGCATGCAATAATTTTTATTTTCAGATTTATGGAAACACCAAATGATTCCCCTTAGCAAGTGGGAAAGAGAATTCTAAGGTATGTGAATGGTACCAAGGGATTTGGGATTTTGTATACTACAGAAAATGATTTCAAGTTGGTTGGTTACACAGATAGTGATTGGGTTGGAAGTTTAGATGATAGGAAGAGCACTTCTAGATACATGTTTCATATGGGATTAGGTGCAATTTCATGCGCATCCAAGAAGCAACCTATTATTGCTCAATCTACAGTAGAGGTTGAGTACATAGTAGCAAATTTAGTAGCATGTCAAGCTATTTGGTTAAGAAAGATCTTGATAGATTTGAATGGCAGGCAAGAGGATCAAACCACAATTTATCGTGACAACATTTCCTCAATTGCATTGTCCAAGAATCCAATCTTCCATGGCAGAAGCAAGCATATAGAGATCAAATATCATTTCATCGAAGAGTTGGTGGAGAATGGAGATATTAAGATGGAATTTTTCAAGTCTAGGTAGCAGCTAGTAGACATTTTTACAAAACCTTTAGGCATTGGAACTTTTGTATACCTAGGAGAGTGTCTTGGTCTAGTTGATTTGGATTAGGAGTGATCCTTGTTTGGTTTGGCTTAAGACAAATGGGGAGTGTTGGAATATTTAATGGAGCAAGTCATTTTCCCCTAGAGCCAAATTTCCACCTACCACCTTGATGATGTCAAAAATATTGAATGCATAGTAGGTGAGTTTGAATTTGAAAAGAAGGGGAAAATATTTTGAAGAGAGATAAAAAGGAATGTTTTTCATTCATTCATTCAAATTGTAGAGCAAAGAAGTGCAAGAGCATAGAGCAAAGAAGGAAATCAATCAGTAGATCTAGTTGTCAGAGTTTAGAAGGAAGGAAGTTTTTTTTGTGTCTACAGTTGCACATGTTTTCTCTTGTCATTCAGTAAATTCATTGTTTACTGAATTTGACCTATAAAGTAGTGATTGCTCTGGGCATTATTGTATGCAACCATTAGAGCTATAAGTTTAAAGGTTAAAATTTTAGGTTTTACTAGTTTGAATATTTTAGAGTTTTCTGGTTGAAGCCGAATGCTCCAAGATTTTGTAATAGTTTATCATATTTGAATAACAAGCAAGTAAGCAAACATAAATATCTTTGTTGTTCTTCTTTTATTCATTATTGCATGTTTTGCATTTTAGAAGTTCTTTGTTGAAATATTCATACTTCAGCTCTTTGGTTTTAATGGTGGAAAAATCTAGGTTGTAAGTTTGGTTTACAACCAACTCATTTTGGTCTTTACCAAGTCCTTTTCATTTTCTTTCACCTAGTTCTCTCTGTAGTTATTACTGAGCTCACTCGACATCTTCTATTGTAGGGCACCACTTTGTAGTGTCTACGAAGCTCACTCAGTATACACTTGTGCCAAGTTGCTCTTTGTGTGCCAAGTTCACTCAACTTCCTCTTGTGCCAAGCTTACTTAGCACCCTCCTATCACTCAACATCCATTGGTGTTGAGAAAAACTGTCACTCGACATTGGTTGTTGCTGAGCAAAATTTTTAGGGTTGTGATTTTAATTTTCAAAATTATAATCTTTTGTTTAATATAACTTGTACAAGTTTTCTTGAAAATGGTTGAGTTTCTCTTCTTTGTGTTTTATAGGCTATACACTACCATAGAGACTGGATGGAGTATTAGTGCTTTGTGGGATGACTTCTATGTATACTACTGAAGAAGTTAGTTTTATTATATAGTATTTGTATTTTAAGTGTATATATATAAATAAAGAGCCCAACTTTTGGTTTGCTCAATTATCTATGTAAATATCACAAGCTTATATAAACCTTATTTTCTTTCATCTGAATCGATCAGAATCTTAACTTGTTTTCTTTCATCTGAATCGATTAGAATCTTCTTTTATTAAGCACTCTATATCATTTTGAAATTAAATTTTATTAGCAGTCTTTCACATGCATTTTAGGAATATACCTAAGTATTTTCTAATCATTTTTTCTAAAATTAATTGTATTAATATTATTATTTTCAATGGTGCCAATAAAAATTTAATAATAAGTATTACATATAGATTATATACAAAATGACATGGAAGATATTTTTTTTGGAAAAATTTTAAACTAATTTATTTAGTTATTTATTAAATTTATTTTATAGTTAAAGTATAAAGATTTTATATTATTGATTAAAAATTACTTTTCATTATTAAAATTAAATTTAAAAAAAATTAAAGTTAAAATGTTTTGTGATGTATAAAATTAATCATAAGTGTATTTTATAGCAACTAATACAAATTTCAATATATTTTATTATAATATTCACTATTAAAAATAATATTAGAAATTCTTTTAAAATTGATGATGCATTTATGTTTAAATTTTTTAATAGTTTAGGCAATTAAATTAATATTTAAATATATGTGTTTTTATAATTTATGTTTCAAAAGTACAAGTTTAATTTTAACTAGTATGTTTTATAAATATTATATTTCTAATATAAAGTCATAAATTAAGAAAATTTAAAGTTTTCATTAAGATAATCAAATAAAAAAAAATATATCATAAACTTCACACTAATTAACTAAGAGGGAGGGTTGTAATTAATTATTTTTTGTCTTAAGCTCAAGTAGACTATAACATAGGACCTCCCCACATGATTAATGTTGTGTTTTAGGCTCTTGAGATCTAAAACTCATTTTGAGTATAAATGTGTTAGACATATTTTCTTATTCTAATAAGAATTTTGACCTTTGTGGACATTATGTATTTGAAAATCAAAATTCCTTTAGGGAGAAATAAAATTAATAATTGAACATTATTCACTAAAATACATTTGGTCCTATGCATATGGAATTAATTGAAAATTATAGATATATTGTCTCTTTAATAAATATTTTTTCAAGATAAGTTTGGTTAAATTATGTGAGGAAAAATCTAAGGTTTTCACCATGCTTAAAATAAATAAATCTTTGGTTGAAAAGGGTATTATAGTAGAATTGAGGTTTGATATCTAACAATGAAAGGATATAACCTTCAAGATAATTTGATAACTTCTAGAGCATCTAGGTCTTGTTAGCTAGAAATACAACTTGTATACTCCTCAACATAATGGACTCGTGAAAGGATGAATTAGAAAATTGTAGAAAGAACAAAAAGCATGTCAAGTGGTTCACATCTTGATGGATGCGTTTAGATAGAAGCTAAGAGTACTACTTGAAGTGTTGAACGGATCTCCTTATAAGGCTCTCAAAAGAAGATCTAAGGGGGTTTGGATAGGTAATACACATTTTGTGTCACATGTAAAAGCATTAACATTTGGTTGTGAGTTAATACTCATATGTAGAAATAAAAATAAACTAATTTGGATGCAAAAACTAAAAGACATATTTCAATAAGATGTGAAAATAATGTAAAAGGTTAATAACTTTAGAAACATTTCTTCAATATCACAGCAAGAGGAGCGATAGTAATGAAGTACTGAAGTATTGAAGTTGATAGTAACTTCTCTCATTTCTCCAAAAAATTTAGTATAGGTTTAGGGTCCCTTGGCTCCCAAAAATTTGTAGCAGCTATTCTCACTATTGGAAAAATAAATTCAGTGAAGAATTGAGTGTAAGGAGTTGAAGAAGAAAGTTCTACTTTTGTGTAAATGCCATAATCATGAGGCTCATTCCCTTGTAGAAGCCTCTACCACAATGACATTGTCTCTAAACCATGCAAAGGATGTATGTATGTATGTATGTATATGTAGATATGTATACATGTATGTGTGTGTGTGTGTGTGTATGTGTGTGTGTGTGTGTAGAGATCTTGTGGATTGTGGAGATCAATGGAGATCTAGGATTTCATTGTCATACCCTTGTGATATTTTTATATGTATATATGTATGTATAGGGTATGTGCAAGGTCATGGTGTGCCAAAAAGTGATGATCTGAAAATTATGTAGTTCTAAAATACCTCAAAGCATTTCAAAATCTATTCCAACCCTTTTACCACCTATCATGATACCAAATCAAAAAATTAATGCATTTATAAGGCCTATTATATCTTTGAATACCAAACTTACATGGTCAACTTTTAAAATGTGTTTTTGGCCTATTCTTGTGTGTTTTTTTACTTCAAACATGTATATAAAAACTTTTTTCCACCCAAATTTGATGAACAGAAAAGGGTTTCTTAAGAATGTTCTTATCTTTCCATAAATGTAATGCCCATCAAATTACAAGTTCAATAAGTAATTATTACTTATTTTCTAATCGAGTTACGTATAAAGTGTTGATTGAAACACTGATTGAAAAATAATTATAAATTTCAAATGGTACAATATTTTGGAAATCCAAAAAATGCATCACATTCTATGCTTCTTCTATTGTAAGGAAAAAAAAGAAAAATTAAATTTTACATAGTTATGAATTAGTTAAGGTGGTCAAACACAAGATTTTTTTTATTCCAACAATATTATAGTAGAAAATTCATCATTAATTATTTATTTATATTAAGAATACCCAAAAATATGTGTCACATCTAGGCATGAGTCTACTTCTTATATCTAGAATCTTATTTAAAATTATTATCATTTGATTTTGATTAAGGTGGCTAGACACACATCTATTTCTTATTTTTGTCCTGAACATTTTGTACTATTGCATTAAAATCAAATTTTTTGACCAATGAATTTTAATTTTTTTTACACAAGGCCTAGTAGTTTAGAAACTAAATTCAACTTCCTAAAGATTCTTTTCTCTCAAATTTTTGATAGAAAGTTCATTTAACAAGTTAAAATTTGGACGTCAAGTTGACATAACCCTGATTTCTAATTTTTCAATGCCACTTAAGGATATAGTTTGGTTGACCATGATCCTGCACATACCCTATATACATATATACATATGTATATGTATATATGTGTCTATATATACATATACACACATATGTGTGTGTCTATGTATATATGTATGTATATAAATAAAGAGATCTTAGCACAATAGAAAAACAATAAAGCTCACTCAACACATAGCATGGACACAAATGTGATGGCAATGCCCATTGGTAAGTATATTCCTCTCTCTCTCTCTCTCTCTCATTTTTCATGTGTTTATTTGACTTGAACTATTATTTCTTAGGGGACATTTTGTAATATTGGATTTGTTTAATGTAGGAGGCAATGAGGACATTCCTAGATGTACCCATGTAATGAATTGACTGTTAGAAATAAAGATGGGCTTCTCTTGAGAGTAGGAAGAGGCGATGAGGACATTCTAGTCACTTTAAACATTGATCCATTCTTAAAGATTTTATATGTTAATGGGGAACTTAGATTTTGGGGAGGGGGGACAAATGAGCTTCCACCTTCATGTGGTTGGCCCTAATTAGTAGAGAATATTAAACTATTCTCGAAACTAAGTGAAGTTCAACATTAACTTATAATTGCATGACAACTAACATATGTAAATCTCTTGGTTTTAGGCAATATAGAAGGACAACATAGTTCAATATGTAATCTCAATTTATATGCATATGACATCAGGTGATGAAAAATGTAATAGGTTTACATTATTGTTAAAGGTCTCTAATTAGGTATTTTAAGTTATAGACCATCAATAATATTATTCATGATGGTCTAGAATTTTAAAAACTTAATATACCTATTAAATAAATGTAATTACATGTTGTTTTTATTTAGCTTCGTCCGTTGTCCGTGCATTTGAACACAACTGCACATACATTCTCAATTCAGAGTGGCAAAATCTTATTTTGAATGTGACCGGAAAATGACATGCACCAGAAGATGAGAAATGATCTCACTTTTGTAGGTCTAGAACTTTTTTTTGTACTTTAATGATAGGGAATTTAGATGGGGGGGGCATTAGGGGCAAATGAGCTTCCAACTTCATGTTGTTGGACCTAATTAGTAGATAATATTAAACTATTATTGAAACCAAGTGAATCTCAACATTAACCTATGATTGTATGACAACTAACTATGTGAATCTCTTGGTTTCACGCAATATAGAATGATGCCATAGTTCAATATGCAATCTTAGTTCATATGCATATGACATTAGGTGGAGCTAAAAAAACCCAATAGGTTTGCATAGGCCTATTATATAAATGTAAATGTGTTGGGTTTTTTTAGCTCCACCTATTGTCCATGCATATAGAACACAACTGCATGTGTATTCTTGATTCAGAGTGAGAGTGAAGCTCAATATTAACCTATCATTGCATGAAAACTTATTATGTGAATCTATGATTGCATGACAACTAACTGTATGAATCTACTATGAGCTATGAAAGCATCATAGCTGACTTTGAGCCAAAAAAATATATTTATTAATACAACAAGCCATTTCAATTATGATGGCCTAGTCTGATGGCTATCCATCTCTCCCACATAATTATTGTCACATACCCGTCGCTATTGCGATGACATAGTCCAATGACTATTCCTCGCTCCCATAGCATTGTTGTTGCTTTGATGTCGCACATGTGATGATGACCCTGATGCCTAGCTATCACAATTAGTGATGGTGTAAAGATGAACTCTTTTCATGGTTATGATAGGGTATGTGTAGGATTATGGTCAACCAAACTATGGCCTTAAGTGGCAGTGAAAAACTAGCAAATTAGGGTTATGTCAACTTGACACATAATTTTAAAGTGGTTCTGCACTTTATATCAAAAAGTTTTAAGAAAATAATCTATAGGAAATTGAATGTAGTTTCTAAACTACTAGGCCTGATCTTGAGAAAAAAATATTTGATAGGTCAAAAGTTTGGATTTTAATGTAGTACTATGAAAATTTTAGGGCAAAAAAAAAAGTAGGTGTATTTTTTACCACATTAATCAAAATCAAATGATAATATATTTTAATATAATTATAGATATAAAAAGTAGACTCATTCCATGATGTGACACATATTTTTGGGTATTTTTATTTGGAATAAATAATTAAATATGAATTTTCTACTATAAATTTTCTAGAATAAAAGAACTCCCATGTTTGACCACCTTACTAATTGAAAACTTTACCAAATTAAATTATTTTTCCTTCTAATTGGCAAAGTATAGAATGTGATGCAACTTTTGGATTTGAAAAATGTTATACTGTTTGAAAGTTATAACTATTTTCCAATCAGTACGTCAATCAACACTTTACAATCATCTTCATTAAAAATTAACTAATAAATACTTATCAAACTCAGAATTGGATAGAAATTATATTGATGGAATCTTGAGAGTGTTATTATAAAAAAAAATTCATTTCATTGAATTTTGATGAAAATAATATTGTCAAATGGCTACTTGAAGTTTGAATGTTAGTGAAACCCTTCTCAAACACGTTTTTTGAGTTGACCAAATAGGTTTGGTAAATACCAAGCCTAATCATGTAGCCAATTTCATATTGGGTCGGATACTCGATATGAAATTAGGTACTTGAAAAGTCCCAATTTTCCAAATCTAAGACTTTGGAGGGAAACCACACACATTGGAATTTTGGAGGGAAACAACACATATTAGAGGGAAATGAAAATTTGGGAAGTGTGGATATTATTATTTTTATTGTTACATATGATTATGATTATTATTAACTATTATTATTATATATGATTATGATTATATTTATTATTATTATTATTACATTGATTATGATTACTATGATTAACTATTATTATTGCATATGATTATTATTATTATATAGTATTATTATATTACTATTATAATATATAGTAACATGTATGATTATTATTAAATATAATATAGTAATATACATGATTATTATTGTTATATAATCTAGTAATAGATTATTATTATATTAAAATATAGAGTATTATATTATTATTATATTAAACTATAAAGTATTATATTACTATTAAATATAATATTGTCATGAAATACATTGAAAAGGGTCATAGGGCCCCTAGGGACATGTTGTCATCAAATACGTTGAAAGGGGTCATAAGTTAAACTATGACACATTACCATGAAATGCATTGAAAGGGGCCATAGGTTAACCTATGACCCCTTTCAATGCATTAGAACCAACCAAATGGGTCCCTAGCGGTCCTAGGACCCCTAAGGACATATGTTGTCATGAAATGCATCGAGAGGGATCATAGGTTAAACTATGATGCCTTTTGACATATTAGAACCAACCAAATGGGTCCCTAGGTGGAATAGGGCCCCTAGGGACATATGTTGTTATGAAATGTGTTGAAAGGGGTCATAGGCTAACCTATGACCCCATTCGATGCATTGGAACCAACCAAATGGGCCCCTAGGGGTCATAGGTCCCCAAGGGACATATGTTGTCATGAAATGTGTTGAGAGGGGTCATAGGTCCATGCATTCAAACCAAACAAATTAGTCCCCCCTAGGGACATATGTTGTCATGAAATTTGTCGAGATGGATCATAGGTTATTCTATGACCCCTTTTGACACATTGGAACCAACCAAATGTGTCCCTAGGGGTACTAGGGCCCCTAGGAACATATGTTGTCATGAAATGCATCGAGAGGGTTCATAGGTTAACTTATGACCCTTTTCAACCCATTCAAACCAATCAAATTAGACCCTAGGGGTATTAGCACCCCTAGAGACATATGTTATCATCAAATACATTGAGAGGGGTCATAGATTAACCTATGACCCCTATCGATGCATTGGAACCAACGAAATGTATCCCTAGGGGTCTTAGGGCCCCTCAGGACATATGTTGTCATGAAATGCGTCAAGAGGGGTCATAAGTTATGTTGGAATTAAGTCATATTTTTTATTAGTGAAAACACTTATTCAAAATTTCTATGGTTACCAAACTCTTCAATCGGTCTCTAGTGTTTGCCATGTAATTCAGTGGTTACCAAGTTTTATAGTTCATACCAAGCATTCCAACAGTTACCAAGTGAATACATGCAGTACGAAGTCTAGTAGTTCTTAGAGAGTAGTTTAGTGGTTACCAAGCTTTGTAGTGTGTACTGAGTCATCAGTTCTTGCGAAGCAAAGCTTTGTGTTAACCGAGTGATCGGATGACTAATGTTTATTGAGTGTAGGCATGGTAAACATGGAATTTAGTTTCAACCAAGTGACATAGTATCTACCAAGTCACTAGTGTATATCGAGTTCAAATCTATGTTGGAGTGATTAGTGTGGACCAAGTCTCTACTTCTACTGAGTGCATGATGATGTCAAGTAATGATAGTAGATGTTGTGTATCAAAAATTCACCAAGTTTTCTTTTAGAACCTGAGTTTCTACATTTGGGCCAACTCAAGTATATGTGTGTTAACTTGTGTATTGGCTGACCTTGTAATTATGAGAATTGGGTTGGTATATATGTAATGTATTATATCATACCCAACTATAGTAATGGTTTTTGATGTAAGAAAATGTGAATATGATGATAAGCATGCGAATGTGAGTCAGCAACAGAACAAAGTGTATAGCTAGGTCAAATTAGGAGTAGTCAAGTTTCATCTATCAAAAAGAGGTGATCAATATTTCAAGGATCTTAATCAGCAATTCAATTGTAAGTTAGATGTACTATTTCATCCTAATAGGTGAATCAGTTTCAAATCCTTTAACAGGGTAGACTTAACAGTCTTTTCTTAAATCTCTTTACCGAGTGCATACTTCATTGTGTATTTGTAAAACCTCTAACAAGGTGGACCTAGCAATCCTAATTCCTCCTAATAGGGTAGATCATTAGAAGTGATCATTGTAAGCCTTAATAGGCCAACTTTATACTATAGTATTGAAGTTTTGTGGGTATCATCCCCCCCCCAGTTTTACTTTTTATTTGGAAGGTTTCTGGGTCACCAAATATTGTGTTCAAAGTGTTTTGTTCTTTCAGCTCATGCATGCAGTAGATTAGATCTATTGATAATAATTTTTTTATGTTATTAAGTGTTGAACTTGCCAAAATTTTTGAAGTTACTGATTCACCGCTCCCCACTTAGTAACCTAGCTAGTCTTCATAATTTCCAACAATTGGTATCAGAGAATTGTGGTTCTTAGGATAAAGTTTGACAACTTCAGCAAATATCAAGGATAATGGAGATATTCAAACTTGACAAAGCTATTGACAATGAAAAGCTAGATCTAGAGATGGCCATAGCTCAACTCAAGAAAGTAAAAGAGCATCTCTCTCAATCCCTAAAAAGAAGGAAGAAACTTGCAAATTAGATAAATGACCACTAGTATGTTGAAAAGAATATTGATGACTTTTTTCACTCAAGTAGTTTAGATGAAGCAAATGATGCAATCAAAGAACTCCTAGAAAAGAATGGCTCCCTACAAGAAGAGGTAAGAAAATTGAAAAGAGAACAAGAAATTCAGTCAATAAGATTGCATGAAATCTTATAGTAGAGAAATAAGGCAAAAGAGGACTTGGAGGTAAGGAAAAATGAAATTCCAAATCAATCCCTTCAACAAGAAAGTCTTATGAATTAGCTCTCCAATGCAAATGAATAAATCATGAGTCTGAGATTTGAAAATGAAAGGTTAAGGAATGACTCAAACACTGAAAAGAAAATCAATGAAATGATGAAAGTTGATCTAAATTCTGAGAAGCGACTCAATGAAAGAATAATGAAATACCAAGTAGACATGGAGCAATTGAATCAGCAAAATAAGCAGAATCTTTATAGGCAAAAAGGCAAAGCAGGACTTGGATACAAAGAAGAAGGTGAATCCTCCAAACAAGGTGCTCAAAGGAATCAAAGACCTACTTGCAATTACTATGGTAAGATAGGTCATACATAAAATAGATGTTGGAGTAATGGAAAGGAAAAATTCAATGGAAAATGCTATAATTATAGTCATCATGGTCATAAAGCTAATGAATGCAAGAAGAAACCAAAGTTTGAAGGAAAATGTCACAAATGCAAGAAATAAGGTTAGAAGGCATCTAAATGTAGATCTAAACCATTCAATCCAATTGAACAATTTTTAAATGCAATATTTGGTTAGGACTACAATACTTGGTGTAGATTTCATTAATATGGAGAATATGGACACATTGGCATAAATTGTGTTAGACATCACATGAGAAGAAATGATACTACAATAAGATATTACACATGTAATGAACTTGGTCATATAACTAAGAATTGCATGACTATAGGTAGATTTGAAGATGAAAAGAAAGAAAAATCAAATAGCATCAGGAAGTAGATGAGATAGTAGTGGATTCCTAAATCTACTAAGCAAGCTAGTTCAAGTGATGGTAGTCAAGTCACTGAAGAAGTGGGTGACTCCACCATTTCCAATTAAGTTCTTAAGGAAGAATTGGAACTGTATTTTCAAGGTTACATCTTAAATAGTTCCAATTGAAAGGAAGAAAAGATCCAAATTAGTATTCCAAATACAAAGGGATCACAAAGTTCAACATCAGTAATCACCAAGTAAGGTTGGGTCATAACAAGTGAAGCCAGGAGTAACAAGGTTTTGTTTGGTATCCGAGTTACAAGCTTTCACCAAGTGATCTATATAGAAGTGGATGATAGGATGTCATGCACTATGTCATTATGGTTCTAATTATATTGAGCATTAATGGGAAAATTTTATGAAAAGGTAGGAATTCAACTTCATTTCCACTGTAAATTCAGCATATTAAGAACATAGTGATTTACAGAGCATACTAGTGACCTTGAGCATAATTTGCAGCATAATTTTTTTGAAGAATTTTATTAGATTATTGAGTTATCATGGCATCCAATAGTAGAAACATCATAGCAAAGAAAGAATCTGAAATTTTAGTGTGAGGTGTTGAGTGGAAAGCTCAAAATTTCAAATTGGTGCCAGCAACCGTAGAATCCCTCGACCCAAATGATGCTCAGTCATAGATACCACCACAGGTACTTCTTATTAATGACATTCAAACTCATTTCAAATGTGCGATTTAGGATATAGGAACCCTAGAAATGGATAGTGCCCTGAGTGAACTCTATGTGGATGGAATTCTTAAGCCCAAGCATAAACACTTGGAAGAAAAAAGTTTAACCCATATTCCTCACCTACCACAAAATTTTCAAATTAAATGGATTAGGTATATCTTAATTCAAGTTCACAATGGTCAATTGTGGTTAGAGTAGCTAGTTTTTATTACAAATAAAATGATTCATCACATTACTAGTCTCCCAATGCTTACCAAGCTAAAGTCACAAAAACCCTAGGTTGAGATGAGCTTCAGAAGAAAACCCTAGCTAAGTGGGATGGTAGAGCAATGAGAATTAGTAGCATATCTAACATAGAACTCAAATTTGGCATTCATGTCATAGCTCATAAGATTTATAGCTCAAGTCGACTCAATAGTGTGTCGTGTGAAGCAGTTGACCTAGCTAATAAGGTTGTTAAGAAGAATTTGGCATATGACCTAGCAGACTTGATGTTGAAGTAGCTAAAAAAGAATATGGAAAGCAATAAGACTTCAAAGAATAATCCATGCAAGTTTGGTTCACTATTGACATGTTTGTTCTTTTATGTTCAAAATTTCTTCCCCTCTAAAGGCACAATTGTATGGAGAAAAGACACACCCATCTTATATCAAATAAATGAGTTTATAGCTGAAATGGGTGAAAATTTTGATAGCATCGTGGACAATTATTTTGAAGCTTTCTAGGAAAAAATGAATGATAGGTTTAGAATACCATAAAAATTGATTGAAAACTATAAGGAGGATGTCTATTTTATGGTTGATAGTGATAGGGTATACATCCAGGCAGTAAGGCCTAGAATAGTGCAGGTAAAACCTCTTCCTTATGAGGTTAATAGTGATGAGGAAAAAGAAATAATTGAATCCCTAGTTAATGAGCCTATAGATCTAAAAGAACCTCTCTTTGGAACCTATGATGAAGCTAAAGTAAGAATAAAACTTGAGATCAAGCTTCCATAGATGGTGAATAAAGGAAAGAAGAGGATATCAAAGTTGAAAACAACAAGTGCTCCTCTTATGATTACCAAGGGAAAAAGTGAAGATGTGGAGGAATCTAATAAAGAAGAGGAATTAGAAAAGGAAGAAGAGCCTAGAAGAAGGAAAGGCAAGGTGATTATAACCAACCCACCTAAGCCCTCCATAGTAGTATTCTCAAGAAGATCCAAGAAGAAAGGTGGCAGTGATGTTTTGTTTAGTAAGCCCCCTCTCACCTTCCAAGAAAGATTGAAGCAATTGGAAGAAGGTGCTGGTATAAAAAAATTCAAAGCATTAAAGTATAAGACTAGAATAGAGGCTGAGAAGATGTAGATTGAGGAGTTGGTACTAACAAAGATGGGAAAATGGAAGTATTCCCCTAATCAAATTGCACATCAAATTTCTAATGAGCTATTAGAAAGATTAAAGTCAAGATGGGAATTAGCCATGAAATTAGAAAAAGACATATATGAAAAAACTCTATGATAGTTGTTATTGAGCATTACCAATGCTAAGGTAAAAGAAGCCATGAAGAAAAATGAAGACAAGATGACTATTAGATTTCATACTTGTTTAATTTTGGTGTTGTTTAATTTTGGTGAAAGATATAGAGCAAGTAGTCAAGGATGCTACATCTATGTGGAAGAATATTTATCATCTACACAAACCAAATGAAAATACTATTGAGATCAAAGATGATGATGATGACAATGACAAGGATGAAGAAAATGAAGAAGACAATACTCCTTTTGTCACCATTAATGTTGAAGAATATCAAGAGTTGATGAAGGATGATGAAGAAGGAAAAGAGGATGAAGGTAAAGAGGAAGATAGGAAAGAAGAAGAATAGAGTGATCCGGTTAAGATAGCTATGGCTATCATAGCCTCCCTTCCTCACTCTCTAGCAAAAACTACAATATCATCGAGCATGGAAACAACTTTTGCAAGTTTGATTGTGACCATAATAGATTCGTCAAATGTCCAAACACTCTTCACTCCCTCTCAGCTCAAAGTAACACTAGCAAAATTTTCTACTACTTAATCTATAGAGCTGCATCCTTCCTCTTCTTTAGTTCTTGAGTCAGGTTCATCAATAGTAAGTATAGTTTCTAGTTCTACAGTTTTGGATTCTTTAGTTTTGCATGTTGTAGTAAGTTCTTCAATTGTAAATACTTCTATCAGTATTCCACCTATAAATACTTCAATTTTGGGAAGTTTGGCAAGCACATCAGTTTTGGATTCTTTTAGTACTCTAGTAAGTATTCCATTAGTAGAAACCATACAAGTTTCTACTGCTAGCCCTACTATTTCCACTATTGTTTTTGTTTCAAAATCTAAAGCATTAATGTCAAAAGTTGAACCAAAGACACAACTAAAACTTTTGATTAGTGGAAAGGAAATAGAAGGAGATATAGATCTAGATAAGGATATTGAGATTCCCAAGTTGGATTTTGATAATGCTACTATAGATCAAATGAGATTAGTAGGTCAACTTCTTAAAAAGAAAGCCAACTAGAATCAACTAAGAGAAGAGAGAGATAGAGAATTCAGAATCATTGAAAGTGCTAAAAATATTTTGATAAAGGCTATAGGTGTTGATGTTGATTCTTCTCAACACATTTTGTTGCAATTAGAAGAGGCAGTTAGAAAATTCAATGAGGACTCCAATGGCCAGGAAAAGCTAATATAGAAAGCAAAAAAGAAGTTTGATAATAAAGTACTTGAGCATATTGCAAAGCAAATTTCCATGTAGTAGGTAGAACTCTCTTCAATTTTGGAAAATCTTGAAACCTCTTACACAAATGTAACATCTCTTTTTGCTAAGTTATGTGATGTTACCAAGCATACAAAAGAAATAAAGATCAAATTGAATAGGATTGATGACGATCTAAAGGCTAGTGCACAAAAGTTACAGCTTCACCCCAGTTTAAGTTCTTCACACCACATGAGGATCAAATTCCTATCAGATATGTAGGTAGAGTTATTGAGAGAGGAAGCAAGGATCTAGTCTACACACATATACATTCAAAACCTTCCTATCATGGATAAAATGCAAAAGCATATTTCTTATTCTAAAACATTGATCCATGACAATAATTTTCCAATTGCAGATCATATGATTGAACTCTCTACAGAATTCCTAGTTGCACTTCAAACCTAAAAATTTTTGCAAGAAAACTAGGATAGGACCTTAACTCTTATTCTTAAGGCACATTCTAAGTTTCTCTCACATTTTGGTATCTCTATATAAGTAGATTGTGTATAAATATTTGACATTATCATCAAAAAGGGTGAGAGACATGTACATTGTATGAGGGAGATATATAAAAAAATTATATATAGAAAAATTATGAAGACAAATTTTGAAAAATCTCAAAAAATAGCATGCCATAAAAAGTGTTGTACATAATGCTAATAAGTGTTTTTGTCACTAATACCAAAGGGGGAGATTGTTGGCATTAAGTCATGTTTTTTATTAGTGACAACACTTATTCAAATTTTGTATGGCTATCAAGCTCTTAAATTAGTCTCTAGTGTTTTCCATGTAATTCAATGGTTACCAAGTTTCACAGTTCATATCGAGCATTCCAATGGTTACAAAGTGAATACAGGAAGTGCGATGTCTAATAGTCCTTACTGAGTAGTTTAGTGGTTACCAAACTTCATAGTATATATTCAGTCATTAGTTCTTGTGAAGCGAAGCTTTGCATTAACCAAGTGATGGGATGAGTAGTGTTTATCGAGTGAAAGCATGGTAAATGTGGAATTTAGTTTCTACTGACTAACACAGTATCTATAGAGTCACCAATGTATACCAAGTTTGAATCTACATTGGAGTGATTAGTATGGACCGAGCATCTACTTCTACTGAGTGCATAATAATGCCAAGTAATGATAGTGGATGTCGTGTATCAGAAATTCACCTAGTCATCTTTTAGAACCTGATTTTCTGCATTTGGGTTGACTCAGTAATATTGGTGTTAACTTCTGCATTGGCTGACCTTGCAATTATGAGAATTGGGTTGGTATATATGTAATGTATTGTATCATACCCAATTGAAGTAATATTTTTTGATGTAATAAAATGCAAATACGATGACAAATATGTGAATGTGAGTTAGCAGCTAAGCAAAGTGTATAGCAAGGTCAAATCAGGAGTAGTCAAGTTTCATCTATCACAAAGAGGTGATCAATATTTCAAGGATCTTAATTAGAAATTTAGTTGTAAATCAGATCTACTATTTCATTCTAACAGGTGAATCAACTTCAAATCCTTTAATAGGGTAGACTTAATAGTCTTTTCTTAAATCTCTTTACCGAGTGCATACTTCATTGTATGTTTGTAAAACCTCTAACAATGTGGACCTAGTAGTAATTGCTCCTAACATGGCATCAAAAGTGATCATTGTAGCCTTAACAGACCAACTTTATACTGCAGCATTGAAGTTTTGTGGATATCATTCCCATCTTAGTTATACTTTCTATTTGGAAGGTTTTTGAGTCACCAAATATTGTGTTCAAAGTGTTTTATGCTTTTAGTTTCTCATGCGTGCAATAGATTAGATCTATTGATGATAATTGGTTTATGTTATAAACTACTGAATTTTTCAAAAGTTTTGAAGTTACTAATTCACCCATCTCCTCTCCATAACCAAGCTATTCTTAATTATTTCCAATAGGCTAACCTATGACCCCTTTTGATGCATTCAAACCAACAAAATGGGTCCCAAGGGGTCATCGAGCACCTACGGACATATGTTGTAATGAAATACATCAAGAAGGGTCATAGGTTAACCAATGACCCCTTCTGATTCATTTTAACCAACAAAATCAATCCCTAGGGGTCATAGGGGCCATAGGGACATATGTTGTCATGAAATGAGTTGAGAGGGGTCATATGTTAACCTATGATAACTTTTGATGCTATGAAAGCAACCAAATGGATCCCTAGTGGTTGTAGGGACCCTAGGAACATGTTATTATGAAATTCATTAAGAGGGGCCACACATTAACCTCTGACCCCTTTTGACAAATTCAAACCAACCAAACACTTCCCTAGGGGTCCTAGGGCCCCTAAGGACATATGTTGTAATGAAATGTGTTGAAAGTGATCATAGGTTAATCTATGACCACTTTAGACACATTGGAACCAAACAAATGGGTAACATATGTTGTCATGAAATGCATCGAGACAAGTCATAGATTAACCTATGACCCTTTTCAACACATTAGAACCAACTAAATGGGCCCCTAGGGGTTGTAGGATCCCAAGGGACATCTATTGTCATGAGATGCATCAAGAGGGATCATAGGTTAACCTATAACCCCTTTTGTTGCATTCCATACAACCAAATTGTTCCTTAGTGGTCCTAGGGCCCCTAGGGACATATGTTCTCATTAAATGTGTCAAGAGGGGTCATAGGTTAACCTATAACCCCTTTAGACACAGTGGAACCAACCAAATGAGTACCTACAGGGTCTTAGGAGCCCTAGGGCCATATGTTGTCATGAAATGCATTGGTAGGTTAGAACCAACCAAATGGGTCCCTAAGGGCCTTAGGGCCCCTAACGACATATGTTTTCATGAAATACATCAAGAGGGCTCATAGGTTAACCTATGACCCTTTTTGATGCATTGGAGCCAATCAAATGGGTCCCTAGGGCCCCTAGGGACATATGTTGTCATGAAATGCATCAAGAGGGGTCATAGGATAACCTATGACCCTTTTTGATGCATTCGTACCAACCAAATGCATCCTTAGGGGTTTAAGTAACCCTAGGGACATATATTGTCATGAAATGAGTCATTTTGATGCATTCAATGCAACCAAATGGGTTCCTAGCGTTCCTAGGGCCCCTAGGAATACATTTTGTCATGAAATGAGTCAAAAGGGGTCATAGGCTAACCTATGACCTATTTTGATGCATTGGAATCAACCAAATGGGTCCCGAGCGGTCCTAAGGCTCCTAGGGACATTTTTTGTCATGAGATGCATCAACAGAGGATATAGGTTAATCTATGACATCTTTCAATCCATTTGATCTAATCAAATGGGTTCGTAATGGCCCTATGGACATATGTTGTCATGAAATGCATCGAAAGGGGTCATAAGTTGACCTATGACCCATTTCAACACATTTGAACCAACCAAATACATCCCTAGGGCTCATAGTACCCCTAGTGACATATGTTGTAATGAAATTCATTGTTTCAATGTATTTGAACCAACCAAATGGGTCCCTAGGGGTCCTTGGGCCACTAGGGAGAGAGAGGTCACAGCTTAACCTATAGACCCTTTTGACACATTAGAACCAACAAAATGCATCCTTAGGGGTCCTAGGGCCCTTAGGGACATAGGTTGTCATGAAATGCATCAAAAGGGCTCATAGGTTAACCTATGACATGCTTTGATGCATTGGAACCAACCAAATGGGTCCATATGGTTTGTAGGGCCCCTAGGCACATATGTTGTCTTGAAATGCATTGAGAATAGTCACAGGTTAACCTATGACACCTTTTGATGCACTGGAAGCAACCAAATGGGTCCCTAGGAGACATATGTTGTCATGAAATGCATCAAGAGGGGTCATAGGTCTTTGATGCATTGGAACCAATCAAATGGGTCCCTAAAAACATATGTTGCAATGAAATATGTCAAGAGGGGTCATAGGTTAACCTATGACCACTTGTGGTGCACTCAAACCAACAAAATGAGTCCCTAGGGGTCATAAGGCCCCTAGGGACATATGTTGTCATGAAATGCATTGAGATGTGTCATAGGTTAACTTATGACCCATTTTGATGGATTGCAACCAACCAAAAGGGTCTTTTGGGGCCTTAGGGACATATGTTGTCATGAAATGCATCAAGAGGGGTAATAGGTTAACTTATATCCCATTTCAATGCATTAGAACCAATCAAATGGGTTCTTAGGGCCCCTTGGGACATATGTTGTCATGAAATGCATCAAGAGGAGTCATAGGTTAACCTATCACCTCTTTTAGAATATTTGAACTGATGAAATGCATCCCTAACGAACCTATGGCCACTACAGACTTATGTTGTTGAGATTTTGATGCATTGGAACCAATCAAATGGGTCCCTAGGGGCCCTATATCTTATCATAAAATGCATCAAGAGGGGTCATAGGTTAAGCTATGACCCATTTTGACACATTGGAACTAATCAAATTGGTCCCTATTGGTCATAGGGCCTCTAGGGATATATGTTGTCATGAAATGTGTCTAGAGGGATCATAGGTTAACCTATGACTTGTTTCTATGTAGTCCTAGGGGTCCTATGGCCCCTAGTGATATACATTGTCATTAAATGCATCGAGAGGGGTCATATGTTAATTTATGAGCCCTTTTGATGCATTAGAAATAACCAAATTAGTCCCTTGGGGCCCTACGGCCACTAGGGACATATGTTATCATGGAATGTGTGGAGAGGGGTCATATGTTAACCTATAACGACTTTTGACATAGTCAAACCAACCAAATTGGTCCTTAGGGGTCCTAGGGCCCCTAGGACATATGTTGTCATGAAATGCATCGAGAGGTGTCATAGATTAACCTATGACCCCTTTCGATGCATTGAAACCAATCAAATGGGTCCCTACCATTAAATACATCAAGAGGCATCATAGGTTAACCTATGTCCCCTTTTTATGCATTCAAACCAATCAAATGGGTCCTTAGGGCCCCCTAGGACATATGTTGTCATGAAATGCAACCTAAGACCCCTTTCGACACATTTGAATTGACCAAATGCGTCCCTAGGGGAATTATGGACACTAAGGACATAAGGTGTCATAAAATGCATTGTTTCAACGAATTCAAACCAACCAAATGGGTCCATAGGGGTCATAGGGCCCCTAGGGAAATATGTTATCATGAAATGCATTTAGAAGGGTCATAGGTTCTGATGCATTCGAACCAACCAAATGCTTCCCTAGGGGTCTCAGGGCCCATAGGGACATATGTTGTTATGAAATGCATCGTAAGGGGTCATAGGCTAACTATGACCCCTTTCAACATGTTGGAAGCAACCAAATGGGTCCTTAGGGGCTGTAGGGCCCCTAGGGACATATGTCATCATGAAATGCATTGAGATAGGTCATAGGTTAACATATGACCCCATTCGACAAATTAGAACCAACAAAATGGTCCCTTAGGGGTTGTAGGGCCCCTAGGGACATATGTTCATGAAATGCATTGAGGGGGGTCATAGGTAAGAAAATCAGTCCCTACAAGACCTAGGACCCCTAGGAACATATTTTGTCATGAAATGCATCGAGAGGAGTCATAGATTAATCTATGACCTGTTTCAACATATTAGAACCAACTAAATGAGTTCATAGGGGTCCTAGGGACCCTAGGGGCATATATTGTAATGAAATGCATTAAGAGGGGCCATAGGTTAACCTATGACCAATTCTGAAGTATTCGAACAAACCAAATGGGTCCTTAGGGGTCCTAGGGTCCCTAAGGACATGTGTTGTCATGAAGTGCATCGAGAGGAGTCATAGGCTAACCTATGACCCCTTTCAACACATTAAAACCAAACAAACACATCCCTAGGGGTCCTAGAGCCCCTAAGGACATATGTTGTCATGAAATGCATTGAGAGGGGTCATAGGTTAACCTATGACTCCTTTTGATGCATTAGAACTAGCTAAATGCATCCCTAGGAGTCCTAGCACTCCTAGGGACATATGTTGTCATAAAATGCATCGAGAGTTTTGACATATTGGAACGAAACAAATGGGTCCCTAGGGTTCGTAGGGCCCCTATTGACATATGTTGTCATGAAAGGCATTGAGAGGGGTCATAGGTTAACCTATGACCCCTTTCAATGCATTCAAACAAACCAACTGGTTCCTTAGGGGCCTTAGGACCCCTCATGACATATGTTGTCAAGAAATGTATCGAGAGGGGTCATATGTTAACCTATGACCCCTTTTTAACCATTAGAACCAATTGGGCCACTTGGGACATATGTTTTCATGAAATGAATGGAGAGGGGTCATAGGTTAACCTATGACCCCTTTCGACATATTTGAACCAACCAAATGCATCCCTAGGGGTCCAAGGGCCCTTAAGGACAATTTTTTTCATGAAATTCATTAAGAAGGGTCATCGATTATCCTATGACCCGTTTCAACACATTCAAAGCAACCAAATGTATCCTTAAGGGTCCTAGGGTCCCTAGGGACATATGTTGTCATCAAATGTGTCATTTTGACACATTCAAACCAACGAAATGGGTCTCTAGGCATCCTAGTTCCCCTAGGGACACATGTTTTTATGAAATATATCACAGGGTCATAACTTAACCTATGATCCCTTTTAATGCTTTGGAACCAACCAAATGCATCGTTACGGATTTTAGAGCCCCTAGGGACATATGTTATCATGAAATGTGTCGAGAGGGGTCATAGGTTAACCTATGACCCCTTTTGATGCATTGGAACCAACCTAATGGGTCCTTAGGGGTCATAGGGCCCCTAGGGACATATGTTGTCATGAAATGCATTAAGAGGGGTCATAGGTTAACCTGTGACCCCTTTCAATGTATTGGAACCAACCAAATCGGTCCCTAGGGGTCACAGTTCCTATAGGGACATATGTTGTTATGGAATGCATCAAGAGGGGTCATAGGTTAACCTATGACCCCTTGTGTTGCATTAGAGGACATATGTTGTCATAAAATGTGTTGAGAGGGGTCATAGGTTAACCAATAAAATTGGTTAACCTATGACGCCTTTCAACACATTGGAACCAACCAAATGGGTCCCTAAATTTTGTTATGAAATGCATCGAGAGGGATGATAGGTTAACCAATCAAATGGGTTAACTATGACACCTTTAGATGCTTTGGAACCAATCAAATGGGTCCCTAGGGCCCCTAAATACATATTTTGTCATGAAATGCATTGAGAGGAATCATAGGTTAACCTATGACCACTTTTGATGCATTCAAACCAACCAAATGCATCTCTATTGGTCGTAGGTCACATACGAACATATCCTATGATGAAATGTGTTGTTTTAACACATTCAAACAAACCAAATGGGTCTCTAGGGGTCCTAGTGTTTCTAGGGACATATGTTATTATAAAATGCATTGAGAGGGGTCATAGTTTAGCCTATGACCACTTTCGACTCATTGGAACCAACCAAATGCATCTCTAGCAATCCTAGGGCCCCTAGGGACATTTGTTGCCATGAAATTTGTTATTTCGATGCATTCAAACCAAAAAAATGGGACCTTAGGAATCTTAGTTCCCCTAGGGAGATATGTTGTCATGAAAGGTGTCATTTCAATCCATTCGAACCAATGAAAAGGGTCCCTAGGTGTCTTAGTTACCCTAGGGACATATATTGTTATAAAATTCATCAAGAGGGGTCATAGGTCCCTTTCGATGCTTTTGAAAAAACCAAATGTGTCCCTAGAGATCTTAAGGCCCCTAGGGACATATGTTATCATGAAATGTGTCAAGAGGGATCATAGGATAACCTATGACCGTTTTGATTCATTGAAACCAACCAAATCAATCCCTAGGGGTCGTAGGGCCCCTAGGGACATATGTTGTCATGAAATGAGTCAAGAGGGGCCATTTGTTAACACTATGACCCCTTTCAATGCATTAGAACCAAATAAATGGGTCCCTAGGGCTCGTAGGGCCCATAGGGAAATATGTTGTCATGGAATGACCACTTACAATGCATTTGAACCAACCAAATCCTTCCCTCAGGGTCTTAGGGCCACTAGAGACATATGTTGTCATGAAATGCATCAAAAGGGGTCATGAAATGCGTCGAGTGGGGTCATAGCTTAATCTATTAACCCTATCAATGCCTTGGAACCAACTAAAAGCATCCCTAGGGGTCCTAGGGCCCGTAGGGACATATATTGTTGTGAAATGCATTGAGAGGGATCATAAGTTAACCTATGACCATTTTTAACATATTAGAACCAACCATATGGGTCCCTTGGGTTCATAGGGCTCTTAGAGACATATTTTGTCATGAACTGCATTTAGAGGTGTCATAGAATTACCTATGACCCCTTTCAATGCATTGGAACCAACCAAATCAGTTCTTAGGGGTCCTAGGGGCCCTAGCGACATATCTTGTCAAGAAATGCATCTAGAACTATGACCACTATTGATGCATTAGAACCAACCAAATGGGTCACTAGGGGTCATAGGGCCCCTAGGGACATATGTTGTTAGGAAATGCATCAAAAGGGGTGATAGGTTTAACTTATGACCCCTTTTGACACATTGGAACCAACCAAATGGGTCCTCAGGGACATGTTTTCATGAAATGCATTGAGAGGGGTCATTTCATTGCATTCGAAGAAACCAAATCGATCCCTATTGGCCCTAGGGCCAAAAGGGACATATGTTTCAATGAAATGTTTCGAGAGGGGTCATAGGTTAACCTATGACCACTTATGATGCATTGGAACCAACCAAATGGGTCCCTATGGGTCTTATGGTCTCTAGGGACATGTTGTCATGAAATACATCGAGAGTGGTCATAGGTTAACCTATGACCCCTTTGGACGTATTGTAATGAACCAAATGAGTCCATAGGGACCCTAAGACACATAAAGACATATGTTGTCTTGAAATGCATCAATAGGGGTCATAGGTTAACCTATGACCCCTCTCAATGCATTGGAACCAACCAAATGGGTCCCTAAGAGCACTAGGGCCCCTAGTGACATATGTTGTCATGAAATGCATTGAGAGTTTTGAAATATTCAAACCAACCAAATGCATCCATAGGAGTCCTAAGGCCCCTAGAGACATATGTTATCATAAAATGCATTGTTTGAATGCATTCGAACCAACCAAATGGATCCCTAGGGGTCTTAGGGCCCCTAGGGACATATGTTGTCATAAAATGCATCGAGTGGGGTCATAGGATAACCTATGACTACTTTTGATGCCTTGGAACCAACCAAATGCATCCCTAGGTGTCCTAGGCTCACTAGGGACATATGTTTTTGTGAAATGCATCAAGAGGGGTTATAGATTAACCTATGACCTCTTTTGACACATTGGAACCAACCAAATGGGTCCCTCACTTTCAGAGGGCCCTTAGGGACATATGTTGTCATGAACTATGTTGAGAGGGGTCATAGAATAACCTACGATCCCTTTTGATGCATAAGAATCGACCAAATTGGTCCCTAGGGGTCTAAGGGATGCTAGGAATATATGTTTTCATGAAAACCATCAAGAGGGGTCATAGGTTAACCTATGACCCCTTTTGAAGCATTGGAACCAACCAAATGGGTCACTAGGGGTACTAGGACTCTTAGGGACATATGTTGTCATGAAATGCATCAAAAAGGGTGATAGGTTTAACCTATTACCCCTTTTGACGCATTGAAACTAACCAAATGGGTCCCTAGTGGCCCTAGGGTCCCTAGGGACATATGTTTTCACAGAATGCATCAAGAGGGGTCAATTCGATGCATTCAAAGCAACCAATCTGTCCTTATGTGCTGAAAGGCCCATACAGACATATGTTGTCATGAAATTTGTTGAGAGGGGTCATAAGTTAACCTATGACCACTTACAATGCATTGGAACCAACCAAAAGGGTTCATAGGGGTCTTAGCACCCCTAGGGACATATGTCATCATGAAATGCATCAATACTGGTCATAGGTTAACCTATGACCCCTTTTGACACATTAGAACAAACCAAATGGGATTTTATGGGCCCTAGGGCCCCTTAGGACATATTTTTTCATGAAATCTATTCAGACATGTCATAGGTTAACCTATGACCCCTTTCAATGCACTCAAACCAACCAAATGGGTCCCTACAAGCGTTAGGGACCCTAAGGACATATGTTGTCATTAAATACATCAAGAGGGGTCATAGGTTAACCTATGACCCCTTCTGATGCATTGGAACCAACCAAATGGTTCGCTAGGTGGTCTTCGGCCCACAAGGACATATATTGTCAAGAAATGCATTGAGAGGAGTCATAGGCTAACCTATGATGAGGGGTCACAAGTTAACCTATGACGCCTTTCAATGCATTGTAACCAATGAAATGTGTCCTGAGGGTTCTTAGTGCTTGTAGGCACATATATTGTCATTAAATGCGTCGAGAGGATTTTGACACATAGGAACCAACCAAATGGGTCCCTATGGTTCATAAGGCCCGTTGGGACATATATTGTCATGAAATGCATTGGGAGGAGTCATAGGTTAACCTATGACCCCTTTCAATGAATTAGAACCAACCAAATCTGTCCCTAATGGTCACAGGGCTGCTAGGGACATATGTTGTCATGAAATGCATTGTGAAGGGTCAAAGGTTAAACTATGACCAGTTTTAATGTATTGGACAGAATCAAATGGGTCCCTAGGGGTCCTAGGGCCCCTAGGGACATATGTTGTAATGAAATGTGTTGAGAGGTGTCATAGGTTAACCTATGACCCCTTTCGATGCATTAGAACCAACCAAATGGGTTCATAGGGACATATGTTTTCATGAAATTCATCAAGAGGCATGATAGGTTAACCTATAACCCCTTTTGACAAATTCAAACCAACCAGATCAGTCTCTAGGGTCCTACTAACCCTAGGGACATATATTGTCATGAAATGCATCGAAAGAGGTCATAGGTTAACCTATGATCCCTTTTGATGCATTGGAACCAACCAAATGATTTCCTACAAGTCCTAGGGCCCCTAGGGACATATGTTATCATCAAATGAGTCGAGAGGTGTCATAGGTTAATCTATGACCCCATTCGATGCATTACAACCCACCAAGTGTGTCTGTAGGGGTTGTAGGGTCCCTCGAGACATATGTTGTCATTAAATGCCTCGAGAGGGTTCATAAGTTAACCTATGACCCCTTTCGATGCATTAGAACCAATGAAATGGGTCCCTAGGGGTTGTAGAGCCCCTAAGGACATATGTTGTCATGAAATGCATCGAGAGGGGTCCCCTTTTGATGCATTTGATCTAGCCAAATGCTTTTCTAGCGGTACTAGGGCCCCTAGGGAGATATGTTGTCATGAAATGCTTTAAAAGTGGTCATAGGTTAACCTATGACCCCTTTCGATGCATATTAACCGACCAAATGGGTCTTGTCATGAAATGCATTGAGATAGGTCATAGGTTAACCTATGACCCCATTCAACACATTGGAACCAACAAAATGGGCACTTAGGGGTCATAGGCCCCCTAGGTACATATGTTGTCATAAAATGTGTCATTTGGGTTAATAGGTTAACCTATGACCACTTTTAATGCATTCAAACCAACTAAATCGATCTCTAGTGGTCCTAGCACCCTTAGGGACATATGTCGTCATGAAATGCATCAAGAGTGGTCATAGGTTAAACTATGACCCATTTCGATGCATTGGAACCAATCAAATGGGTCACTAGGGGACCTAGGGCCCCTAGGGACATATGTGGTAATGAAATAGATTGAGAGGGTTCGTAGGTTAACCTATGACCCCTCTTGATGCATTGGAACCAAAGAAATAGGTCCCTAGGGGGCCCCTGGCAACATATGTTGTCATGAAATGCATCTAGAGGGTTCATAGGTTAACCTATGACCCCTTTCGATGCATTGAAACCAATCAAATGGATCCCTAGGGGGCCTAGGGCCCCTAGGTATATATGTTGTCATGAAATGTGTCCAAAGTGGTCATAGGTTACCTTATGACCCCTTTCTATGCATTCAAACCAAACAAATATTTCCCTAGGGGTCCTAGGACCCCTAGTGACATATGTTGTAATGAAATACATCATTTTGATGCATTCTAACCAACCAAATGTGTCCCTAGGGGTCCTAAGGCCCCTAAGGACATATATTGTCATAAAATGCATCGATAGGGGTTATAAGTTAACCTATGAACCCTTTTGATGCATTAGAACCAACTAAATGCATCCTTAGGGGTCTTAGGGCACCTAGGGACATATGTTTTCATCAAATGCATCGAGAGAGGTCATAAGTTAACATATGACCCCTATCAATGCATTGAAACCACCCAAATGGGTCCCTAGGGGTCGTAGGGCCACTAGGGACATATGTTGTCATGAAATGTGTCTAAAAGGGTCATATAGTAACCTATGACCCCTTTCAATGCATTGGAACCAACCAAATGGGTTCCTATGGGCCTTAGGGACCTTTGTTTTCATGAAATACATCGAGAGCAGTCATTGGTTAACCCATGACCCCTTTCAATGTATTAGAACCATTCAAAAGGGTCCCTAAAATATATTATCATTAAATCCATCAAGAGAGTTCATAGGTTTACCTAGACCAATTTTTGACTCTTTCAAGCCAACCAAATCGGTCCCTAGGTTTGCTAGGGTACTTAGAGACATATGTTATCATCAAATGTGTCGAGAGGGGTCATAGGTTAATCTATGACCCCATTTGACACATTGGAACCAACCAAATGCGTCCCTAGGGGTCCTAGGGCCCCTAGGGACATATATTGTCATAAAATGCGTAGAGATTAGATGCATTCAAACCAACCAAATCGGTCCCTAGGGGTCCTAGGGCCCCTAGGGACATAAGTTGTCATGAAATATGTCAAAAGGGTTCATAGGTTGACCTATAACACCTTTCAAATAATTAGAACCAACCAAATGGGTCCCTAGGGGTCCTTGGGCTCCTATGGACATATGTTGTGATGAAATGTATCAAGAGAGGTCATAGATTTAACACATTGGAGCCAACCAAATCTATCCCTAGGGGTCGTAGGGCCCTAGGGACATATGTTGTCATGAAATGTGTCAAGAGGGGTCATGTGTTAACCTATGATCCGTTTCGATGCATTAGAACAAACCAAATGGATCTCTTGGAGTTGTAGGGCCTCTCTGGACATATGTTGTCATGAAATGTATTCAGAGGGATCATATGTTAACCTATGACCCCTTTCAACTCATTGTAACCAAATAAATGTGTCCCTAGGGGTCGTAGGGCCCCTACGGATATATGTTGTCATGAAATGCAATGAGAGGGGTCATAGGTTAACCTATGACCTATTTCAACACATTGTAACTAACCAAATGTGTCCTTAGGGGCCCTTGGTCCCTTAGGGACTTATGTTGTCATAAAATATGTCGAAAGGGGTCATAATTTAACTTATTATCCCTTCTGACGCATTCAAACCAACCAAATTTGTCTGTAGGGGCCCTTGGGCCCCTAGGGACATATGTTGTCATGGAATATGTCAAGAGGGGTCATATGTTAACCTATGACCCCTTTCGATGCATTAGAATCAAACAAATGGGTCCCTAGGGATCTTAGGGCTCCTAGGGACATGTTGTCATGAAATGTGTCAAAAGGGGTCAAAGGTTAACCTATGACCACGTTTGACTTATTGGAACCAACCAAATGGGTCCCTGGGTGTCATAGGGCCCTTAGGGACATATTTTTTCATGAAATGTGTCGAGAAGGATCATAGGTTAACCTATGACCACTTTCGATGCATTCCAACCAACCAAATGCATCCCTAGGGGTCCTAGGGCCCCTAAGGAGATATGTTGTCATGAAATGCATATGTTGTCATGAAATGTGTCAAGATGGGTCATAGGTTAACCTATGATCCCTTTCAACAAAATAGAACTAAGAAAATTAGTCCCTAGGGCCTTTTGGGCCCCTAGTGACATATGTTGTCATGAAATGCATCAAGATTTGGATGTATTGGAACCAACCAAATGTGCCCCTAGGGGCCCTAGGGCCCTTAGGGATATATGTTGGCATGAAATGCATCGAGATGGGTCATAGGTTTCAATGCATTGGAATCAATCAAATTGGTCCCTATTAGTCACAAGGCCCCTAGGGATATATGTTGTCATGAAATGTGTCGAGAGGGATCATAGGTTAACCTATGACCTCTTTCGATGCATTGGAACTAAAAAAATACATTCCTAAGGGTCCTATGGCCCCTAGTGATATATGTTGTCATTAAATGCGCTAAGAGGGATCATAGGTTATCTTATGACCCCTTTCAATGCATTGGAACCAACCAAATTGGTCCCTTTGGGCCCTACAGCCACTAGGGACTTATGTTATCATGAAATGCATTGAGAGGGGTCATAGGTTTTGATGCATTCGAACCAACCAAATCAGTCCCTAGGGGTCCTAAGGCCCCTAGGGACATATGTTGTCATGAAATGTGTTGAGAGGGGTCATAGGTTAACTTATGACCTCTTTCGATGTATTCGAACCAACCAAATGGATCATAGGTCATAATAATAATAATAGTAATAACAATAATAATATATATTACTATATTATATTTAATAATTATAGTAAAATTCATAATAATATAATATAATAATCATATATATATATATATATATATATATAATATTTATAGGTCATAATAATAATACTAACAATAATAACATATATTACTATGACATATTTAATAATAATATTTAAAATCATAATAATATAATATAATAATCATAAATATTAATCATATATAATAATCAATTTTTTTCACATTACCCACAAAATTTGTTCAGCTCCCTCCAAAATTTGGGAATCGATTTTGTGTACCTAACTGATATGAGATCAGGTACCTAAAATACTGGCATGCTTCTCCTAACATTTTTCCTATCACTGTAGACCTAACAATCACATTTTTTGCAGGCCATTTTCACAAATTTGGAGAAAACTAACTTTTTGGGGCCCATACAATCGAAAAAGGTTCTATAATATATGATTAGGTGTTTGACATTATTTTTTTAATGGGGATCAATATTCGTTGAAAGGCTAAACACAAAAGGAAGGTATCGAATGAAGTCATTGCAATATATAGGGAAATAGACAAGGTATGTTAAGTTGATGATGTATTGATCGAAGGTGAAATCATAGAGTTAGATAGTGAATATGTGCAATTGGGGAATGAAAATATACCAATTGATAACAATAATGCCAAGATTGAAAATTTAGAGAGTGAAAATTTGGAGAATGAAATGCTACCAGGTCATAATGTAAATTGTATTATTGACCATGTAAAAAATTACAATACACAAGAATGTTACATATCTCCTAATTATAATTGACATGAAGGTTCTAGAACACCAAAATGAATAATTGAAACTAATGAATTGATTATTATCAATTTGGAAGGGAAAAAATTAGAAAGAACCTTTCGGTTATGAGTTTCAAGACTATATAAGATGTTTTTCGACAACAAGATAGTGGTGGAGCAATGTCAACCTTTTATGCACAAGTATTAAAGATGCAAAAGATGAGACCTATGCTTTCCAAATTGAAGATTCGTATCAATAAAAAATTGGAAAGAAATGTCATTACTGTGAAGAATCTTTTCAGTGTTCTTAATAGCATTGCGAAAAAAAGTAGGGAGAAGGATAAGAGAGTTGCTCGAAGGGTTATTACAACCTCTTTGGTAAGTCATCATTTGAGAAAGGGTAGATATATGAGAAAAACTTGTATTTACTTGAACCTAAATTGTACTACTTTGAGAAGAGCACTCAGTAGACGAGAGAGAATTGATGATCCTCTTCAAAATGAAATATGAGCTTTTGGTGGAAGACTTCCACATTTTGATAAGAATCTATTTGATGATGTGAAGGAAGAAATTACACAATTTTGGCACTCTAGCTCAAGATTATCACCTAATGTTAAATATATATTAAAGTTGAGAATTGGCATTAAAGACCACATGCCACATCCTAAACATTATTTGGAGGTAAGTCAAACTATGTTGTTTAAACAATTTAGAGAGAGTCATCCATGATTTCATATATCACAAAGGGCTTTTGAATCTTTGAAGCCATTTTATTGTGTGCCACTTAAAATTTGAAATACATGTTGCAAATATCATGTCAAATTTTCTATGCACCATGAATTATTATGCTTCATACATTCTACTTTGAATAGTAAAGAAATATTGAAGAATTTTGGTGTTAGTGGTCTTCCAAAATCATGAAGAGACTTGCTAGATCAATTTTTATGTCATAGAGTTGATGGTTGTTTCTTTTATAGAAATGCTTTCTTAAATGAGAAGTGTTCACAATGTGGTTGCTTATCCAAGTTTGACACATGTTTCCATGAGGGGTGCAAACAAGATCTTGGAAAGAAAATAGTAAAAAAAATGGTATATGAAATGGTGAAATACACATTGAAGAGTGGGGGTGAGGGCTCTAGATGTGAACTGGTTGCAAAAGAAATGAGTGTGGCTACTTTTATTTCAAATTTCAAGACAAATGTTTTCTACAAGTATGCTAGACATATTTACAGGTTGCATTGGTTGGATCAACAATTTAGAATGTGTAAAAAGACTTTTCCCATTGGCACTATTATATTAGTTGTTGACTTTGCTAAGAACTACACATTGCAACCTCAAAATGAGACACAATCTCAGTATTATAACTCCATTTGGATTGTTATTTTCATCTACATAACATATAGACATGCCCCTGATAGTGTGGAAGATAATCAAAAGATTATTAGAGAGTACCATTTTTATATGAGTGATGATTCTCACTCTCACAAGTTTGTGCAACATTTTTTAAAGAATTATTTTGATTTCTTATAGGAACATGCAATTTCTATGGATAGACATATCATTCAGTCAAATAATTGTATAGGTCAATTCAAGAATGCTCACATGTTTTATTGGTTGTGTTGGATGCACGTAGAGAGGGGGGTGCCTCATATTTGGAATTTTTTTAAGTTCAGCCATGGAAAAGGGGAACATGATGGAGCAGGGGCATATGAGAAGAGAGCTCTAGTTAATGAGCAATTGAAGATTTCAGGAGCAGAGCTTCTTGATGTTCATAGCATTGTTGATTGGTGTAATTAAAAATTATCATACGGGGGGGGACTCTTGATTTAGTAGTATGCAGGTTCTTTTGGTTAATTAAAGGTCCATAGGTGATAGATCATCTTGTGCTATAGTGAGAGACTATAAAAAATGCATTCATGCCAGAGCTTTGATTCTAGTATATGGACCATTTATTTGGACACAATAGCTAGATTTCTTTTGTCCTAGTTATTTTCAATGTGATTGGAATCATTATGAGTCAAGTGAGTGGGTGGACACATGGGCTCCACATTATATTACTCCATTTTTTATCATACCCTCTATCAGAAATGATGACATGGAAAGTTCACTTGAGCATAACCATCTATTAAATCTTCTTCAGCCAGGACATGTCTTTACATTGGTTGCACCATAGGGTAATGATGAGAAATTAGATTATTGGTTAGCACATTGTGTAAGAGGTAAAAAAAAGCTTGCACAACCAATCATAGATGATGAAAAATTTACATATCCTACTAGTTTAGTGGTTGTCACTAGAACATGGCTGTGAACATACATGCTTAGAAGGAATGTAATTCCTGCATTCAAAGACTATTAGAAGCAAAAAAAAATTCTCATATATTCGCATCTTACTATAGCAAGAAATGTAAAGTTTTCAAAGTATCAAGTAAGACCAAAAGTAAAAGAACTTTTTACTATTACTAATGCTAATCATGAAGCCCTATTGGAGACCCTAAAATAGAGAGAGGACCCTACTGGAACACTCGACTAGGTATATTTACTTATGTTATTTTGTTCATAATGACTCGGTGAACCGATGATTATCTTGTTTAATAGAATAAGTTGCTAATAATTTTTATGATATTGGAATGTAGGTACATCATGAAAACTAGTCATGCATGAAGATAAAAAACTAAATAAGGAGCAAAATAAAGAAAAATCTATTCTATTTTTGACACTACAATTTTTTACAATACTTTTATTGACACTATAATTTTTGACACTATTAGTTTTGACAATATGATTTTTGGTAGTTGTGTATTGATGTAATAATGATGAAACACTTGAGATATTGTAAACATAAACTTGTTGATTTAATGTAAGAAACAAAAATGATTTTACTTAATGGAATTTATGTGGAGGGACCTTAAAAATGATGATTTTAATACATACTAACACCAAACTTTCACTGTGCCTAATGCCAAAAACTTGAGAGAGGTAAAAAATAATATTTTTACTTAATACTAGCCCTAGTAACACCCTTGTTCTAGCTGCAGAGAGCCTCCATCGTAAGCAGCCACCTCGTACCGAAGAGTCTCCAAGGTGCTCTAAGTGCATGTCGAGGTCAATCTTCCAAGGGTCTTAAGTTGGAGCTCATGGGGGATATTGATGAAATGTCAAATGCTACAGGATGGTCATGTCAAGGCCTAAAATAACCTATCTCATTTTTGAGAGGTCATATTTTTCTAGATTCAACACAACGATCTTGCTTGATGCCAAAACTCATTGTGTGGCTCAATTCATAGGTGCATCATAGTGTAACTTTGAAACCACTAATTTTGGCATCGAATCATCAATGCCATTAGCTCTAGATGGGTAGGTGAACCCTAGGGACACTCTTGTTCTAGCCACGGAGAGCCTGCATCATCCACAGCCACCCCGTATCGAAGAGTCTTAAAGGTGCTCTAATTATGTGTCAAGACCAATCTTTCGAGGGTCGTAACTTAGAGCTCATGAGGGTTATTGATGAAACATCAAATGCTACATGATGGTCATGCCAAGGCCTAAAATAATCTATCTCATTTTTGAGAGATCACATTTTGTTTAGATTCGGCACAGTGATCCCACTCGATGCCAAAACTTGTGGTGTGCCTCAGTTCATAGGTGCATCATAGCATAACTTTGAAACTGCTGATCTTGGCATTGAATCATCAGTTCCATTAGCTTTGGATGGGTGGTTGAACCCTAATGAAACCCTTATTCTAGCTATAGAGAGCCTTCATTGTCTATGGCCACCTTGTACCGAAGAGTCTCCAAGGTGCTCTATATACATGTCAAGGCCAATCTTTCGAAGGTCATAACTCAGAGCTCGTGAGGGTTATCGATGAAACATAAAATTCTACATGATGGTCATGTTGAGTTCTAAAATAAACTATCTAATTTTTGAGAGATGACATTCCATTTGGATTCAACACAATGATCTCGCTCGACGCCAAAACTCGTAGTGTGCCTTAGTTCATAGGTGCATCACAATGTAACTTTGAAACCATTGATCTTGGCATCAAAACATCAGTTCCCTTAGCTTTATATTGGTGGGTTAACCCTAGTGACACCCTTGTTCTAGAAATGGAGAGCCTCCATCATCTGTGGCCACCTCATACTGAAGAGTGTCCAAGGTGCTCTAAGTGCATATCAAAGTCAATCTTTTGAGGGTCATAACTCAGAGCTAGTGAGGGCTATCAATGAAATGTCAAATGATACATTATGGTCATATCAAGGCCTAAAATAATCTATCTCATTTTTGAGTGATCACATTTTGTTTGGATTCAGCACAACGATCTCACTCGATGCCAAAACTTGCAGTCTACCTCAGTTCATAGGTGCATCACAATGTAACTTTAAAATCATTGATCTTGGCATCAAATCATCAATGCTATTAGCTCTAGATGGTTAGGTAAACCATAGTAACACCCTTGTTCTAGCCACAGAGAGCCTCCATCATTCACGGCCACCCCGTATGGAAGAGTCTCCAAGGTGCTCTAAGTGCATATCAAGGTCAATCTTCTGAGGCTAATAACTCAGAGCTTTTGAGGGCTATTTATGAAATATCAAATGCTACATGATAGTCGTGCTGAGGCCTAAAATAACCTATCTCATTTTTGAGAGATCAGATTCCATTTGGATTTGACACAATGATCTCACTCGATGCCAAAACTCACAGTGTGCCTTAGTTCATAGGTGCATCACAACATAACTTTTGAAACCATTGATCTTGATATCAAATTGTAAGTGCTATCTGCTCTGGATGAGTGGGTGAACCCTGGTGACACCCTTGTTTTGACCAAAAAGAGCCTCCATCATCCATGACAACCTTGTACTGAAGAGTCTCCAAGGTGCTCTAAGTGCGTATCGAGGTCAATTTTTTGAGGGTCGTAACTCAGAGTTCATGAGGGATATCAATGAAAATTTGAATGCTACATGATGGTCATGTCAATGCCTAAAATAACCTATCTCATTTTTGAGAGATCACATTCCATTTGGATTCAACATAGTGATCTCGTTCGATGTCAAAACTCGCAGTGTGCCTCAGTTCATGGGTACACCATAGCGTAACTTTGAAACTATTGATCTTTCCATCAAATCAGCAATGCCATTAGTAAATGGATGGGTGGGTGAACCTTAGTGACAACCTTTTTTTTTCTATAGAGAGCCTTCATCATCCTCGGTCACCCTGTACCAAAGAGTCTCTAAGGTGCTCTAAGTGTGTATCGAGCTTGATCTTCTAAGGGTCATAACTCAGAGCTCATGAGGGATATCCATGAAAAATTGAATGCTACATGACGGTCATGTCGAGGCCTAAAATAACCTATCTCATTTTTTAGAGATCATATTCCATTTGGATTCAGCATAGCAATCTTGCTTGATGCCAAAACTTGTAGTGTGCCGTAGTTCATAAGTGCATCATAGTGTAACTTTGAAACCATTGATCTTGTCATTGAATCGTCAATGCCATTATCTCTAGATAGGTGGGTGAACCCTAGTGACACCCTTGTTCTAGCCACAGAGAGCCTCCATCGTCCACATCCACCCCATACCAAAGAGTCTCTAAGGTGCTCTAAGTGCGTATCGAGGTCAATCTTCTAAGGGTTGTAACTTAGAGCTTGTGAGGGCTATCGATGAAACATCAAAGACTAAATGACGATCACGAAAAGGCCTAAAATAATCTATCTCCTTTTTGAGAGATCACATTCCATTTAGATTTGGCACAACGATCTCGTCAATATCAAAACTTGTAGTGTGCCTTAGTTCATAGGTGCATCACAATGTTACTTTGAGACCATTGATATTGGCATCAAATAGTCAATGGAATCAGCTACAAATGGGTAGGTGAACCATATTGACACCGTTGTTCCAGCCGTAGAGAGCCTCCATCGTCTATGACCACCCTAGTGTAGGAGCACCTAGGTAGTCTAGTTTGTACCTAGTGCTTCTTTCTTGTCATTTTGGCTTGTAGTTATTCGAGCCACATCAATACTAGTTCAATAAGACCTATTAGGTCCTTAGGTAAGGTTAACTTAGTTTCTAAGGATTTTGCTCCTATGTTGTTGTTATGCCTATAAGTTGCTCAATAGGGGTTAGGTTGACAAAAGTATAAGTAGAAAAGTTGACCAAGGGTAAATAACTATCTTGGAATGTCTAAATCAACCTAATAGAACCCCTTAACAAGTTTGGTGAACTTGTCTAATTAAAAATTTTAAGTTATAGCAAAAATTGCTCAAAATTGCAAAAGTCACAAAATTGCAATTTTGAGACTTTTTCTTACAAAGTTGAAAATGAGTGCAAAGAGTTAGTTAGGGGTTTGAGCATGACCATACAAGGTTGGAAACACCTACATAAGGTGTGAAATGACCTTGCTATGACTGTGATTTTAATGTGCTAACAACAACATCTAGTTAAAATTTGTTTAAGATATTGATTTTTAGTTATTGCAGAGCTATTCGTTGATCCAAACTCATACATATCAATGTCATGATGCTGATGGAAGCCTTGAATCTTTCTTGCATTTCCAAAATATCATGTGGGCTTGATAAGCTGAATGTATACTAAAGTTTCATAATAGCACTTGTTCTCATTTTTCTTTGTAAAGTTGATGTACTAGGGTAAAGGAGCTAGATTGCAGAGATTATTTCAAACTAAACATATATCATAGCATTTCAAATTAAAAATTGCATCGAAATTTGATAATAAAGGTTGTTAAAATGTTATTCACAAATTATTGCATTTGAATCAAATATAACAAACATGATCAAAATGAATGATATTCCATAAACATGAACAATACACATGATCTACGATAAATTAAACAATACTATACTAAATTAATATGTATATCATTGTGCACATAAATGACCAAAATATATATCAAAATACATCTATCCATAGACAAATTACACAAATATATATCAAAGTTCATTTATCCATAGACAAATTACACAAATATATGTATCAAAATACATAGATCCATATACAAAATGTGGCTAATCATGCCATCAAAATGCATATAATATCAATGTTTCTATAAAAAAATGTGGCATATTCCATCTCAAAATGTCACATGACGAATCCCATGACAACTATACTATCCTAGGTTATTGGTGGATGATCAAAATACAACCTCTTCGCTGCACTAGGTGGATCAAATGCCTCCTACATAAACAAAAAAGGAAAACCCAAAGTTAGACTACTAAATTTATATGATTCAATGTATCTAACATTGAATTAATCAAATGCATAATAATCTTTTTTTTAATGAAGATTTATAGTACTAAACTTACATCATAAATACCTCTCTCATTGACCTTCTACGCTAGTAAGGAGTCCTCTCATATGTCCTCCGCAACGCTTGAACCTCGATGATTGTGGCCTGTGTATGTTCAAGTATGTTTGTCAGATGAATCTACAACTTAAAATATAACATTATAATTCATAAGATGCTAAATTTATAACATATAATCAAGAATTCAAACTACAACTTACCTGTGTTGACAAGATATAGTGGTTGCATCAGCAAAGATACAAAACTCTACTATCCAACCTCCTATGCACTAGGTGTTTCCTATGAGATACAAAATGCTACTTGTTAATATCAAAAAAATTAGTTTTGAATTTATTTATGAAAATAAGGAAAATAAAAAATAAATGATACTTATACATATGATGGGGCTCTCAGTGCGAATGGAAATACCAGAGTGTCTACGATGTGGAATCTACATGGACTCATCACCAATAGCCACACCCTATACAATAAAGAATGTAATTAAATTTCATTCCCACAAACATTTTACAAGAATGTATCGATATTTAATCAAATAGAAAGCACCTAATTACCTTTCCCTTGTCAATGGGTCCTGCTTCATCCCCAACACTCTATCCCCCACTAACAGGTGATACCTACAAGAAGAAATAAAAATTAGAAACCATATATGCTACAATATCAAATAGAAAAAACAATGAGAACACAACATAATGTATCATAGATGTATCAAGGCCAAATGAAATAGCTAATAACATGACATTATCAACCTATCTGAGCTCCTCCTCGGTCATCAACTAAACATGAATGAAGATCACATACATGTATAAATTAGTATGGGTTAAAAATTAAAATTACTCCATTATAAAGATTAACTTTATTCGCATATGTCATAAGAAAAAAATGTATACACATATTGACACAAAAGGAGTCCATGCCTCTGCATGCCCCTCCTCTCTCACATCACAATGTATAGCCTCTGTAAGCATGTCTGGTGTATCCTCATCAAATACAAATTGATACTTAGAAAGATCACCTATGGAACCCAGACAAATATTCTTGCACATTATGCAAATATGGGGCACACTGTAACATGTGATGAGCTCACCGATGATGAACTTGTGCTAGCATCATCAACATTGGGAGGCAACACTAACCTAGCCTGGGATATCAATAGGCTACTCAATCTATGGATGGCTCTAATAGTCTAAGAGCTAGCCTCTAGAATGTTATTAGGATGTTGCACTCAAGGGGGGGAGGAGACATCAATAGGGGGGACAAAAGTGTTAGTTTTCTTTTGCTAGGCAAAGGGTCTATCCTGAGGAGCTCCTCCTCCTACACCCATGTTGGGTGTAATGCCCTACCAGGGGATCCAAAGGAAATAACCTAAAGTTTTACTAAGTTTTCCAAACTTTTTTTTTTAAAAAATAAGAAAGAGTAACAAACACATCAAACACATAGTAGAGGAAGCAATAACATACGATCAACTAAAACATACATATATAACAGGTTACATTTCTTAAGGATCCCACAACATTGAATTACATTTAAATTTAATCTAATACTAAGTCCATCAAATGCCACATCCACATGAAAGAATAATAATAAAGTCCAATGTCCATAATATACATTTGTTCTGAATGCCTCTTGGCAAATGAAATTTGGAATGCTCAATCATTCACTGTACATGTCACGGGGCATGAAAGCCTAAAATAATATACATATGTAGAAGTAGATATACATCATCCTCTTTGAATTCATGATACAAAGTACAATAAAACAAATGAAACCATCCACCATACATGATACATCCATCCATCATAAAAGATATAAACATCCATCATAAAATGCAACTAAGTGTGTGGTTCCTCCTAACCATCAATAGCATCATAAGACCATTGTGGGCCATAGCCATCCCCTGTGTGTAACATCCCAAGCCACCAATCAAATCATTGGTACTATAGTAATAGGGACGTCACTACTAAAAATACTACAACATAAGCATAAGAAAATCTAACATACTGAAAAATAAGCATAAGATGATCTTACAAAGTAGATAACATCACCTATCACATTCTAATCATCAATATAAGGAAATGTGTCAGTAAATAACATCATCTAAACATGATAACAAGCATCCCAAGAAGCTCCAGGCATAGTGACTATGAATGGATCTCAGTGGTAAGAGTGAAAAAGCACTACCACCTGATTGTGTGGAACCTAAATGGCCAACTCCCACCACGCTGAGGAGATAGTCTCAAGTCCCAAATAGGATATCAAATCACATAACACAAATACTCTCTAAGTCCAAGAAATCCTAACAGTATACTAACTCAAAGGTTCTAAAATAGATCAACATCTAGACCTAGAGGCACACAAGACACATAGGAAACCTACTATGTAAGCGATCAAGTATCATCACATGCATCATGCTCAGAGTTACCCAAGTAGTCCCTTAGGACTTCAGAGTCCCTAGTGATCCCACTATGGCCACTAGTATCCTCTTGTACTGACAAGGCATACTATAGAATGCAAGGTCACAACCAAGCATTCTCTCTACTCTCATCTTAGTCTGTACTAGCACTCAAGGCATGAGCGAGAACATACAAAAATCTTATTAGGTTCATTTTAATCCCCATTTGGTGTAATATTTTCACCTATTGAACAACTTACAATGTGTTACCCTTGGAGCTACTTAGGGCCCTTGGCCCCCATTACAAGCCACTTCCCGACACTATAAATAGATAACCTACCCTAAGCTCATAAAAGCACAAATCAATAATCATATTGTCAGTGAATAGATTGTCCTTCAAGAGAATATGTGGAAATTCGACCCTAAATGCCCAAGTGAAAGGACAAACCAGCACCAACAGTTGGATAGGTTATCATGGATTGATAACCTTCCTCTGAATTTTTATCGGGTATAGCTCCCCATGCAAGATTTACAGTGAATCAAATGTGAGTGCCTTTACTAGAAAGCACAAAAGGATATCTAACATCTACCTGTAAACATAGAGTAGATGCAAAACCTAAGAACCAAAAAAAAGAAAGGAGATAGAATAAAATAGATTACACAAAGTTAACCTGCTGTATACTGCATTTCAAAGGATAAAAGTTAAAGAACAATTTCCATTCTCCTGAGGAAAAATGAATCAAAGCTTCCAGAAGATCCTAATATCAAATGCGTATAGAAAACAGCAAATATGATGCACTTAAAGAAAACTAAAAGTTACAGCAACATAACCATCAGTAGAAAGAAGAACTACATGGACCCAAAGTTCCAATTTGCAGATTTCTTTCAAACCTCCCTTCTTTAAGATGTAAAAGACTACAAAGATACTTTTACACATGCAATAGAAAATGAAAACCATCTCTCCTACATTACATTTCAAAATCAAAAGCCTCTTTAATCACTAACACAAAGTTTAGCAAATAAAGCTCTGTTCTGCTCTGTTATGTATTCCTTTCCCTCAGGATTGAAAAATCTCCCTCTGCCCACAGCACACAGTCTATAGCTTTTGGAAGCCCAAGATGGAACCCGATTACTCTGTTGTTCACTTATTTATTCCTCCTGTCAATTTCTCAGTCCTTTCCAATAATTGATTCTTGAAAGATTTTCTACCACTTTATTTCTGTTTAATTCCATGTCCTTACATATACCTCTTTCCCCCCTGATTCCTTTTCTTTATCACACTCTTAATACTTATAATGTCGTTTATATTATAGTCACCACTTTAGAATAATAAAAATACATTGTCGCCATAGTGGTGAGATTATATTTTTTTTTTTGGATAAATATGAATCTGTTCATGCATTATATAATTTAAGATGTATATGCTTCTATGGACAGTTAGCTCTACAACTGTCATCATGCGCATCTTCCAATTTATACACGGCATTCTGACCAGCAGCTTGATATGGAGATACCCCATCTGGTAGAGATTTAGGAGGATGACTTAGTGGGCAATATGCCCTCCACACTGAGTGCTCCATTCTTGTTTACCATTACAGAGATCATCTTATCACGATGAATAACCTTGTGAATGTCTTCCATCATGACACCTCTAACCTTTGCAACCTGAGCTTTCACTCTAGAAATCCTTGTTATCTCTTTCAAAATGTCTTGGCAAATGGATCATAGCCTGGATTGAATCCATACATTCTTGACATCGATACCTATCACCTCGTATGGGGAAATGATATAAATTCTACTCAAGTACTCGCCAAGTGCTCTGCTTCTTTCCAAGAATGCAGACAAGTTCCCTTAAGCTAACGCTAGGAGCATTTAATTAGATTTCTTTAATAGAAGTATTGCATATGTTTTAAAGTCTATATTTTTGTTGAACCAAATAGTCGAACTGTGATCAACTTTTGGATTTTAGCATGGGAGTTATCACAGTCTTTCACAGCCGAGTTGAAATGTTGGTCCATGAGTGTAATCTTTAGAAATAAAAATAGTCATTTGACCATATAATATTCGAGACTGACCATTCCTCATTCGGGAGAGTCGTATTGTAGCAATCCCAATTGCGCAGACTGTGTTTTCATCAACATCCTTTGCGTCATGACTTCATTTGCAATATAATCATCTTCCTCCCAATTAATTAGCTCCACATAACAATTAAGGAGTGGAGGATCAACATGACCGGCAGGTGAATCATCCCATTCTATAAAAGTTATTCCCGAGAGTGAACCACGAACATGACCACCAAGAACAACTCATATCTTTCTGTAAACCTCTTTATCCCACAGAATCTTCCCTAAGATGATCTAAGATCATTGGTACTATAGTGTTATTCTCCATGTTGACATACCTTCTTTGATCTAAAATTTAACTTTGATCTGCATCCTTTAAAGCTAGACCTGAAGGCTGACCAATGGATTTGTGTCTGAACTCATATTCTAAGTCTGACAATGGTGCTCATCTTAAAATAAAGCTGGGACTTGAGTTTTTCAAATTCAAACTTTCAAATTCTTTGAACTTTACTAGTTGAACTTCAAGGTTGAAATTGGATCCCAGTATTGTACTAAAAGTAGCTTATGAACTTCCCTGAATTAACTAATTTATATTTTGAACTTCTTTGAATCACTGAAACTTTTCTTGTATCGACCCTGCAACACGAGTCAACTGAACAATTGAACCACTTGGAACTACTTTGAACCAAGGTTCAAAGTGGTTCGAAGCTATGAATTAAAAGTTTTAAAATTGTGTCCATATTAGGTGCTAACACATATAAAAGTCACCTCAATTCTATACAAGTGACTAAAAAGCATCAGAAGATAATCCACAATAATCACATCAGTTCTCTACGAGCAATTGGAAAGCACAAAAAGATAATCATAATAATCACAATAGTTATCTACAAGAAACTGAAGGGCATCAAATGATAAATCACAATAACCATCAGTTCTCAACAAGCAACCGAAAAGTATCCCAAAATAATAATATTGATCACCGTGCTCAAAATGGTCAAGTCAAACATGTCACAACATGACATCACCAAGATCAAAGAAAACACTTCAGTCCCATCAAGATGACTAGAAAGTAACTCAAGTATAACTAATCGAGGACTCAGAAATGGTTAAGTCAAGTAAGTCATACATTCACCCCAGCATCACACAAGATCGCTGGAAAGCAACAATGAACAATAATACAAACAAATCATAGAGCATACCATCACATTACCATGGTAGGTTAAAAAGATTGAGATCAAATCAGCATGACAACATAATCACATAACCCTTGAGCCTCTTGTAACAACCTAAGATTGGTCAAAACTGGGCTAAACCCCAAAATCCCAAAACATAAACAATACATAGAAAACATCATAATCTTATAGTTTGGTTGACTTGAAAGCATATAGTTGAATTAAATGTAAGATTCTAGTTTCTAGTTTAACGTATGTTTCAAGTAACTAAGTTTCATTTCTTACCCCTACGAATTAACCTGTTCTTGCTTTTAAATATTTCATGCAATTACCCCTACTTGATTAAAGTAAATTTTTCAAAATAGTCAAAGGTAATAATTTATTTAAATTATTAAATAATAATTAAATAAATTAAAACTTCATTTTACAACATTCTTTATTAATTAACCTTAATTAAACTAAATTCAATTAAGTTAATTATTAAATATAAAACTATATCAATATTATTTAATTAATTATTAATATTTATTAATAAAAATTATTTAAAATATTAATAATTAATAATTTTAATTCATTATAACTTAAATTTAATAACAGTAATAATTAATTATTTAAATTAAATACAATTTAAATTTAGTAAAGTTAATATTTAATAAGTTATATGAAATATAATATAATTTTAATAAATTAATAATTACAAATTTAATAAAATTTTAATAACAAACAAAAAAACATATATTTGAGAGCTCGTTGGCTTTTTAAAGCATGTCATGTGGCCGCAGGTAGGCTACTACCACCGACAATAGTAGTTTATTTTTGTCGTGTGCAACAGCTTTGTCTGCGCACACAGGCACATGCGAGCCGCGGGAGAAGGTAAGTTCGGGGGTGGGTAAAATCTCCTCCCCGTATTATATTATTATTTTAAAAAAATTTAATTTAAAAAAAATTAATTAAGAATGTTTTAAAACATTTCTCACCCACACCGCCCCACCCTCAAGTGGGTAAAAGCATACTTTATTTTATTAAGAATTTAATAAAGAAATATTAAATTAAAAAAAAAATCCCCCATTAACATATATATATATATATATATATATATGTATGTATGTATGTATGTATGTATGTATGTATGTATGTATGTATTTTACTTTTCTTAAGAATTTCTTATCACAATTTTAATAGGTAAGTTCAGGCAACCCATTTAAATTTTCCAACTAAACTTTTGCTAATTTTGAACCCTTTCAAATTAGATATAATTTTCTTTTACCTATGGACGAGGTTTCAAATTGAATTATTTTTCTTTCAATCATATTATACAGATGAGATACAATACACATATTATAAATTCAAAACAAGAGAGCAAAGGATTCATACAATGAGACCCAAAGAATCGATTTCAACAATCACGAATAAGGCATGATTATCTAAATAACATAATTTTAACTAGATGCATAAAACTCAAGAACCTACTTGGCCCTGATGCTAAGATCACAACCACCCAAAATATTTGCGAGAGAATTCACTCCTATCTAAGATCTTCTCTCTAAAAAAATTTCCAAAATTTTCCCTTCCAGAATTCGTGTCTCAAATTCATCTCTCTCGAAAATGAGCCCTCAAATGGTGATAAGGAGTTCTCTCCTCAAATCAGGGAACTAATTGTGCATTCACTCGAGAGGATTCCTTGCTCACAAGACTCAACTTTTAAATTAACTTTATTAATCTTTTCTTTATAACTTCCCATGCATGTTAATTAAATTATTAAATAACTTTATTTAATTTTCAATTGACTTCTATTTTAATTAATTTATTAATTTTTAATCTCATGCACACTTTATGCAACTAAAACATCTTTATTAAATTTGCTTATTTTTTATCTTTTAATTAATTTCTTATATTTTCAACTCATGCATACATCATGCAACCGTAATTTTTTTTAATAAATTAATATCTTTTAACTCTTTAATTTATTTTGAAAACTTAATTGATAAAATATTTATTAACTTAAATAAAATAAATATTTAGCATTTATTTAAAAATGAACTCTGAATATATTATTATTAAATTAAATAAACATTATCACGATCTAAATTATCCTCATAACTTTTATCTTCAAATTTAATTCTTTTTATTTAATTAATTTTCTAATTAATTAAATATAATTAAATATTAAAATATCATAACAATTTTCCATTGAATTAAATCATTAATTTAATCTTATAATTAGACTTAATTAATAGAAAATTCACCAAAGACTCATAAAACAAAAATACAAAAACCCATCATAAAAAAACACATTCAAAATTAGATTAAAGGGTTATAATCATGAATTAACATCATCTGATGCATTCAATGGCTACACAACTCTAATACTTGTCCTAATTATTATTTAGGACAAATGGCTTAAGGGTTTAGGATTTGGACTTAAGAATTTATCTCCCCTCTCTTACCATTGAGATACTGTGATAGGGTATGCTCATCCTAGCAATTCAGGGAAGTTGATACCCGATATCTGCAACCTGCATAAAATCCATGCATGTATATACACAATATATACTAAGCTAAACAGGCAATGACAGGAAGTGGTGCATTGTGTAGATCCTGACTAGCAGGTGACTACGACTCCCTTCCTTAACCACATCAAAAATGTCATACATAAAGAAAAAAAACATGCACACCATACAAATCCAACATGGGGTAAGTATCCATAAGAAAACAAATATGATAATAAACCAACTAACTAATCATCATCAATAATTAAAAACACTATAATAATCATCATGCATACATGAAATGTAGAGTACCAAGTAATATCAACATATAATAAACTGAATGTAAAATAATGTTTAATAATCTCAAAGAAATGCCACTAAACATCAAGCATAAAACTAACCTAACAGAGTTTGGCAATGATAACAAAAATGTGAACTAGGGGCAAGCACTACATCCACCCCCCCTAGACTTAGGCTTACTCCTGGAAGCCTACAAGAAAAGTAAAGCTAAGGACTCACTATGTAGGTCCCATTAGACCCTTTCTCCCTATAGGAGAATATGAATCCACTGATAACACTACAACAATATTTGAGATACAAAGTACTATGATAACCATATAACATACTACTTTTAGTCACATAGAGCAATATGATTCTAGTTTAATAGTAAATCGAAAACCATATTGATCCAACATTCATTCTTTTAAGAATACTGAGGTAGATCCCCAAAATACTCTAAACAAGAACAACATAATGCTCACAAGGATAATAAACGACATACCACCTTAAAGCATAGATAAAAGATACATGTTTTGCAAACATAATAAGTGTCAATTTTCAATTTTCTTATATTTAGGTTTACTTATAATTTCAGTTTTGAAGTCTAAGTGTTGAAGTATGAAAAACATACAACTAAAAGTTTAAGTTTTGTTTCAGTTCAACTAGTTCAAGTTTTAGTTTCAAAAGGATATACATAATAGTTTAAAGCTTTCATTTTTGTTCAACTAGTTAAGACTAGTGGCATTCCAATATCCTAGAGCTCCCAATGTAGAAACTTAAGCTCTGATACCAGATGTAACGCCCTGCCAAGGGATCCAAAAGAAATAACCTAAAGTTTTGCTAAGTTTGCCAAACATTTTTTTTCTTTTTGAAACAAGAAAGAGTAACATATACATCAAACACATAGTAGAGGAAGCAATAACATACAATCAACTAAAACATACATATATAACAGGTTACATTTCTTAAGGATTCCACGATGTTGAATTACATTTAAATTTAATCTAAGACTATGTCAATCATATATCACATCCACATGAAAGAATAATTATAAAGTCCAATGTCCATAATATACATTTGTTCTAAATGCCTCTTGGCAAATGAAATTCGGAATGCTCAATCATCCACTGTACATGTCATAGGGTATGGAAGGCTAAAAGAATATACATATGTAGAAGTAGAAATGCATCATCCTCTTCAGATTCATGATACAAAATACAATAAAATAAATGAAACCACCCACCATACATGATACATCCATCCATCATAAAAGATATAAACATCCAACATGAAATACAACCATCCATCATAAAACACACACATTAGTGAAAAATCCAAAATCATCTAGGGATTACTAAGAATGATTTTGTGATGTTCATAAGTGCCTAAATGTCCCCTTGTTTTGGCTTTCTTTCTTAGGAAAGGTGAAATGAGGTGATATAGATAACCCTATAAACTAGAAATGCAAATTGATGGAAAATGCCTTCAAAACTAATGAGGAAGCTATCAAAAATTTTCTTAACCAAGTTTAAAGGGAGGGTAATTGAATCATGATTCCAAATCTTGTGACAACGAGAGAATCAAAGTTGGGTATCTCAAGTTATGATTAAATGAGTGAATTCCTATTCTAAAAGCATAGAAATGAAAACCCCAATCATAACCCTAATTCACTTAAAAAATTTAAATGTTGATTCTTACCATTTATCTATTACCTTTATTTAATGGAGAAATTGAAAATAAGTCTTGAATATGTTGAAGGAGGATTTGGAGCCAACATGAGTGGATGTTCTAAGAGAAATCATGATGGTTGATGAGACACTTCCTAAGGTAAGTTCTAGTATCGAGTGTATTTTTCCTTTTTTTTTAAAATGTTTTTGACCTTTAATACATCATATTTTGGAGATTTTTTATGCATGTTTAGTGTGTACTTGAGAGTCTAATTTTCCAATTTAGGAAAAAGTTCATCCTAATAAGGAAAGTCAACCCTACTTAAGGAAGTCAACCCTAACTAGAAAAGTTAACCTATATATTAGGATAATCAACTATAACCATAAAACTCAATCTTCTCTAGTCTGATCAAGCTCTCCTACAGATTACAAAGCATGGTACTGATAGATGGTTTAATTTTATGTATAGGAGGTAGTGCCTCTATAGGAGCATCCCATGTCACAAGTGATGCACTTCATCTATGAGGGCATGCATAGTATGAGAAAAGATGATATCTAATTACTGAGAGATGTGGGCCTATATTGGGTAGGCTAATTACCTTACATGAGATTCCATCGAGGCATGATTTTGGACTTGATAGAGAGGTGAACGAGGACACATGTTTGTTCCATCTTATAAATAGAGAGATTATATAGTGACTTTAGAGGATGCACATGAGATATTTCATCTTCCTATTACAGGGACTCTAGTGAGGTTTCATGTGTGTAGAAATGAAGGTAAGGAGTATTAAGTGGGGCACAAATCACAAATGAGATCCAGGGTAGACCACATTGATCTTTGATGTATCATAGTGGGTCTTATTCTATTGATTAGATGATAGATATGTTGCATACAGATATGCATTATGACCCCAAATAGTAAGGGATTAGTGTTTGTGACACCTTTTACCTATTTGGTATGACTAGTAGAGGCAAATTGAGAAGTGATTGCATGGGGGAGGAGTATGTTGGTTATTATGTATTCAGAGTGTCTACAATCTTACAGGTGTGGTTATTGAGCACTTAACATGCACTAGACTAGCAAGAGTTCCAGTGTCATTGGAGCAGAGCCTTTTGAGAGTTTATGGTTATCTCCTACCTGAGATATGGAAGTTTAGAGGTAAATTGTGTTGTAGAGTGAGATTTGATCAAATGAAAGGAGATGAGATGGTATGGAGAAGTGGCCTGAGACAGCATACTAGATGAGATACTCACATAGAATGAGAATCCTATAGGGATGGTAGAGGAATGTTATGATTTCATACTATTACAATCGATTACTAAGATAGTTTGGCATACACCAAGACTTCTCAAGAATGGTCTCATTGTATATCCATCCCACTAGATATATACAGAGACATGGAACTAGATGTGGGCATGTAGTACCTAATATTATCTAAATAGTGATACATATGAGAAAGAGGATGTTCTCATGGAAGTAAAAGAGTATGTTTGGTGCACTCTTGAGTACATCCACTACTATAAAATAGAGGGAGTGAGACCCATATTCTCTCTAGGGGTAAAAGCACAACCCTATGTCACCCTTTTGTAAAAGAAAAGACTAACAAAAGTATAACTAGCCACCTTCAATAATATAAAACTGGTATTATTTTTTAGAATTTGAAAATGATGTAAACTAATGAAATGTTTAGAAATTGATCAAGTTTAGGATTATAATTTTTAATAATTATTTGGAATAACAATTGATATATTTTTATAATTTTTATAGAGAATTTTTAACTGCTAAAAAACACTGAAAATTAGGGGTCTAGTTCCCACCGCAAAACTATATGGAAATAAACTTATTTCCCTTTGATCTCAGATTATGTTATAGATAACATATGTATCTAGAACACACAAAAATAAAATTTGGCTTTAGAACTATATTTTCTCTTTTATAATGATTCAAATCTCAACTCACTTGAAATCAATAGTTTTCATCTCCCACCACATTTTTCAAAACAAATATATTATGACTAGAATAAAAATTATACATTCTAGAAGAGTACTCTCTCCTATAGAATGTCATATAAGTTTCAATTTTTTTTTATATGATTTAATATTGTTTTCTTTTTGAAAATTGACATCTTTTCGAGTGTTAAAATATGTGCTTGTAGATTTTCTTTAATTATAATATACTATATCTAATTAAAACACTATAAAATTTATATGATAATATTATTGACTTTGAGCTCTATAAAATGGTGTTTATAAGTTATTAATAAAATATCATAAAAAATAGTAAGAGTTATTAAAATGTCAATTTTTTGAAATAATTATATTTCTCTAGTAATTAGATACAAACTAGTATAAAACATGTATTTAATAGACATTTCCAATTGGAAAATTGTGAGACCATATATAAGTTATTTGGAATGAATTTATCTAGATCATATGTTTGAACAAAATTGATTTTTAGATAGAAATACTCAAATTCAGTCATTCTAATCAGTTAGCCTGAAAGGTGATATAGATTTGTAGTTTTACCCATAGTCTACCCCACATGTGATCCATGTCCATTCTGTAGAGCTCAACAAGGAGCTGATAGAGAGGAGAATGCAAGAATGGGAGCAGATGATGAGAGTGAGGATGAGGATTAGCTAGAGGATGAGGTGATAGATTAGGAGAACTCCAAGCCGAAGGAGAGAGGAGATGAGAGACAACATCCCTTGATAGAGGAGGGAACAAGAGAGAGAGGAGGAGAGAGAAAAGTAGATGCTCTCAGCAAAGCATGTCATGGATGAGGACCCAATATTTACTATTTCTGCTAGACCACTTTGAGCATGGAAACCATGCTCACTGAGTGATACACCACTCCCACGACTGGGGCAGCGATTACATGGAGAGATTCCTTAGCATCAGAGAGAGATGCAAAGTGCCCGGAGGGAGAGAATCGTTTATAATTTGTGAGGACGTTTCCTACATGTCTCTCAAATGTATCTGTTTTAAAGGATATTTTCCTATTTGAAGTATACATCTTGTAAATAGATAGAGGGTATCTAAGATGTCTCCAATTTTTTCTTTAACATCATTATGTTTTACAATTTCTAACATTTATAATGCAAACATATAACCTTTAGCTATTTTGGTGCCTCCAATACTACTTATATCCTATGCACATTGATTATATGATAAGTTGTAAAAACAATTAAATAGTACAATTTATTTATTTGACTTGCACCAGCCTAATGAAAGTACTTTTAATCTTTAATAATACATTCTATATATGCGAGTATGATTAATTTGCAATTTTAAATGTTATCCCATGAAAGTCTAATTTTTTTTCTATATTTACATTCAAATATAGTTGTCCCATCTTTATCCCTGACAGACACCCTGCCATCCCGAAAACTCAATCAAGCATAAGTTTGCCACAGTTCTGTTTAGACTGTCTTCTCATGCCCATCGTTCATATAATTCTACAAAGAGAAAGCTAAGCATTGCAACTATTTTAAAATCAGCAAATATATCGTGCAAAAGCAAAGTTCATATTTGCTGTAATGTGTTTTCAAAACATTTTATCCGAACCTTTATTTACAACCATTTGACAGGAACTCTATGTACACTGCATTGGTTGTTTTCTTTTTAGGATATCCATGGCTTCATTTACAGCAGCAGAAATTTCAATTACAATTCACGCACATCACCATCATCATAGGTATCGTTGTCGCTATCATATTCTTCATCCTCATCATCATACTCATTATAGTGAGCATTGTCGTCAGTAAAAGAGCCATACTTCTCATATTCGTAATAATAATCAAACTCATCCTCCTCATACTATACTTCATCCTCCTCATCATGGTCACTATAAGCATGTTCACAATCCTCGCTATCAAGAAAGCCATTGCGATTGCCATCGCATAGTTGAGCGAATAGTCCCTGCAATATGTCCAGGGTTTTCCTTTCTCTGCCTTCATTCACTCCGACTAAATACCCATAAAAATTTTCAGGCTCAAATGGCATCCAGGAGTCATATTCTGATAGCATTTCTTCACCAACCACACACATGTACATCCGCACGCCACCATGACGAAAGAGATTTGTACGTTCTCTAAACCCCTTATAACTGTCCTCAGAGAATGTTTGGTTTTATGAAGCGAATGGATCGTCTCCTCTAGTTGTTGCTTGGACTCCATCTCAAAGGAGCCATCCGCCATAGACAAGATGTCGCCAATTTTATTTACATTTAAATCTGACACAGCCGGCCTTCCCATAACAATCGTAAGCTCCGACGGCAATATCTAAAATCACAGGCTGTCGCACAATTAATTTTTTCAACAATAAATATGGAACTGAAAATATTGCAGCAGAGCAACTAAATTTAAAGGAAATATTGGTCAAAGTAATGAAAACAAAGAAAAACACGTCTCTGCATTTAATACCTGCAACCTTTCAACGCAGCTTATAATTGGACTATCGGAAATAATCATTTCTTTTAGACCCTTCAATTCTTCAATGCCTTTTAGATTCTGCAGCTTTGGACATGCAGTAATGACAATGGTCTCCAGATATGTTATATACTCAATGCCTTCTATGTTCTGCAGCTTTTGACAATCCGTAATAGAGATTCTCTTCAACTGGTTCAGTTCTTTAACACTAATTGTACCATGCAGCTCTGGACATTTCTGAATACAGATTCTTTTTAATCCTTTAGATTGTTCAATAGCTTTTAGATTCTTCAGCTTTGGAAAATCGGCAATCAAAATCATCTTCAATCCCTTCAATCCTTCGATAGCTGATATACTCTGGAGGTTACAACAGCAGCTGATGTAGATCCTTTTGAGACAGCTGAAAGGCCCAAACGTCGTTAACTCTTTCATAATCCGGCACAATCTTATGCGAAACAGGTCAAGTTTTAGCATATCATTGCACAATACTTTTCTCAACTTTCTACATCCCGACAGCTCAAGGCGTTCCAGCGTTATTACCCCTGTTAAATCCACTTCGATTAGATCTCTCATAAAATAAAGCTTGAGAGATTTAAGGGTGGGACACAACTGTCCACTGATTGAGACCTTTCTTGTATCAAATATACCATACAGAGAAATGCCTTCAAGGTTTCCCATAGGAGATCGATAATCAGTCGTCTCCCCTCTGCTGTTTAAATAAATTTCGCCCTCTGCATTAAAGAATGACAAATCTAAGGTTTTCAGATAAGGGAGTCCTCTTACAGATTTTACGAAGGAATACCATTCAATATCACATTCACTGAATCGTTCTCCAAAATTTAGGGACAGAGTTTCCAGATGTTTGAACATTCCGAGAAGGCTCAAAAATTCGTTACAATTCCTCTGGTGACAATTTCTCTCATGCTCTTCTTTTGCAATTATATAAGGCCTCCTAAAATAGCAACGTAGCTCTTTCAATTTGAGTGGTGCCTGGAAATGACAAAAACTTTATCTCAGAATGTTGTTTTTCAATACCAATTATCATATAAGAACCAACTATTTGCTGAATAGCCCGAATTTTTGCTTTCTTATCAAGAAGCATATACCTGGTCATCCCTTTGCCACAATTTCAAACGTGATCCTCCAATTGTTAAAGTATGTAAATTATGCAGAGGAAACCGTTGAGGAATGCTTTCATATTCCAACCTATCTCCAGTATCACAGTTAAGCCATCGAAGCCACTGTAATTGAGTTGATGCTTTTGAACTTTCCAAAAAATATGTCATTTCAGCTCTATTGTTCCCGCTATGATTGAAACATCTGAAACCTTTGCCCTCGGACTCCATGAGGATGTCTTGAAATCCCTTGATTCCTTGCATTGCAATCTGAATTCAAATTTTATTGGATTCTAAAAATATCATTATAAGTTATGCATATATATTTCAACAACTTATAAAAAATAAACCATTTACAAAATGAAGATGAATTTAAGGCAGCCGAAAGAAAGCACATACAAGATCTTTAGGATGCCACAGCGGGCAAGGATGGCTCATTTCATCATCTGCAATTTCCCTCCCCAAGTCGCGGAGGTGGTCATGCATTCTAAAAGTAAACTCAACCTCAGACCCAGGTAGCATTCTGCAAGTGTAAAATCGGGATGGACGGGAGTATTCTGTTTCATCCCACTTTGCTTCCTCGACTTCAACGAGGCGCTTGTCTTTGAGGATCTGAACTGCATATTCCGCTCTCCATCCTTTGCCCTTCCATATACTTACTGCCGTGCTCACTTTTTGGCCAATGAAAAAGCATGCTATATCCATAAAGATCTGTTTTTGATCTTCCTCCAGAGCATCATAGCTTATTTTAAGTGTATCTTTTATACCTTTGTGTAGTCTTGCCTTAACATTCTTTAATTGTAACTTCCAATAATCCTTATCATTACCAAAAACATTCCCGCCTATTACTTGAAGAGCAAGTGGTGAACCTCGACACGCTTCGACAAAGGCACGTACCAAATTCTCAAATCCACGTTTGCAAATTCTTCCCATAAACTTTTCGGAAAGTGCACAAAAAAGGAACTCGCGTGTCGGTGAAGACGCCAGGCAATTTCAAAAAAGCAAATCAACAAGCATGATGACTAAAATTTATAGTTAATAAAAAATAAAAATATAAAAATTAAGAGATACTTTTATAAGGTGAAAGCTACGGATTTGGATTGGGAGACCACGTATACCTAAGGCAACTTTATGGTCCTCTAAATAGTCTTAAAATAGTATCATATTTATATTTTTTTGGACTTACAATATTCCTAAGGACAATTTCGCACAACTTTCTCTAACTTTATGGTCCTTCTACATAGTTTTAAATAGTATTATATTTATATTTTAACTTAACTAGCTTAACTCTTTTTTTTTGGTTATTAAAAGTAGTGAATGTTTTTTTAATGAATAGTTTATTTCTATTAATAAAATATCAAATTACATATTCATAAAAAGGATCAAAGGATAAAAGATCATTTTTTGAGAGTTCACAAAAAAATTGTGAATATTTCATTACATAATCTTAGGAAATTTGAAGTTGCTCAATATATGTGAATATTTTTTTTCTAAATGAATTCGTTCTTCTATAACTAAGCTTTAATTCTGAGAAAGATCTTTTTAGAGGTTGCTACCTACATCATTACAATATCATAGTGAGTTAAATTTCAAAGAATTGATTTTTCTATGTTAATGTGCACATATCATTATTCAATTAATTAATTTGTATAGTCTACATCATTAATATTAGACTTTCTAACTAAAGTTTGTACACCATTACAAAGTAATTCTCATAATTGTAATCTTTATTTCCTAAGATGCAAATTAAACAATGTTGTTATCTATCCCACTTTGCACTTTGGTCTTGAGTGAACTATGCACAATCTTTTAATTTGATACCATGCTCATCTATTAAATAATATTAACTCTTATGCATTCAATCACATAAAGAATCATTAGTTATTAGGACAATAATTTGAAATTGCAATAAAATTCTAAAATTGAGAGAAATATTGTACGTCTAATCACACCCATCCTAGTAAGATTTTAAAATATTTTGTCTTTGTGACCTTTGCCAGCATCCATGTAGCTTGAGGGTGATCCCACAATAATGGGTTCCACTTTTTGACCAATTTTGACATTGAAATCAATATTTTTGCAACAAACGTCACGTTCAAGTGACTATATCTCCAAAAATATAAATAATTTCAAGATGACATAAAGTAGTGATTTTGAGTACTTTGTTCCTACTTTGTAACCATATTTTTTAATCTAAAAAAAAAATTTATTTATGTCAATTTTTTTTATCTCCTAAAAAAAGTGGTACATAATAAAATTCAATATTTTAAAAAGTGACAGTCCGTTTGACACACAACTTTTTTTCTAGAAATGATAAAGAAGTAATTCTTTCGGCGTTGGATTTGTAACATCAATATCCAGTGTCTGCATTTGGTTTGATTTATTTTTGTTGAGTATTGTATAGTTTATGAAGTTTTGAAGTGACATGAACCGTAATTCAGACATACGTTTCGTTTGACATAGATAATTTGAACTCAATTTATCATAAACCATTTTTTTTTTTTGAATAGAAAGGTATCTCAATAAGCCAATGCCTCCAAATTTTTCAAAATTTTTTTGACCTAATTTTCTAATTTTCTCGAGGTGTCAAAGTCGGTTGATGTTCAATCGGTAATGAACCTATAATGAGTTAAACTCATATTTGAAAGTCTTAATGATTAAATTATGTAATAAAATTATAGTCGTTGGAAAGCTTGCTCCGAGCAGCACATTTTGAAATTTTTTATTTTACAGTAGGAGATCATTCTTCTACAATTATGGTAGTCAAAAGAGCAAAAAAAAAGAAAAAAGAAAAAAAGGTTAAATTTTTTGAGATTTTGCATGTTCGTGTGAACATGGCATTCGCGCGAACATGTTTACCATGTTCGTGGGAACGTATGTTCGCGCGAACATGCAAATCATGTTTGCGTGAACATATATATCACATATGTTCGCGCGAACATATCAAATATGTTCGTGCAAACATAATTAAAAAAAATGTTCGCGCGAACACAATAAGTGTGTTCACGCGAACATATGGTAAACTCAATTTCTCATTTTGCAATTTTTTCCATTTTTGTTCGTCCCACTAAAGTGGAACCCATTATTGTGGGTTCACCCAGGAGTTAGGGGATTAGCACTCAAGAAATGGAAGTTACTAGCCAACGAGGAAGTAAATAGTTATGTGTATACAATTCAGATTGACGCTTTTGTCAATTCTTATTATTTCATCAAAAATTGGTTATTTATAATTGATCAATAATGTTAAATTTCACTTCTTATAATAACAAAACCACATTCATTGTATATTTGCAAGAAACTAATATGGTTGGCTTTGGTAATTTATATTATTTTCATCTTTCCTAGCCTAAACTTGAGTGCTTCCCTAAAGTCATAATTTAGCAATTTTAGATTATTTTGGGTTGTTACTTTAAGGTTACTCTAAGCTTGAAACAAATTTTATTGACTACATTTGTATTTTCATATCAAGTAGAGTTTAAATGAAAGATTGTCTCAATTGTATTATACAAACATGTTCAAAGAAGTGCTCTATAGAGCTTGAGTCCCGACCTTGTGTGGGAATAGAGAGGTAAGAAGTATTGAAAGAGGATAAGAATAGAAAATTTTAATGAAAATAATTGTCCATATATTGTCACATAGAAATAGAAACACTACTTTATAAATGTAGTCTGCGACACATCAAAATTTCACATACTAACTTAATTTTTTTGAAGAAACTTGTATTACTAAATCAAAATTAAAGAAAGCCTTGTCTTAGAAATAGAGTTTTTGTGTTTGATCTAAATTTAGAAAAAATACCCTAAATTGCCACCTAAATAGACAAGTTAAAACATAGATTTGGGTATCTATAATGATCATATCTAGTGGAAACTCTAAATGCTGCAAAGAATTTTTACTTATACATGAATCATGAAGTATAAATAAAAGATCATTATAAGTTTATTATGGTGTAATATAATTTTAATAAACAATGTTGCATGTCTATTACTATATATAATTTTAGCACACATTGGCAAGTGTGAAGCATATTATTTTCTCTATTTCATTCTTTGTAAGATTTTAAATAGTTGAAGAAAAACTCCTACCAATAATGATTAATTAATAAAAAAATAGACATAATTAAACAAAAATAATTGCTATTCCTAAGAAAATAATCACCTTCTCTAACTTGGCCTCTATCATATATTCATTTTGTCTTTTTGTAATACATATATACAAACAAATGATCACCCACTACTTTGATTAATAGAACACAAGATTTGTGAATGTTGTGCTTTGCTGAATTCTATTGTTAGTTAAAAAGTTTCTCAATTTTCTCATTCCATGCTTGATGGGCATGGCAACTTGAATTGAAATAGAGTGGTTTATTTTAGGAAAAATAAGGTATTAAGATGTTTTTCACCTAACACATGTGTGCATACAAGGGACATGGTACCCTAATAAGGATGTTGGAATTACCTACTAGATTTCTCACAAAATTTCATAATAACCTTCATTGAACTTCAACCCATTAATTCATCATATTTCATTCAAAGCTAGGTACCATTCTTCTCTCTTTTCACCAAATTTGTTCAACTCATTCCACCTTTTATTATTTTCGCTAGTGGTTTTAAGAGCATCTGCTCAAATCTTGAAGAACAAGGGCAACATTTTGAGATTGGGATTTGTGTTGATTATATCTTCCACTCCCCCGAAAGTAGAAAGCTCCACGATTGGCCAATTTCATTCAATATAGTCCATAGAGAGAAGTAAAATTGTTATTTTGTATTTATGAGTAGCTTCAAATATATGAAAAGGGAAATCTTCCCTGTCTAGCAAGCTGTCATGATCTTCATCAAAGAAGTAGGACATGCCTTGGTTTGTGAGGTCTCTACATAGTTGCCTTATGAAATTTTTTTACTTTCTATCATGATTGAGAAAAAATCTTGAACCACAACTCTTTGTCCATTGTCACTATAAATTGAAATAATGAGTGAGTTTCAAAACTAGATTCATATGAGAAACAAGGAAAAAATATTAATATTAAGTGTAAAATGTAAATTTTTCCAAAGATGAGGAGGAGGAAAAATGTGCTCTACTAGGGTTTGTACGGATTCCATCTCATCCCTCTTTGGTTTGCCACCTAACATACCGCACTTACTACAAGACTAGTTTTCTTTTATAATGGCCTTGGCTTTCTCTAGCTCAGTCGTTGATGCTAGAGTTGGAGTTGGTATTGTTGGAGAGAATGGCACTGTTGAACAAGTGACCATGCAAATTCATCCTCAAGGTGTTTCATAAGGTAATTCCCCTCTTGATATTATTTTGAATGTCAAGGAGTTTGGCTCTGCATACACTTGGTTAGAATAGAAAACCCTCATTGGGTATTTTGTGGGTCACACTCCTTTTGAAAGCATGCTATAGGAATAGGTTTCCAAGGTTTGGACACCTTAGGGTGTTCACCATGAAGGTGTTCAAAGCTTTACTAAAGGCTTTTTCCTTTTTCACTTTGGCAACTCTGGCCAAGCTGAACATGTGTTTGTTCAAGGTGCCTAGACTATTAGGTCCTCCCTCCTGGTTTTTCAATGTTGGTCACGTGATTTTTCTATTTTTGATGACAAATAGCTTAAGGTTCCTATTTGGCTGGAGTTCCTTGTATTGCCTATCCCCTACTAGTCAATCTTGATAGCTATTGAGAAAATCATCGGTAAGATTGTCTGCCTTGAACCAAACAAGTTTTTCAATGCTCAACCCTAGCATAGGGTTTGTGTTGAGGTCAACCTATCTAGGGACCTCAAAGACTCCATGGATATCCAAATCACCTTCACTCAAAATGTTATTTAACTAAACCTTCTAAATACATGTTATTAGTGCCAGTTTGTTGAGCACAACATTAGGGATAATCCTTTATTGCACTACAACTGTCCACTTGTTCCAAATCCCAAGCTAGCTATGACCATTAAGAAAGATGAATGGACTATAGTGGTGAAAAAAGGAAAGGGTTTGGCTATATCTAAGGTGAGCTCTATACCTATGGATAATTGTAGACCTAGCTCAAGCTTGGTTCAACCAAAGCCTTCTATCCATTTGCTTCCTCTACCTCTTGTTTCAAACCCTAGAGTGTAGGAGATAGCGAGAGTTCACACTCTTGATCCTCGTCCTTTATGGACTCAAGTGCGACTAGCGGCATTGATGATTTCTCAACAAACCCTCTGTTAGTCTTATAGCCCAGACGACCATGATGAATATTTTGATAATGGGGAGAAGGTTTAGAGGATCATCTCTTATGATGACTCCTCACTTGATGCTCCCACTTTTTTGCACAATAGTTTATCCTCTCTTGGAGATGAGGATGACATGCAAGTTGGTTTACCATGAATTGCCTCTTATGGAATGTGTGGGGGTTGATAGACCTCCCTAGAAAATATTTTGTTCATGACACCAAGTGTTGTCTTGGTAATCTTGATGTGTTTTGTCTTCAAGAAGATAAAGTTGTTGGATTTCTCATTACCTCAGCTTATAAGGTTATTTGGTCAGAAAGTGTTGTATTTTCTTGTTAGCATGAGGTTGGTCAAGGTGGAGTGGTTACTCTTCTTTCCCCTCATTTATTTTCTTTTATTATTTTGCATGGATCTAACCCTTTACACAAGGTGGTTTAGATTTTACTATCTTTTTAGAATCATTCCTTTGGTTTTGTTAACATTTATGCCCCTAATGATGTTGTTGAGTGTTCACACCTATGGCATTGGTTGGCAGATCATTTGCCACTAGTGACTTGGGTTTTTTGTGGGAATTTCAACATGGTTGAGCTGGCCACTAACAAGGAAGGATTTTTTCCTTTTCGATGGGAAGTTGGTGAAAGAGGCCTAATTTTACATGTAGAACAAACTAGGTCTTTTTGATCCCAATTCTAGTCGTCGCTATCCTAATGGGGTTTGCCATACATGGTCTAATTTTTGAGCTACATTTAATAGAGTATTAAGGAGACTTGACAAGGCTATGATTTTTATGCGGTCCTTTTTTTTGTTTTCTCACAAGTATGCCCTACTTGTCACACCTCAGCTAGATGTGATAGTGTCAGATTAGTCCCCTATTATCTTTTCTATTACGCAAACAACTCATCCTCATCCTTGTAAAACTTAGTTTTATCTCCACACATCTCTAATGTCCCATCCACTAACTATTGCTCACATTCTTTGAGTCTAGAATCTTGAGACTCAATTCCATACTCAAGTTGGGTGGATTCAATATTGGAATGATACCATCCTCCATACTAGCATGAGGTTTCTTCACATTTACAATAGACAGTTGGCTATGTACCGCAGAAGATCTTATGAAGCCACAACTAAAGTTCTGCATATGGCCTCAAAAGCCCTTGCCATGAATCCATTTGATATAGATCTCTAGGTTCAGCTTACCAATCTTCGACACCAGAAGCAAGTTGCAAAAATTTATATGCTACTTGAGGAGCTCATATCAAAGCCTATCTCCATTAGTTGGAGGTTGGAAATTAGGCTTCTTAAGAATTTTGTAATGTTGTGCAGGCTCGCCATTCTATAGTTGGCATCAAATGCATCCTAGAAGGCCAATAGGTTTTAATTGACCTATCAAACATTCTTTAGGCTTTTGTGTGCCACTATGAGTAGGTTTTTATGGCTTAGGGGCCTTCTAAGGCGTGCCACCAAGCTTGAAAAGCTTGCCTTGCTATCACTCCCAATAGGCTCACTCCTAAGAAATATGCCTTTTTTGAGATAAAGTTAATGCTTGTGGACCTAAAGGAAGCTATAATTTGTAGGGCTGAAGACAAGGCCCCTAGCTATGATGGCTTTCCTTGTGAGTTTTACAAAATCCTAAGGGATGATATTGGCCTTGACTCACTTCAAGTGTATTGTGAAGCTTACAATTCTAATTCCCTAGGCAACATTATAAACAAGGGTAATATTAAGTTCATACCTAAAGCTAGTAATCTCGAGGAAATCTACAATTAGAGGCCCATCACTTTGTTAAATGTGTCCTACAAGATCATAGCGAAAGCCCACTCTCTTAAAATTTAGCACTTGCTCCCTCAGATTATTCAACTAAAACAAATTGGTTTCATCAAGCCTTGTTATATTTTGGATAACATCATTTCTATTTGGGAAGGAATGAAATGGGCTCGACAATCCAAGTAGCAAGCTTTATTTATTAAGATTGATTTTGCCAAAGCTTATGACAGGATAGAGTGGCCTTTCATCCTAGCCATGCTTCAAGCTCTGGGATTTGGTCTAGTAATTTTGTAGTCGCTATAGATGCTTTTTGGTGATGCCTCTATTTGCATCACCATTAATATGAGGCAATCTGAAGCTTTGGGCTCTTTAGATCTATCCGTCAAGGTTTTCCTCTTGCACCTTCACTCTATGTGTTGGTAGCTGAGGGTTTGGCTATCTTCTTGCCAATACCATTTCTCAAGGTCTAGTTTTTGGTATCTCTATTCCTAAGTCCTCCACACAACTTGTTAATGGTCATTTTGCAGGCGATTCCTTCCTTACTTTGTTGGAAGATGAAGGCAATATTGCCAATGCTTGGACACTTTTTGTCTTGCCTCTAGGTCTTCCATTCAATGACATAAAATCATCTATTATAAACAATCATTCTTGACATGCCCTCCATGGTTGTAGCAATATGTGTGGAAATGGGTTTAGTATGGATAATTTTTTAAGTTTTTGGGCATTCCCTTTGCTTTTCAAGCCTCCCCTATGGAGTTGTGGAGTACTATTCTTGCTCGGATTGAGAAGAAGCTAGAATATTGGATCACTAAGACACTCTCCCTTGTGGGAAAGTTTCAAATCTTCTCTAAAGTGCTTGTTGCTATGCATGTCTACTACTCTTCCTATTGGGCCCCTTTCAAAGCTTCATACCTCAAGCTTGAGCATCTCCTCTGGGACATTTTTTGAGCCTCTAATGTTGTATACCATGTCTTTCATAGAGTTTCCTAGGATTTTTTTTTTTTTCCCAAAGATTATGGTGGACTTGGGTTGCTTAACACTCGCAAGCAGGGGATTTCCCTATGTGCTAAGTGGGTCATTTGGGCTGTCACTGGTGATGAGGCCTAGAAAATTTTACTAAAGCACTGCATTTATTTAGGCTATTTGGTTAACCAGCCTACTTAGAAGGGGATTGACTTGAATAGACCCTTCTTGTGACTCCAAAACCTATTTAGATTCGAGACACTTTTGTTGTTAAGAGTATTTGAAAAGAATGGGAAGCCCTCAAACCTTGGCTTTTCTAGGTAGGTAATGGATTTAGAGATGACCTCTTAATGAACCAGAAATTTTTTTTGGTGGTGATGCAAGAGAAATGAGCTTGGGTTTTGGTGGAGTTATGCTTTTCATGATTAGAGATGTGTCAGAGAAACATTGGATAACCTTTCCTCATGATTTTATAGAGATTGGATGGATTGAATTAAAGTTTGAGTTTTTTTAACCTTGCTGCTAGAACTATTTTTTTTTGGTTTCTAGGTGCCTATTGCAGGCTATGTAACTAATTTTTCGCAATGAATGAAAGTATGTTCTTTTTAAGGATTGAATAGGGTCTAGAGTAATTCCTTGTGTCAAAGGTGCAAGCTATGGGTAAGTGTACCAAGTTGTAGTAACAAAAGGGGTATAAGTGGACACCAATTTCCTAAAATCACCAATTTCTAAACTTCAACAAGAATTTGAACATAGTTATCCTCAAAATTTTAAGATATGACAAAAACAAAAGTCATAGTCCTTTGAATCTAGTTTCTAAATTACTAAAAAAAATTCAAAATGGTTTAGTTTTAGGTCCTCAAAAAAGGGGGCCACAGAAAGTGGTACTGTATATTCCAAAAAAAAACACAACATATTAAAAAGTGTGGCCCCCCTAAAATTTTAATTTTTTTTTGAAATTCTTTAATCACTCTAGTCAAAAGTTACGTAACACTATGTAGTTTATCCCAAATTATTTTGGTAATTTTATAATGTGTATTTTATTTCTTATAAATTTTTTAACTAGACACATCGCAAAAACTTAAAATATCTCTGTGCTTCCCTTAGAAATGATTGAAAACTAATCTAAAATCAAAACTTCTTTTTTTCAAAGTGTGTAGAATGGAGTCTAGTTTCTAAAAAACTAAGTTGTTGCAAAATTTGATGAACGAGCTAAAATCTATAGCCCAATTAGTACATTGTGGTTTTTGACAAAAAATGGACATACATTCAATAGAAACTATAGATGAAAGGCTTGAAATAGTTCAAATTAAAAATAAGTTATATGGTTATATAGCTGACACAGAGACCTACAATGTCATGTAACCTGATCTTATCGATACCCAACCATGAGAATCTTGAAGGAGAGCACACAAGAAAAATTAATCATTTTTTGTATGTTTGTAGTTATAGACTCAAAACCTTTAGGTTGGATCTCCAAGGGAAAACCAAGCCTTAGGCTTGGTTTAATGCAAAGCTTTGAATAGTGCATACACCCTATAGCATGTGCATGCTATAGTGCGCACCCACTATTTAATGTTTTTTGTATTTGTGTCTCAATAGTGTGTGCGCACTATAGTGTGCACGCACTATTGATACCTAAATAGTGCATAGAGAAAGAAGAAGAGACACAAAGCAAGATCAAGAGAGGGGGGAATGGCTGTGTGTGTGTGTGTGAGTGAGAGAGAGAGAGAGAGAGAGAGAGAGAGAGAGAGAGAGAGAGAGAGAGAGAGAGAGAGAGAGTAGGGGATGGGAGAGGGGAGAGAGAGTAAGGGATGGGAGAGAGAGGAAGTGTGAGAGAGAGTAGGGGTGGTAGAGAGATAGTACAAGATGTGAGAGAGATTGAGAGTAGGGGATGGGGGAGAGAAAGAGTAGGTGGTGGGAGATGGAGTGGGAGGGGGAGAGCGAGAGAGAGGAGGATGGGAGTGCATGTGTGTGAAAGAGAGAGAGTAGGGAATGGGAGGGGGGACAGAGAGAGTATCTTGAGAGAGAGTATGGGATGGGATAGAGAGAGAGAGAGAGAGAGAGAGAGAGAGAGAGAGAGTAGGTAGTGGGAGAGGGGGATGGAAATGTGTGTAAGAGAGAGAGAGAGAGAGTAGGTGATGGGAGAGAGTGTGAAAATGTGAGAGAGAGTAGGGGGTGGCAGAGAGAAAGTAGAAAAGGAGAGAGTGAGATTGAGTGAGAGAGTAGGTGGTGGGAGAGGGAATTGGAGAGGGAGAGCAAGTGAGAGACAAAGTAGGGGATGGGAGAGGAGAGAGAGGGGGGGATGGGTGTGTGTGTGAAAGAGAGAGATAGAGAGAGTAGGGGATTGGAGAGAAAGAGAGTAGGCAGTGGGAGAGGGAGTGGGAGAAGGAGAGAGGGGGGGAGATGGGAGTGTGTGTAAGAGAGAGAGTAGGGGATGGGAGAGAGTGTGAGAGTGTGAGAGAGAGTAGGGGTGGTAGAGAGAGTGAGAGTAGGGGATGGGAGAGAGAGAGTAGAGAGGGAGAGAGTGAGAGAGAGAGAGAAACAGTAGGCAGTGGGAGAGGGAGTGGGAGGGAGAGAGAGGGGCAATGGGAGTGTGTGTGAGAGATCTAGAGAGTAGGGGCTAGGAGAGAAGAGAGAGAGAGGGGATGGGAGTATTTATTTGTAAAAGAGAGAGTAGCCTGAGAGAGAGAGAGAGAGAGAGAGAGAGAGAGAGAGAGAGATAGTAGAAGATGGGAGAGAGAGACTAGGTGGTGGGAGAGGGAGTGGGAGAGGGAGAGAGAGGGGGGATGGGAGTGTGTAAGAAAGAGAGTAGGGGATGGAAGAGAGTGTGAGAGAGGAGGGGTGGTAGAGAGAGAGAGAGAGAGAGAGAGAGAGAATAGGATGGGAGAGAGAGTGAGAGTAGGGGATGGGAGAGAGTGTGAGAGATTAGGGTGATGGGTGAGAGAGTGAGAGTAGGGGATGGGAGAGAGAGAGAGGGTAGAGAGGGAGAGAAAGAGAGTGAGAGAGAGATAGTAGGTAGTGGGAGAGGGAGTGGGGATGGGAGTGTGTGTGAAAGATCTAGAGAGTAGGGGATGGGAGAGGAGAGAGGGTGAGAGAGAGTAGGTGGTGGGTGAGGGAGAGGAAGAGAGTAGGTAGTGGGAGAGAGAGAGAGAGAGAGAGAGAGAGAGAGAGAGAGAGAATGGGATGGAAGAGGGGAGAGAGAGAGTAGGGAGAGAGAGAGAGAGAGAGAGAGTAGGGGATGGTAGAGAGAGTAGTCCAAGAGAGAGAGAGAGGGATGGGAGTGTATGAGATAGAGAGAGTAGGGGATGGGAGAGGGGAGAGAGAGAGTAGCAGATGGGAGAGGGGAGAGAGAGTAATTTGAGAGAGAGGGGGGATGGGAGTGTGTGGGATAGAGAGAGTAGGGGATGGGAGAGGAGAGAGAGTAGGGAATGGGAGAGGAGAGAGAGTAGGGGATGGGAGAGGAGAGAGAGTAAGGATGGGGGAGGATAGAGAGTGAGAGAGTAGGGGATGGGAGAGAGAGAGTGAGAGAGAGGGTAGGTGATTGGAGAGGGAGTAGGAGAGGGAGAGTGAGAGAGAGAGAGTAAGAAATAGGAGAGGGAGTAGGAGAGAGTGTGAGAGAGAGTAGGGGATGGGAGGGGAGAGAGAGACTAAGAGAGAGTAGGGGATGGGAGAGAAGAGAGAGAGTAGGGGATGGGGGATGGTGGCATAGGGAGAGATGTTTTTTGACATCATGCGTATGCACCGTGTCAAATCACCAAAAATAGTCACAAAGCAAGTTTGGGTCCCATTCATCCATTCTCTATTTTTTGTCTATCATACATTCTATTGTTCTAACATAAAACATGGGTTTCAACATAGCAAACACTATTTGAAGACTTTTTGAAGCTAACAAACACCAAATTCAATCATTGGATATGCTATTTAAAGGTTTTTTGAATATTCTTTGTATATAAAAGGTTAGTGCAATACTTTTTAAATATTGTTTGTTGATATATAGATACAAATTTTATTATAATTTGACATGTTTAATATATAGTAAATTCGTTGAAATTTGTACGTTCAAATGAAATATTATTTCGAAATGGTTAGAAATTTGACAAGTTGTTTGATATATATTGTGTATTCATTGAAATAATTGTAATTTTTATATGTATTTGAATGATTTGTAATTTACACATTGTAAGTAATTCAGATGTTTGAATAATTTGACATGTAGAAATCATCATAATGCCAAGGAAGAAACCAAAAAATCAAACAAATGAAGATAGGGAGAGAGAATTGGCAATTAAAAGAGATAAAATAAAACTACTACATGAACAAAGAAAATTGCAAAGAAATAATGAAGAATTGACTTTTGAAGAGGATCAAGAACCACCAATATAGAGAAACAAAGAGGAAGAATTGGAAGGACAAAGAGAATGAATGAGACAGTTATACTCAAGAAGACAATTGAATTGTGAAGCTACACCATCTTCCAATGTTGGAGTCATATCATCCTCTCATGTTGAAGAGACACTAATTTTTAGATCCGATGATGTACACACTCCATCATGTCATGTTGAAGGCACAAAATCAACATATCAAGTAGGTGATATTCCATCTTTTGCATCTTATTGCCAAGGTACATCATCTTTGGTTCAAGGTACACAATACACTCAATCTTATGTTGATGTTCAAAATGTTGAGAGAATGGAAGAGATTATAACACCTTCTAGAATTCATTTTAGAAGACCATAATATTTGATTGGTATTGATACTAACATTTTGAAATCAATGCCTGACAAGATTAGCAAGCATACTTGTCAAAGAAAAGTTAATCGTATGTGGAGATTATTTTTTGAAGAATTAAATATTAGAAATAAATGCCAATTATTTTTTGAAATGATGAGATATTTTAAATTTAGGCCTATCATGAAGATTCTTGGACTAAGAACGATGGATGATTCAAATGAAAAAAACATTGTAAAGAATCTAATGAGTGCTTATGAAAAAGTGGGTTCTATATCACACACCAAAGATAGTAATATCACAAGATGAGTACTTACATTGATAATAGTAAGTACCTAAATGAAGAAAGCTCAACTCATGAGAAAGATAAGCAAAATATTGAAAATTGGTAGAGGTGCTCTAAGGAGAGCCATGCTAAGGCGTGAGAGATTGGAAGATCCAACAAAAAATGAGTTATGGACATTTAGCGGTAGAATACCATGAAGGGATAAAGAAATTAGTGAAGCTTTGAAATTATTGATTGAATATTTTTGGGAAAATAACACACGTGTTTTTCCTAATCAAAGAGATGTTGTAAGAAGGAGGATTGGTAGCCAAAATTGTGACCCACATGTGAAATATTTTTTGGACTCAACTCAGACATAATTTTTTTGCAAAATTTATTGGTATTTATCTTCAAATTCAAACAAGTCAAAGATTTTTTGAGATGGGTAAACCTTTTTATGTCAAGATAAATCACACTTGCACAACTTGTTGTTGTAGGATACATATTGAATTTTCTAACCATTTGATATTTTTAGGCAAATATGTGTTTTTTTGCATTCTAAGTTCATTTTACAGGATTGCGACATGAATGAACCACCAAGATCTTTAGGGGAATTCATATCCAACATTCTATGTGAAATAGGGGATGGCCAACAATTTTACAAGACATCATGCTTGGATGGTACATGCTTATTTTGTAGTTCTTTTCAACTTTTACACACTTGTGAACATATGGATAGTACACATGCAATTGAAAATGAAATAGTAGATTAAAAAAAGTTTAAGATAGTGACATATGCTCTAAAAGATGGGAAATAGGATATAGAATGTGATTTAGTCATTGAAAAGATTCCAGTGAATGAATTCATGAAGCTTTTTTGTGAAAATATTATTTATGAGTATGCAAGGCATACACATAGAGCTCGATGGCTAGATTTGCAATTCAAGTTCTGCAAGGATATATTTCCACTGGATACCATTGTCTCGGTTGTAGACCTCACAGAGAACTACACACTACAAACACAAAATGAGGTGCAAGAAAAGTATTATACTTTTCAATAGGTTTCCATATTTTTTTACATAACATTTATGCATTCAGCTACAAGTACAAAGGATGATAGGAAGATTTTGAGGGAGTACCATTTTTATAGCAACAATGATCGATCACATTCTACAAAGTTTATATAGGGTTTTTTTCTACTATTTTATGGAGATTTGGATAATAAGGGCATAACATATCATCAACACATTATTTGGTCAAACAATAGCACATCTCAATTCAAGAATGCACAGATGTTCTATTGGTTGAGCAGGATGCACAGGTTGTGTAGAATTCAGTATATGTGAAATTTCATAGAGGCTGGTCATGGAAAGGGAGAGCATGATGGTGCGAGAAGATGCATCAAAAGAGCCTTAGCTTGTGAAGAACCAAAGTACAAAGATGGAGCAATATTGATAGATGCAAAATCCATCATCTAATGGTGTAACACTACAATGGGTCTATGTAAGGAAGGTGAGTCTATGGTTCATAGATTTTTTTGGTTGATAGATAATACTAACATTGTACCATATGAGGATTGTTGCACACTAATAGGATCTAGTGAGTTGCACTCTTTTAGAAGCTCTAATGCAGGTTCATGGAGTATCCACACATGAAAACCGATATGCTATTGTCCATCATGTGTAGAGGAAAATTGGGATGAGTGTGAGTCAACTGAATGCATGGACAAATGGGATATACAAGTTTTGGACCCAATTGACACCTATCATCCACCACAAGCACTGGAAATGGTAGAGATGGATTCATCTATTGACTTTGACCACTTGCCTGATCTAGTGCAACCTAGTAATATATATATATATTTATATATTTATATATCTTTGTAATTTCAATATGTAACTTTATAACTTTTACCTAAGTATTTTCTGAATTAATGACCGCATTTTGTACATTTGTCACTGTAGGCCATGTTTTTTCTATTATTACACTTGAAGACAATGAAGAAGGGATAGATTATTATTTGTGTTGTTGTGTCCAAGATAAACAAAAATTGGATCACTCAGTTATAGATGGTGAAGGTTTAGAGTAGCATGCTGGTGCGGTGGTTATAATTGGCACATGGCTTAGAGGATATTCTATGAACAACCCTAACTTGTGGTTATTCAAGGATTGACAAACAAAGAGGAAGATTCTTCATTATTCAAACCTTGTTGTCACATCAAATGTACACTTGATAAAATATTTTGGAAAACCACATAATAAGATTCTTTGGAAAGTTCACGAGTTAGATCACGAGGCAATACTTGAGACATTAAAATGTAGAGCAAATCCAGTTGGCTCCTTAGATTGAATAGCCCTGGAGAGAGGGGGAGAGAAAGAGTGAATAGTTGGATCCAAATACAATGTTGCAACCTCTCCCCCAAGATTGTCCACATGACAAGGTGGACCGTATTGTTATGATGTCTAAGTGATGAGATAATTATAAATCATAGATTTTATGTTTTGATTTGTTTAGAATCTAGATACATTATTTGAATTTATATTATATTCTTTAATAGAACCCATTTTCAAATTAGTCATTTGAATAAGTGAAAGTTTAGAATTTGTTTTTTAGATCAAAATGTAATGAAAGAACATGAAAATTGTTAGAATGCGAATGCTTTGTGATGTAAAGTCATGATTGTGTGCATGTAACCAAAAACTTCAAACTAGCGAAAGCAAGGATACAATGGGAGAAGTTTCCAAGACTCATCAAGCCATTTAGTAAGCAACTTGATCATTGCTAGAAGCTCAAACAAATAATTATTTGCATTTGGAATATTGTTACCAATAATGATATTATGACTAACATGCTTTTATCTTTTAATAAAAATCAGGAGGAATCTAGTGGTTCAAATGCTGAAAGTGATTCTACTAATAGAGGGACATTTAGGGGCAAAAGATCCAATGGCAGAGGAAGGTCTAATGGAAGAGGGCCTAGTGTGTTCACTGGTAAGTGCTTTACTTATAATCAAGTAGGACATCAGTCCTTTAGATTCTCTAAAAAGAACAAAAAAGGATATTACATTTATTTGGTTCTATTTCTTCTTACAATTTTTATTGCCTTATGTGTTTTAGGTTCAAATTTGAAAACAAGGCACTTTCATGTGTCCTTTCTTAAATTATTGATGTAGTACATCACAGAAAATAATTATTTTCAAATCAGTTTCTTTCTAGAGTTGATCAATATGAAATATAGTTAGTATATTCTAAAATAAGTAAGAGAACTCAGAAGTGATTTATCCATGATCATCACGAGATGACCATCTCAAAAGTGTTTATTGAGCTCATTTTCCTGGCTACAAGACTAATACTTCCTTATCCTTATAAATATTGGATTTGAGTGTAGTTTCAATATTTCGTATCTCATTACCAAGGTATTAGAATAAGGGTTGAATATCAAATTAAAACCATTTTGTTATTTATAAAATTCAAACATTAAAAAACAAATGGCTATGATTACTTTTTTGATTAAAATTCAAATATTTAAATGCAATTTTTCATCATTTTTATTACTTCTTGGGGGGTCTTTTCAATGTTCTAAGTTGAGAAACATTTTGAATGGATAGTAAGACCTAGCTTATAACATCATGAAATTATTCCTAACATCGTAAAACCTTATTTTATTTCTCATGAATCCTTTAGGAAGGTGGTGTAGTGCAAGATCCTTGTGGAATGACCCATGATGACCTTGAGTGCCCTGCACCAAAAATGAACATATGAAAGATTTTGATATGTTTTAGTACATTGAAAAGGCTATCCAAAAATGTAATTATCCTATCAAGTTCTTTGGATAAACTTTAAGTTATTTAGACTTTTGTTCTACTAGAGGGCTACTAATTTGTCAATTAGGTCTCTTAAGACACCTTGGAAGAATTACACATTGGGAGTTGGCTCTAGAAAAGTGGATGGTTAAATCCAATTGAATACACATTATATAACTCATAAAAGTCTTATTTAACCCTTGGTTAAGGCCTTTGCATAGTTGGAGTTATTTTGAGTCATATGGAGTTTGTAGGTGTTTTTAGCAACTTGGATAACTTGCTTGCTTGAAGAAGTTTGGAAGTGGACTTAGTCTTGTGGATACAAAGGTGTGGAGTTCAATGGGTTAAGACTTTTGAATGATTATCCTCTGATAAAAGATTGAGTAGGTTGGGTCATTGTTTTAGTTACACTTGAAGAAGATATAAGGGCATTGTTTCAAAGCAAAGGGATAGTTAGTTGTTTCTACATCAAATCATTGGTTGAAAATTGACCTCTGCATCGCTTAAGGTGCCATCTCTACTTATAATTGAACAAACTATATCATTCGCTCTCTACATAAACTATTTTAATTTTTCATTTGCAGGTCACCAAAGAAGAGGGCTAATAAAGTCAAAGCACCAATGATAAAGGGTGAGACACAAAAATAATTTGCAAAAGGGTATTATAAATTCACATCCTCAATGTTTATTAGTGCTTTTTGTTCAAGTACCATTGTGTGTTAGTCATATATAGTTACAAATATAGTACGAAGGAAACTAGGTCTTGATCTGATGATAATGGGGTAGTTATAGCTATAGTTCTCTCTAAGGATAATGTTGTTTAATCAATGTATAAGTTGAGAGAACCAAAAGACTATTTAGGTCTACTAAAAACAAATGGAACTTTTGATATTTTAGGATATAAAATGTTTATTGATGGATTTGAAAAGAATTAAAAGTAGTCAAACAATCAATTTACTCTTCCATAAAATGGTTCCTATGTTATCAATTTTTACTATATTTCTCAATTTTTCTCTAGCATTTAATGTGATTGTAATATTGGTTTGTAGTTGAAGAAGGACAAAGCAAAAAGAGTAAACAAGTTACATCTACGAACACACCAACAAATGGAAGAGGAAGAAAATCTAAGGGAGTTAAGAAAGTGAAAACTATAATAGATCAGGACCAAATAGGGATATCATCAAATATAGGTGCAAGGAGTTCAAATGACAAACCTTTGGTATTTAAACTCCAAAATACCATTTTTGGTTTTAAACTAAACTTGAGTATGTATTTGACTTATTTATCCTAAAAATGTAGAATACATGGAGATCACGTGCACGAACTAATTAGTAGACTTTTGGAGTTGGGCTTCACTTCAAAAATATATGAAGAGCATGCATAGGTATTGGAAACTTCTCAGATTGCTTAACATACCCATCACCTTTAAAATAGTTTCTACAAAGACAGAAACAAGGCATTTCACAAGACATTATAATGATCCTTCATAGCACTACCTTCCTAATTGGCTCATGATGGAGGTTATAATGTTTTAGAATGTTTGGACTAGTTTCAAGTTGATATTAGCCCATTTTTAAAGGCTTGAGACTCATTGGTGTTTCTATAAACCTTGAGTCCTTAAGACCTGTAGGGCATTTGGTATTTAGGGAAATAGGTAAAAATACCTTAAATAAGGATAATTTAGGTCCTAGGGTCCTTAGGATAAGTTAGTCTTTTTAATAGGATAAACTAGTCTTTTTAATAGGTTAATAAGTCCATTTAAATATTTGGTAAAGTTTCATCACTTAACAATTTCAAAAATTCAAAAGTTACAAAGTTATAAATTTGAATTTTCAAATTATAATAGTCATGGACATTTAGGAGGAAATTAGTTTCTTTATTATTTTAAGCCAAATTAAACCATCCAACCAATTTGGATTGGTTGGGGTAGTTGACAGGAGTTGATTAAATGCTTCACAAATCTATTGTATGGGCAAAGAATCCATGGTATAGACTGCTACAACAAATTGAATAAAAAAATATGATTTATTGCAAAGTTAAAGGGTTTTTTAGTATGATTCAAAGTTCTTATTGATTGGATTTCCTTGGAAAATATTTTGATCATCCATATCTCATCTCTTTGAATTCTTTCATGTTCTAAAAACCCTAGTACAGTCACTATTAATCATTTTGGTATTGTTCAATCTTTGGAAAATCTGATTTTAAGACAGTTTTGTGTATATTTCACACTATGAATGTCATTCTATGAATTTAGCACTCTAATTCTCATATAATGGCATCTTATTGAGATACATAATATCAATTTAAAATGTATAGTATCTTACTAGTCTTGGAAATGCAAGTTTGATTAATTTATGTGGTGATCACCATAAAGAAGACTAAGAAACTAAGTGAATTTGGAGGATAGGATGTAGGTTAGAGAGTTTTTTCCAAAAAAGGGCACTATTTTATGATGGAATGTGTATAGAAATGTTGTATAAAAGGTGTTCCAACCTTTATTTGTTGTAGGAAACTTTGGGAAGTGTGACATTGAGGAAGAACTAAATTTAAGGGTTTCAAGGGCACAATTTGGGGCTTTGGTACCTAGAAACCTCTTGGAGTCAAATTTACTTCATATTACTTTGGTTTGAACCTATTTATGACACTAAAAAAATATTTGGATCATGGGAGTTTGAATGGTTAGCACTTCCTTTGTAAATGCACGAGAATTAAGCCTTAAAAATCTGAGAAATAGTGAAAATAGTAATATAGCTCCCATAGAAACCTACCCTATACTTTTGGTATGTTAAGGTAATTCATACAGGGTACTCAAATACATAATTTATTTTCCTGGTGTTTTGGAAAAAGTTGAAGAAAAATCCTTGTGAGGGCTGTTGTAGGGCTACAAGGCATGCTATTAGGCCTAGTTTGAGGAATATTGAAGTTTTGTGGTCTAAACCATTGAATAAAGTCTGAAACCTATTCAAGTACCTCATATTTCATAGTTTAGGGATATAGGATCACATCATAAGACTTTTTGGTGGATAATTTACCATTTAACTTATTGAAGGCACTTTTGGTCACTAGATTCAATTGTGCATTAGATTGAGTTTGTATTTGGACCTTGGATCCACCATATTCCCTTGCCACCTTTGCATCATAGACCTAATAGTCTCTCAAAAAACTAAAGCATGAAAGGGAAGCATGAAATTGTCAAATTTTTAATACAATGCCAATAATGGGAAAACTTAGGCCAAAATGGCACACATGAGGTTTAAGGAGTTAAAAGTCATTGAATGTTAATGTCATAGTCAAATGTAATGTATTTGGTTCATCAAAGTCATAGTATTTGGTTCGCCAAAGTCTTTAGATTAGTATAGAAATGTTGAGTTGTCAAGTTGACAACTTTTTTGTCAACTTGACAATATTTTCATATGTTAAGTTAGTACAATATTGTAGATAGTTACAAATAATTAAGAAGTTGTTGTTAGGTTTGTGGGAGAAGATGGGGTCTATTTAGAAGTTCTTCCATGTTATTAGAAGGGAGAAGGCTCCCACTATATAGGATTAGAATGTACATTTACAACTACTTTAAGTGTTTGAAGGGTTCCCATGAAGAAGTTTCTCTTTTTGCATAAAAGTTGCAAAAGTTGCCAATGACAACTTTGCAAGAAATGAGCAATTTTTGCAATTTTGCAATTTTTTTAACCAAACTTGCTCTACTTGCTACCAAACTTTCCAAAAGGAGTAAGATGGATCCAAGAAACCTAATAATGACCCTAAAACAATTGATTACCTTATTTGGCCCTCAAAACCCAAAAATGCTCTATTGAGCCAAATGAGCAATTTTGAGCAATTAGGAGCAATATTGCATTGTGGGGATCTTCTAACCTATCTAACCTCACATTACAACCAAGTTGATCCTATTATTACTCTACAGATGTGGCTCCAAGGGTTGAACTGATGTTATGTTCTACTCTCACAAGTGTATATCCCTCCTAAGAATCACTGAGAAAATTTTCAAGTCTCACCACTCCAAGCAAGACACAAAACTAATCTGAACCCAACTTGAGCAAATAGAGCCAACTCCCTCAAAATTGACAAAATAGGGATTTTGTTGTTCTAGGCTCTACAAATTTCAACAAAGGCTTAGAACAACTTAGAATCAACCTAAATAAGGTAAATCCACTATTGGTTGCTCTCCCAACAACCCTCAACCAGATTTGCAAGATTAGGCCTAGAAGCCTATTAAGCCTCCTAATGTTTATTCTGACCAATAACTCTAAAACTCACCAAGGGACCTGAGGAAGAAATTCTATATTTAAGCACCCTTTTCCTAGTTCTTACAAACCCCAAAGTTGCAAGGACCAACTCCACTCCAACATATCCTAATCACAATCAAGTACACAAACCTAATTAGCTACTTTAGGCTTGGTTTTCAAGGCAACTAGTCAGAAATGGGTGCATGGAATCCATTATCCACTTCTAGGTTGTTTTTCAAGCTAAAAAAAGGGCACTTTGTTCAAACATTAGATCCTCAAACTCTTTCCATCACTTTGTCCACTGGAATTTCTCCAAAACAAAGGTCAAATACATGGGAACATTTGACCTAAGGCTCATCCCCAAAAATCACCAACACAACATTCTACTCCCAAACTACCAAAATCTAATAGATTAAATCCCTAACTTGCTCCATACTGGGGAAGAAGAAAATCCACTAGTGGGAACTTATTTTAGGGTCATTTTTATGATGAGACCCTAAAATTAAGGGTTTCACAAACCAGCACCCTAAAAATTTTGATAACTTTTGCAAGGTAAATGATGAAAACTCCAAACCAACACCAAAATCCTCTAAAATTATAGCTTCAACTTCTTAGAGTCCAAATATCATCTTGTCGACCTTATATTCCATACTGTACAGAAAAAACTAGTAAATTGCATAGGAAATCAACAAATTTTATTGATTTTGGGAGCAAAATACAATTGAATCTTCACACCCTCACCATCCTTAAACTCTTCAAGCCTTAATAGGCCATTTCCAATAGGTTTAACTACCCCTTGAAATTTTTGAACCTTTTGAAGTTACATTTCAAAAAGTTGTCAACAAAAATGTAAAAGTTGTTAAACAACTTTTTTAGCAATTTTGCGCTTATGACAAGTTTTATTGCAAGAATGTTTGCAAATGGAATTTACTCACTCATAGGAACCTTATTAATGTTATAAACACCTAGAATTACCTAGAAAACATAAAAATGACCAAAAATATACTTATTGGACCAATTGATGCCTAAGGCTTATAGTTGTACCATGGGGTCTTGTGTCCATTACAAGGTGGATGGGTCATAGGGAGATCCTTATTAAATCATGAAAAGAAAGAGGGTTAGGTTCTCTACACCATGGTGAAGATTTGGATCATGATAGATAGGCATGCATGCATGGAGATCGCGTGCACACACTAATTAGTCAAAATGGGCAAAATGAGGATTTTGCTCTTCTAGGCTTTTCCACCACCAGCAAGGGCTTGGGACAACTTAGTCTCAACACAAATAAGGGAAATCAACCACTGGTTGTACTCCCAACAACCCACAACTCAACTTGCAATTTTAGACCTAGTAGCGTATTAGGTCTCCTAAAACAGATTTTTACCAATAACTCTAAAACTCATCAAAGGACCTAGGGAATAAAATGCTGATTCAAGTACCCTTTTGCAAGCTCTAACAAACTCCAAAGTTTCAAAGACCAACTCCACTCCAACATATCCCAACCAACACCAAGTACTTAGGCCTAATTAGCCACTTTAGGCTTGGTTTTCAAGGCAAATGGTCAAGAATGGGTGCATGAAATAAAATCTCCACTTCTAGGTTGTTCTTCAGGCTCAAACAAGGGCACTTTTTTTTGACACCAAGTCCTCAAACTCTTTCCTTTATTATATCCACTCTAATCTCTCCAAAACAAGGTCAAATACATGTAGATATTTGACATAGGGCTTCCTTCCAAAATTCACCAACTTCTCTTCCTTCTCCAAAATGTGAAAATCAGATAATATACAAGCCTAACTTGCTCCATACCAGAGAAGAGAGAAATCCACTAGTGGAATCTCAAGTTAGGGGCATTTTATTGTCCAAACCCTCAAAACAAGGGTTTCACAGATCAACAAGGAACAAAATTTGACAAATTTTGCCAAAAAAATGATAAATTATTGAAATCAATGCCAAAACCTTCTAAATAGGTAACTCCAACTTTTCAATGTAGAAGATTCATCCCCCAATCAGTGGATTTTGTACAACACATGAAAAATTAGAGAGAATAGCTAGAACAACAAGAATTTTATTGATTCTTGAAAGAAAATACAATTGAAACTTCTATATATTTCACTCTTCAAATTCTAAAAGCCTATATAGGCTATTTACAACTGATTTAACCAACCCTTGGTTAGTTTTAGCCATTGGAAGTTGTATTTTTAAAAGTTGTCAAGAAAATTGCAAAAGTTGCTAAGCAACTTTTTTGTAATTTTGCAATTTTTGTATAAGACAACTTTTATTGAAAATATATTTGAAAATGGACTCAAATAAACACTAATCAACACTAACACTAATCATTTTCAACACTAGTCAACAAGAACACTAAAATATTGAACTCAATCATAACAAAAGATAGATTATTATACTTGAACTCATGAAAAACACTAGCTCATTGGTCAAGTTGATCACATATAAGTATAGATATCTAGTATGGTTGGATAGCTTTGTGAATCCTCTTTTTGTTTCACTTGGAATGAGGTTCTAATTCACTCCACAACTCAAGATATTCCCATTTTACTAATTGATGTCCCCATTTTGTGCCATGACCTAGGGTTTCATCTATTTTCCCTCATATCTTGAGATTCCACCATGGGAAATTAATGACCCTTGGTGGAATCTAAGTTAGGGAAATGTGTTTTATGTTTCTTTTGGTTTTAGGTCAAAATAATGAGGCTAGAGAGAAAAACTTGATGCCCTGGGCATGCAAGATCCATATGCATGCTAAAAATTCATAGCAACATCTTCCATAACTTGCTACAGAGAAGGTTTTGAGGCTTGAAAATTGGTATGTGATAATCTTACATGATCCCCCTAATGTTCCAATTTCTAGATTGAAGTTTTTGTCAAGGGGTAGGGTACTTCCTTTGTTAATAGATACCTAATTGCCTACATTCCTTAGCGAGCCTTAAAAAACTCAGTTGTTGCATACTTCTCTTGAGATCCCAAGGCTTTAGTATATTGTATAAAAATCAAAAGGGTATCCAAATAAGTGATTCATTTATTTTGGTCATGAGGATATGTTTGTGATTCTCCATGTTCAAAGGTACAAGCTTGGTCTTGAGTTTGTGAAGCAACTAGCCAATGAAAGTTGCATAGTTTGAATCTAATGTTGGATTCATGTTAGTTTGGACCTAAATAGACCCTTTCCATGCTTGAAATTCACCCCTAGTACTTATTTGTATTTGTGGAGTTTTGTGTCAAATAAGCCTTGTGATGCCCTTAAGAGCAACTAGTCATTAGTTATCTTTGTGATAGGTTTTCCTTGTGATTGGGGATTCTTAGGAGTGGTTGGGTTGTGATAACCATACCATCTTATCAAGCACTTGTGATAGGTGTTTTGGGGCTGATTGGATTAACAATGACACTCATTGTTCCTTAACCTTCAGTAAAGAGGATGCTAGGAACCTTGTCCATTCCCACTACCCATTCTATTACATCAAAGTGGTATTAGAGCCATATCTCTTACTAAAGAGGAAGAAATACCTTTAGGAGGAGAAATATGAGGCTATAGACCTTGATCCATTTATGATGATGTAAAAAGAGAACAAATGCATAAAATGTTATCCTCTTACATAAATGTTTCCCTCTTTCATTTTTCTCCACATTTTTCCATAACATGAAAAAAAAAAATTGAAGATTAGGATACGCATTTCGCTCCTCTATAACATATCAATAGATGAGGTATGCTTGTTTTAAACCAAGTCTCTACTGTTACACTATGGGCCACTTTTTTGGCATAAAAATGAGCAATACAGGTGATTTTTCAAGAAAAAAAATATTTTTATGTTTCTTAGCTGGTTATAAAGGTTCTTAGGGTCATTAGGTTAAGTTGTAGGCGTCTAAGAGTTAAGATGTCAAAAATTGCAAAAGTTGTCAAAGCAAAATTGCAAAAATGCTGACAACTTTGTAAGAGTTTGGAAATTGGTGAAGGGTTGAGCATTTGAAAATAAGTTATTTTACCATTTCTGAACCTTTTCCAAGTTGTAGAATTAGAATCAAGTGAAAAATGTTAAAATTGCACATTTTGTGCAAAGTTGCATTATTGAAAGTTGTAAAAGTTGCTCAAATTTGCAACTTAGTGAAAAAAGTGTCATGGGATTGAATTGTCTATTCTGTTAACTCCAAGTGGCTAGATAGACTCTATTCCCAACATCATCCCATCCCATTTAGTGCTTGAACATTCCTAGGCATGCCGAATTGGAATGTCCTTAAGGGTCACTAAATGCCATAGGGTTGTAATCTTTGAAGGGGCATATCTTAGAGCTCGTACGAGGTATGGTTAGGATTCTAGTTCCTATAGAACCATGTTATAGAGACATATAATAACCTCTCTCACTTTTTGGAGATCATTCTCTATTTTAATTTTGCAATGCCATCTCGACTGATGCTAAAACTTGTAGTGTTAGCTAGTACAAAGTTACCAACTGCCAAATCTCTCTCACCTTTCATTGTGAGATTGAACTATCTACTCTGTTAGCTCTAGGTGGATAGGTAAACCCTATCCCCAACCATATCCCATCCCATTCAATGCTCAAAGGTTCTCAGGCATGCCAAACCAAAACGTCCCTAAGGGTCACTAAATGCCATAGGGCTACAATCTTTGACAGGGCATGTCTCGGAGCCCATGTGTGGTATGGACATGATTATAATTACTATAGGACCATGTTGTGGGGACTTACAATAACCTCCCTCAATTTTTAGAGATCATACTTTTTTTTGATTTTGTGATGCCATCTCGGGTGATGTTGAAACTTATAGTGTTGGCCAATACAAAGTTGCCAATTGCCAAATCTCTCTCACCTTTCATTGTGGTATCAAAATATTTTCTCTATTAGCTCTGAGTGATTAGTTAAACCATATCCCCAACCTCATCCCATCCTGTTAAGTGCTCAAACAGTCTTGGGCACGTCGAACTGAAACGTCCCTAAGGGTCACTAAATGTCATAGGGCTGCAATCTTTGATGAGGCATATCTCAGAGCTCATGTGAGGTATAGATAAAATTTTAGTTCCTATAGGACCATGTTGTGGAGACCTACAATAACCTCTCTCACTTTTTAGAGATCATACACCATTTTTATTTTACAATGCCATCTCAGGTGATGCTGAAACTTGTACTGACCAATCTCTCTCACCTTTTGTTGTGGAATCAAACTGTCTACTCTGTTAGCACTAGGTGGCTGGGTAAACCCTATCCCAAACCTTTTCCCCTCCCATTTAGTGCTCAAAAATTTTTAGGCACACCGAACCAGAATGTCCCTAAGGGTCACTAAATGCCATAGAGCTATGATATTTGATGGGGCATATATCAGAGTTTGTGTGAGGTATGGAAGCAATTCTAGTTCCTATAGGACCATTTTGTGAAGACCTTCAATAACCTCTCTCACTTTTTGGAGATCATACACTCTTTTGATTTTACAATGCCATCACGAATGATGTTGAAACTTGTAGTGTTGGCCAGTAACAAGTTGCCAACTGCCAAATCTCTCTCACCTTTTGTCATGGTTTTGAACTATCTACTCTATTAGCTCTGGGTGAATAGGAAAACCCTATCACCAACTTTAGCCCATCTTATTCACCACTTGAACGTTCTCGGGCACACCGAACCAAAATGTCCCTAAGGGTCACTAAATGCCATAGGGTAGCAATCTTTGATGGGGCATATCTTGAAGCTTGTGTGAGGTATGGATGAAATTCCAATTCCTATAGGACTGTGTTGTAGAGACCTATAGTAACCTCTCTCACTTTTTAGAGATCTTACTAAGTTTTGATTTTGTGATGCCATCTCAAGTATTTCTGAAACTTGTAATGTTGGCCAGTACAAAGTTGCCAACTGCCAAATCTCTCTCACCTTTCCTCCTAGAATCAAACTGTCTATTTCCTTAGCTTCAGGTGGCTAGGTAAAAACTAGTCCCAACCTCTTCCCATCTCATTGAGCACTCAAACATTCTCAGGCATGTCAAACCAAAACATCCCTAACAAAGATAATGATTAAGGAGCTTACAAGAGTTCATAAGTTTCTATTTATCTCCCCCACATTGAAAATATCATGGAGAAAACATGGTGTGATATGTAGAAGGATAGGATTATAAAGGGCTCATAAATTTTCCTCCTTGTCATAGCTCATGATCATAAGGGTTTATTAGAGGTAGGCTTAATATGGCACACATTCTAATGTTCCATAGGTTTATAAGATTGTGTCAAAACTATCAAAGGAATGATAGAGATCACTATTTTGCATCATTATGAGGGTTTACAAAGGAATAATCAATGCATCACTATAGAGACAATGTTAATGATAATCAATGCATAAGGTAAGGGCATTACAAAGGAATGAGATCAAAGAAAAATATTCAAGGCAACAATAGTGAGTGTGATGAACAACTTTTAAAACCTTTTTAGTAGTTAGATCTTTGCTTCATTAATGTTTCATTAAATCTTGAGAATCCTATTACATACACCCTATTTTTCAAAGTGCTAGGATCAACATAAGTGTAGCATTAAAAATATTCATCCAATTTTGGTGTGGAAGTTGGGGAATTTGTGGGAGCATGTTTGTCCAATTCTCATAAAAAATGTGATGTCATATTTTCCACTCACATTAGGGCTAAAGGTGGGTTGTATTTAGCATAGGTGAAATGCCAAGATAGTCTAGATTCAAAGAACTAGGAACTAGTTGCATCATAATTGTCTCAACATGATGCCATAAAAGTATTCCTCTTCAAAGTTCTTCTCCTCCTTAATTGAAAAAAGTCTAAGTCCACAAGTTGCTATGGGATGGATCATACTTTTGTTTCTAGGATAATATTTTGATATGCCCAACCATAATTGTTAGTGAACAGATTGTCCTCCAAGAAAATGCATGCAACTATAACCCTGAATGCTCAAGTGTAAGGACTAATCAACACCAACAATTGGATAGGTTATCATTGGATTGATAACCTTCCTCTAAATTTCTTAGGTACAACTCCCTATGTAAGATATACAATGAATTATTTATAGATGATTTTAACTAGAAAGCATAAAAAGATTACAAGCGTCTATCTGTAAACACAAAGTAGATGTGGAAAGCTAAATGACTACAAGAAAATAAGTAACAAATTACACAAAATCCATTTGCATGCAGGGTTACAAAGAGAATAAAGCCTGAGAAAGCAAAGAATTAGAGCTTTAAAGACACTTTGAAATAAAATATATTCAGAAAGCCATGACAAAAATGCATTTAGAGAAAAATGAAAGTAATACAAAGGTAACAATCAATGGAAAGAAAATTGCCCAGGCTCAAAGTTCTGGTATACAACTATCTCTCAAGTCTCCCTCATCTAAAAATGTAGAAACAACAAAGATCTCATTACATTATGCATCTAAATCACTAACTAAAAAGGACACCTAAATTCTCTCCCCTTGCATACATTCAAAATCAAAGTATCCCCTATTTTCCAACACATAGTTTGGAAAATTAAACAAAACTTTGCTCTTTCTCTCTCAACAAATACAAAATAAAACTTTAGATAAAACTCCTTTTTTCTATAGCCCAAAGTCTTTAGCCCAGAAAAGAAAAAAAGGAAATCCCTATTATGTTTTGTCTTTTTCATTTTATAGAATTTTTGAAATCCACTTTTAATCCCTGTGACTTCTTCTTTTCGATGACATTTGTCAATTGTAATAACTAATTCTTGGATGGTGATTGATCTTCCTTTACCTTTTTGATATTTTCAATCTCCCATAGTTGCAATGCTTAGTTCCCAATTGAATATTAGATAGCAACTTATGTATCACTAAAGTTGTAGTATATTACATAATCTTTCATATTCTATTCTAGGAAGATTATGTGGGAGATATGTTTATAACCCAGAATCTTTTAATAATCCTGATAATTATAATATTTAATAAAACATTATAATTTCATTGGCTCATTTCCAAAATTTTACTTAGACACCTATGGCTTCCATACATACCAATATCTCCCAATAATAAAAATGATAACATTCTATGGCCTGCATTGCATTACATGTTAAGTCCTATTTTGTATGTGATAAAGACATTAATTTTCATTCATCAACAATCTTGCTCATTTTAGTAACCATTGTGGCATGCTTTGAAACATTTACATTCATCTTCTTGTACTTGAGATAGTTTTTAACAAATTTGGTCATGTCCTCTAAGGTCTGAATGTTCTGATTATTCTTAACCTTTTGATAGAATTCATCCACCATTCACTTAATGTTCATTCCAAGATCACCAAAATTTTAATACATATTTTCCTTAAAAAAGGCATCCTATTTTGATGATAACAGAACCTTATGCTGATCCTTTTGAACTTTATGTAGATGTTTTAAATCAAATTTATTGTCTTTAATCCCCAAAGGTTCATGTACCATTGTTTGATAAGTACTCTAATTTAGTAAAGGAACCATAGGGTCATCTTGTCTATCAAGCACTAAAAGCAGGGGAGTGACTTCTGAACATCTGAAATTGAAGAGGCCACTTTCTTCTTCATACATGAGTTAGGCAATTTGTTGTGCAATCCTTCTTGTTATGTCTAAGCTACTTTGATATTGAATAATAGACCATTGTTTAAGTGCCAAGAAAAATGCAGCTATGCCATCAACCACATGCTTTCATAAAAAATTCATCAAATAGTCCCATTACATTTGAACAATCTCCAACACAAGCCACCAAAATATCAAGCTTCCCACCCTACTTTTCCATGGCTTGCCATTGTGTTTCTTTTCTAATCACTAAGTGAATCTCTCTTATAATCATAGGGCATAGATGTGGACCAGTGACTAAACCTAGAATATAATGTGTACTTTCCACATTTGTGACCCAGTCTCAAATTGTCTCTAATGTGGTATCCTTCAATTTAGTGGTACCTGAATGAACTGGTCACACCTCAGCACCAAGAAGATGCATTTGAAAGACATTCAAGGCTTTTCATTCCATATCTTGAGCACCCATGTAGACTACACATTGCAAACCAAACTAAGCACATACAGTAGCGATTGCACACCATGTTCAACTCATTGTCGTATTTTCCTAGATATTTGTCCTTTTGTTGTTATGACTATGTATTCTGCATGTTTTAAATGCAAACCTAGATAGCTGATCTCCCATTTGATCTGAGCTTGAATGTATGTTATTGTCATACAAGCTCCACAATTCTATGTTTTAAATGCAATGTTGGTATCATGATAAATAATTTACAATTGGCTTTTGTCTGAATGAATGTCTTGTTCTTTCTTCCACCTCGACATAATAATGTCTATGATGTCACCAACTTTCAAAATGAAGTTTGGCTTGCATCGCTATTTGAGGAAACATGAGCTTGTGTACTTCTTCATCGAGCTTTATGGTATACTTTCACATTAGAGACCCTATTACCTCATACCTATTTATTTTTCCACTTTGAGATCATCTTCACTATGATGTCCTAGTCTCATTGTTCTCATAAAAAAAAAGATTTGATATTTCACTTTATGATCATTGAATATTTCATTAAATGGTTCACATATGACCATGTACCCTATGGTGTGAATGTTTCACATTTGTGATTGTGGTTTCTGATGGTTGTTCGAGTGATTGGAATGCTTAGCCAGTAGTTTGTATAATTTATATGGCTGTCAATGATTCTTTTAATAATTAACACATGGATTCATTACCAAGGTCTGGACACTTTTGATGACTCCTTGTATTCAAAAACTTGAAATAGGGACAGACCTAAACTTTGTTGGGTGATTTTTTTTCAACATATGCATTTCTTAAATTTCCTCACATACTTGATGCTTCTCATTGAGGAATTTTATGAATGCAGCTAAGACCTCAGGTTATTTCAAAGCCTATTTAAAGTTTTACCCTTGTGGTTACACACTTACACATGAACACTTCATAATATTCTCATGAGCTGGAGAGATTTGACTTTTAGCAATATCTACATGGGTTTATTAATTTTGGTGATGAAGTTTAGTTCATTACTATGATCTGGCTATTCATTAAGTTGATTGAAAACTTAACTGCATTTATAACCTCAATCTTCAAGACCTCACTTTCTTGTGTTTTTTATTAATTTACAAATGAGATATATTAGCAATTGATGCAATTCTGAGTCTCATTCCATACCATTGCTTTGGATAGTCAATTTCTATTGACTCATCTCAATGTATCAGATTGTGAGGGACAATATAAAAATCTTTACCCTATGCTTTATATATTTTTAGAAAGATAACTTTAGGTACCTCTACTTGAGTCTCAACTTGATCAATAAGTTAGCATCAAATCACCAAATGCTAACCCATAAATTGTTCTTTTAGAAACTGCACCAAAGAACTCACACCTCAAAATATGCATTTGAGCCATGGATCTGAATTTTAAAATTAAATCTTGAAAATGACTATGAATTTAGTTTGGAACTTTGGGCTGTCGATTTTCTAAATCAGCATTCCAAAGTCTAACAAGTGGAGTTCCAAACTTGAACTTTCTTATGAAATCTTGAACCACCTCAAAGCAATTTGAATCTCTAAATCACTAAAATATTGCACTGATGATTTAGACCATAACCTTGCATTTCTGGTAACCATTCTCTAAACATGTCTATTATGCCAATTTGAACTTCTTAGAATAGATCATTAAGCCTGCAAGAACAAATTGAACTATTTTAAACCACTTTGAACTACTTTGAACTTTAGTTTGAAGTAGTTCAAGACTCTGCACTTGAAGTTTTAAATTCTAGGTCCATATGCATACCAATAGGGGCTCTAACTATGTGACTAATTTTGATACAAAATTAGAGAACTCCAACAATCTCTAGGAAAAGAATAGTGTCTTGACCATTGGGCAAATAGAGTCAGCTAGAAAAGAAGACCAGGAGCTACTTGGAGAGAGGGTGGAGGGGAACAGGGAAAAACAACCAACTAAAACAAAAACCTACACTACTAGTAAGCATGAAGCTTGCACATTATTCAAACTACCACTACACACAACAAAAACTTATTTACAAAAGATAGGCTAGCAGCCCATACCTCTAAGAATGCATTCATTTGCTCATGGAAATCCATTGACTGGTTCAGAGAAATACATGCCTGTGTGAAAGAGTGACTAATATGCATAATGTATGAACATTAGTAGACATCTTGTGATGACTACAAAGATAGATTCAACTACTACGTGCTATAGGAACTCTTTCTCTTTGGGAATACCTGCTTCATCATGAAAATGGCATGCCTCCCATTCCACTTGTGTTTTCTACAACATGATTGGAATGAAACATTTTACAATAGTTTACAATTTTGCTTCATCAAAATTCATGGATGTTTTTACTTGTGAAGGATTTTTATCATCAGAGGTTGTCAAAAAAGTCAAAGTCTATATGGTGTGATCCACCACATTCTTCAAACAATCTCCTTGCTTCATCACTACTTTAGATTGTAAGCATTCCTCTTGCTGTGGTACATATGAGAAAGATTCAAAGAGAGAAGTGTCATACCCTTCTTTGCTGTCCATCCATTTTATCTCTTGCTGATACACCATATCATGCTAATCAGAATCAATGATAGAGAGTGTATTGGCAACTTTGGAAGTACAACCATGACATTCTGGAAAAATAGTAGGCATTGATAAACCTTCATTTGACTCATATGCAACAAGTCCTTCACTTGCAATTCGTACATTCAAGCTGGTCACTATTTTATTTGATTGAGCAACACACTCCTCATTATTTTCAATATACAGGTCATAGAATCTTGTCATCTTTACAACATTATCTTCAGCCAATAAGGGTTCTTGAAAATCTTTGTCATTAAAAATAGTTAGATTCTAAAACAGAGGAACATTGGGAGTGGATTTAGTTTCTTCTAGAACATGCTTCTTCTCTATAGCTTCCTCATCAATGCAATGATTCTGCCCATGAAGGTATTCTTTCATTGGTGGAGACTTCATAGATTTCATACCACTAAGAATCATGGAATCATCCAACTTGATTACTTCCTTTTGTGTGTCCAGCAAATTTCACACTCCAAGGCATTGTAACAAAAACTTGACTTCAACATCCATAGCAGCAACAAAGAAGTGCACCTGGTTGCTTTCATTTGGTTGGTGGGTTAGAGAGATTTTACCAACAGTCTAGTTGAATCTATCAATGAACTCCCTTATAGATTCACCCTCTTTCATCTGAATTTGAAAATCATTTACCAAAAATTAATAGGAATCAATTGTGGGTTGAAATCTCTCAAGGAATTTCTCCTTAAGATCATCCCAAGTTGTGATACATCCATCTTGCATATTTTGAAACCATTCCACAACTTTTCCCACAAGGCTTTGAACAAATAGTTTGATGAATACATCTTCTTCCTGCACACCAAGAATCCCACATGCAATAGTAAATGCTTTGATGTGATCAGCTGAATCTTGTGTTTTGATTCCATGAAAATTGGGAAGGTATTCCCATGACCTTTGAGGTAAGTTTGAATAGTGCACTAGGGAAACTGGTCTAATCTAAGCCCCCCATGGCTGAGGTGCAACCACAACCATGACACACACTGGAACTGCAAAATCAAAGATTCAACAAGTTCAAAACACAAAGTCTCCAATCTCCTGCACTTGGAGATAATCAAAAAACTAAGGAAGCAAATGTTAGGAACTTAAATCTTTGCTTCATTCCCCAGTGGAGTTGCCAAAAATCTATTAGTGAAAAAATTGTCCTCCAAGAAAATGTGTGCAACTATAAAACTAAATGCCCAAGTGTAAGGACTAATTGGCACCAATAGTTGGTCATTGGATTGATAACCTTCCTCTAAATTTATTAGGTATAGCTCCCCATGTAAGATATATAATGAATTAATTATGGATGCTTTTAACCAGAAAGCAGAAAAGGATTACAAGCATCTATCTGTAAACATAGAGTAGATGCAGAAAGCTAAATGACTACAAGAAAATAAGTAACACATTACACAAAGTTTATTTGCATGCAGTGTTACAAAGAGAATAAAGTTTGAGAAAGCAAAGAATCAAAGTTTTAAAGACACTATGAAATCAAATATATTTAGAAAGCCATGATATAAACATGTTTAGAGAAAATTTAAAGTCATACAAAGGTAATGATCAGTGGAAAGAAAATTGCCCAAGTTCAAAGTTCTGGTATGCAACTATCTCTCGAGTCTCCCTCTAAAAATGTAGAAGCAACAAAGATCTCATTACATTATGCATCTAAATCACTAACTAAAAAAGAAACCTGAATTCCCTCCTCCTACATACATTCAAAATCAAAGTATCCCCTATTTTCCAACACATAGTTTGGAAAATTAAACAAAACTCTGCTCTTTCTCTCTTGACAAATACAAAATAAAACTTTAGATAAAACTCCTTTGTTCTGCAGCCCAAAGTCTTTAGCCCAAAAAAGAAAAAAAGGAAACCCTTGTTATGTTTTCTCTTCCTCCTTAAATAGAATTCTAGAAATCCTCTTTTAATCCCTTTGACTTCTCCTTTCTGATGACATCTATCAGTTCTAATAACTGATTCTTGGATGGTGATTGATCTTCCTTTACCTTTTTGATATTTTTAATCTCCCGTAGTTGCAATGCTTGATTCCCAATTGAATATTCGATAGCAACTTATGTATCACTAAAGTTGTAGTATAATACATAATCTTTCACATTCTATCCTGGAAAGATTATGTGGGAGATATGTTTATAACCCATAATTTTTTAATAATCCTGATAATTATAATGTTTAATAAAACATTATATTTTCATTGGCTCCTTTCCAAACTTTTCATAGACACCTGTGGCTTCCATACATACCAATATCTCCTAATAATAAACAAGATAGCATCATATGGCCTACCTTGCATAACATGTTAAGTCATGTTGATTATGTGATAAAGACATTAATTTTCATTCATTGACAATCTTGCTCATTTTAGTAACCATTGTGACATGCTTTGAAACATTTCCATGCATCTTCTTGTACTTAGGATAGTTATCAAAAAATTTGGTCATGTCCTCTAAGGTTTGAATGCTCTGATTACTCTTAGTCTTTTGCTGGAATTCATTCACCATTCACTTCATGTTCATTCCAAGATCACAAAAAATCTCATACATATTTGCCTTAAAGAAGGCATCCTATTCTGATGATAATACAATGTTCTACTAATCCTTTTGAACTTTAGGTAGACATTTTAAATCAAGTTTATTATCTTTAATCCCTAAAGGTTCATGTACCATTTCCTGATAAGTCCATTGATTCACTAAAGGGGCCACAAGGTCATCTCCTCTATCAAGCACTAAAAGTAGGGGAGAAACTTCTAAACATCTAAAATCAAAGAGGCCACTTTCTTCTTCATACATGAGTCAGGAAATTTGTTGTGCAATCCTTCTTGTTATGTCTGAGCTACTTTGATATCAAATAATAGGCTATCATTTAAGTGCCAAGAAAATTGCAGCTATGCCATCAACCACACACTTTCATAAAAAATTCATCAAACAGTCCCATTACATTTCAACCACCTCCAACACAAGCCACCAAAATATTAGACTTCCTACCCTACTTTTCCATGGCTTGTCTTTGTGTTTCTTTTCCAATCACTGAGTGAGTCTCTCTTACAATCATAGGGTATGGATGTGGACCAGCGACTGAACCCAGAATATAATGTGTACATTCCACATTTGTGACCTAGTCTCAAATTGTCTCTGATGTGGCATCCTTCAATGTAGTGGTACCTAAATGAACTGGGCACACCTTAGCACCAAGAAGATGCATTCGAAAGACATTCAAGGCTTATCATTTCATATCTTGAGCACCTATTTAGACTACACACTGTAAACCAAACCTTACACATATAGTAGCCATTGCACACCATTTTCAACTCATTGTCATATTTTTCTAGACATTTCTCCTTTTGCGGTTATGACTACAAATTCTACATGTTTTGAATGTGAACCCTAATAACTGATCTCCCATTTGATATGAACTTGAATGTATGTTATCGTCATGCAAGCTCCAAAATCCTATGTTTTAAATCTAGTGCTGGCATCATGAGAAATAATTTACAATCGGCTTTTGTCTCAATGAATGTATTATGCTTTCTTCTATTGCTACATAATAATGTATATGATGTCGCCAACTTTCAAAATGAATCTTGGCTTGCATCACTCTTTGAGGAAACTTGAGCTTGTGTACTCCTTCACAGAGCTTTATGCTACTCTTTCACATTAGAAACCTGATTACCTCATACCTGTTTATGGTGCTACATTGAGATCATCTTTGCTACAATGTCCTAGTATTAGTTTTCTCAAATCTTAGTTTTCTCAAACAACATAATATTTGAAATTCCACTTCATGATCATCAAATATTTTGTTAAATGGTTCACATATGACCATGTACCCTGTGGTGTGAATTTTTCACATTTGTGGTTGTGGCTTTTTATGGTTATTTGAGTGACTAGAATGCTTAGCCGATAGTGTGTATAATTCATATGGCTATCAATGATTCTTTTAATAATTAGCACATGGCTTCATTGCCAAGGCCGTAGGCACTTTTGATGACTCCCTTTATTCAAAAACTTGAAATACGGATAGACCTAAACTTTGTTGGGTATTTTTTTCAACAAATGTGTTTCCTATATTTCCTTACATACTTGATGCTTCTCATTGAGGAATTTTATAAATGCAACTAAGAGCTTGGGTTATTTCAAAGCCTATTTAAAGTTTTACCCTTGTGGTTACACACTTACACATGAATGCCCAAGTGTAAGGACTAATCAACACCAACAGTTGGTCTATGGATTGATAACCTTCCTCTAAATTTATCGGGTACAACTCCCTGTGTAAGATATACAATGAATTAATTATGGATGCTTTTAACCAAAAAGCACAGAAGGATTACAAGTGTCTATCCATAAATATAGAGTAGACATAGAAAGCTAAATGACTACAAGAAAATAAGCAACAAATGACACAAAGTCTATTTGCATGCAGTGTTACAAGGAGAAAGAAGCTTGAGAAAGAAAAGAATAAAAGCTTTAAATAAACTTTGAAATCAAATATATTTAGAAATCCATGACATAAATGCATTTAGATAAAATTGAAACTCATACAAAGTTAATGATTAGTGGAAGGAAAATTGTCCAGGTTCAATGTTCTAGTATGCAACTATCTCTTGAGTCTCCCTCCTCTAAAAATGTAGAAACAACAAAGATCTCATTACATTATGCATCTAAATCACTAACTAAAAAGGAAACCTAAATTCCCTCCCCTTACATACATTCAAAATCAAAGTATCCCCTATTTTCCAACACACAATTTGGAAAATTAAACAAAACTCTGCTCTTTCTCTATGAGAAAATACAAAATAAAACTACAGATAAAACTCCTCTATTCTACAACTCAAAGTTTTTAGCCCAGAAAAGAAAAAAAGGAAACCCGTGTTATGTTTTCTCTTCTTCCTTTTATAGAATTTTTGAAATCCTCTTTTAATCCCTATGACTTCTCCTTTCCGATGACATCTGTTAGTTCTAATAACTAATTCTTGGATGGTGATTGATCTTCCTTCACTTTTTTGATATTTTCAATCTCCCATAGTTGTAATGCTCAGTTCCCAATTGAATATTAGATAGAAACTTATATATCACTAAAGTTGTAGTATATGTAATTATCTATCATATTCTATCTTAGAAAGATTATGTGGGAGATATGTTTATAACCCAAAATTTTTTAATAATCCTAATAATTATAATGTTTAATAAAACATTATAATTTCATTGGCTCCTTTCCAAACTTTAACTTTGATACGTATGGATTCCATATATACCAATATCTCCTAATAATAAAAATGATAACATTCTATGGCCTGCCTTGCATTACATATTAAGTCCTCTTCTGTATGTGATAAAGACATTAATTTTTGTTCATCAATAATCTTTGCTCATTTTAGTAACCATTGTGACATGCTTTGAAACATTTCCATGCATCTTCTTGTACTCGAGATAGTTATCTACAAATTTGGTCATGTCCTCTAAGGTCTGAATGTTCTGATTACTCTTAGCCTTTTCTAGAATTCATCCACCATTCACTTAATGTTCATTCCAAGATCACCAAAATTCTCATACATATTTGCCTTAAAGAAGGGATCTTGTTTTGATGATAACACAACCTTCTGTTGATCCTTTTAAAATTTAGGTAGATTTTTTAAATCAACTTTATTTTCTTTAATCCCCAAAGGTTCATGTACCATTGCTTGATAAGTCCATTGATTCAGTAAAGGGTCCATAGGGTCATCTCCTCTATCAAGCACTAAAAGCAGGGGAGTGACTTCTAAGCATTTAAAATTGAAGAGGCCACTTTCTCCTTCATACATGAGTCTGGCAATTTGTTGTACAATCCTTCTTGTTATGTATGAGCTACTTTGATATCGAATAATAGGCTACCATTTAAGTACCAAGAAAATTTTAGCTATCCCATCAACCACACGCTTTCATAGCAAATTCATCAAATAGTCCCATTACATTTGAGCCACCTCCAACACAAGCCACCAGAATATTAGACTTGTCACCCTACTTTTCCATGGCTTGGCTTCATGTTTCTTTTCCAATCACTGAGTGAATCTCTCTTACAATCATAGGGTATGGATGTGGACTAGCGACCGAACCCAGAATATAATGTGTAGTTTCCACATTTGTGACCTAGTCTCGAATTGTCTCTGATGTGGCATCCTTCAATGTAGTGGTACCTGAATGAACTGGTTGCACCTTAGCACCAAGAAGATGCATTTGGAAGACATTCAAGGCTTGTCATTCCATATCTTGAGCACCCATGTGTACTACACACTACAAACCAAACCGTACAGATACATTAGCTCTTGCACACCATGTTCAACTCATTGTTAATTCAAACCCTGACAATTGATCTTCCATTTTATTTGAGCTTGAATGTATGTTATAATCATGTGAGCTCCACAATCTTATGTTTTAAATTCAGTGTTGGCATGATGAGAAATAATTTACAATCGGCTTTTGTCTCAATGAATGTCTTGTGCTTTTTTCCATCACGACATAATAATGTATATGATGTTGCCAACTTTCAAAATGAAGCTCATCTTGCATAACTCTTTGAACTGAGCTTTATGCTACTCTTTCACATTACAAACCCAATTACTTCATACCTATTTATGGTACCACATTGAGATCATCTTTGCTATGATGTCCTAGTCTCAGTGTTCTCATACAACATAAGATTTGAAATTCCACTTCATGATCATCAAATATTTTGTTAAATAGTTCACATATGACCATGTACCTTGTGGTGTGAATTTTTCACATTTATGGTTGTGGCTTTTGATGGTTATTCAAGTGATTGGAATGCTTAGCTAGTAGTTTGTATAATTCATATGGTTGTCAATGATTATTTTAATAATTAACACATGGCTTCATTGCTAAGGCCGCAAGCACTTTTGATTACTCCCTGTATTCAAAAACTTGAAACAGGGATAGACCTAAACTTTATTGGGTGATTTGTTTTCAACAAATGCATTTCTTGTATTTCCTCACATACTCGATGCTTCTCATTGAGGAATTTTATGAATGTAGCTAAGAGCTTGGGTTATTTCAAATAATATTTAAAGTTTTACCCTTCTAGTTATACACTTACACATGAACACTTCATAATATTCTCATGAGGTGGAGAGATTTGAATTTTAACAATATTTGCATGCGTTTACTGATTTTGGTGCCTAAGTTTAGTTCATCACTATGATCTGGTTATTCATTCAGTTGATTGAAAAATTAATTGCATTTATAACCCCAATCTTCAAGACATCACTTTCTTGTGTTTTTGATTAATTTACAAATGAAATATATCAGCAACTAATGCAATTCTAAGTGTCATTCCATACCATTGCTTTAGAAAGTTGATTTTGTAGACACCTAAATTTGATTACACCACTTTGGTAATCCTATTTAGTTATCTCTAAAGGCATCATTAATTAAATTCTTATTTAATTAACCATTTGCCATCCCCTAGCTGATTAATTTAATTAATCATCTATAGTCCTAATTGATAAATCAAATAACCTAGTATTTATCAATTAATCCTATTCTTCTATCTAAATTCCAAAATCCTCATTTATTAAATAAATCTATTTGATAAATAAAGCCCTCAAATATAATAACCCCTAAACTATCCTAAACCCCCTTTTTAGCCTAATCCACCCTATCTCCCCATACTAACCAAGTTTAGCCACTAACTCACCCACCCTCATGAATTCCATCCACTTGCATATCTCTAACAAGCCTAATCTAATCCTAAACCCAAGCCTAATCCACCCCCTAATGTTGTCACATTTCCTAAGAAAGCTTAAAACTTTCTAAAGTATCCCAACCACCAAGCCATGAATGCTCTTACAAAAGCCATAAAGACTCTTACAAGCTCATTCATTGCTCTTACAAGCCATTATGAATGGTATTTATGAAGATATTATCCCTTGAGCCTCCTTTTTTGACTCATCCATCCCCTTGCGTCCATCCACTCACCCTGTGACATGTGTCACTCCCTAGTTGGTGCTAAAAAAACACAATCCATGTGCTCCTCTTTGAGTGCATCCTTGCCCTCCTTAAGATTTCATCTGTCTTTGCATCTTAACCCTCCATCCCTCAAGCCTTTAGCCTATAAATTGAATCCCCTCCAAAGCCATTTCATCACAACTTTTGAGCTAAAGTTATAATGCCATTTTAAGACCAAATTTTATACCAATCTCATACATCCACACCAAAAATCCCAAAAATCTCCATTGAATCTAGTTTGAAGCTTGAGCATACATCCCATAATCCTACCAAACTAATCCATTAGACTCATCCATACATCAAGAGAATAATCTCATTGAGAGAGCCATTCCATGGCTCATATTCTCATTTGAGAGTTTCTCTTTTGGTCTCTCTTATATGTTAGAGTAATTTTGCTAGTTAATACTTTGTTTTTTTAATAGATTATTATTCATTTGCTAACATATTTCTCATATACATTTTGGCACGCCCAGTGGGACCCCACTATGGGTCATTTAATCATCCATTTTTATCTATATGTTATTTTTTCTAATAATCTAATGTTTGTTGTTGTTTGAGTGGGTTGTAGGGTGTTTTGCTTATTTTTGCAGGTTTAAGAAAGCACTTAGGAAGAAGACATACCCTCTAAAAATTTGAAAATAATCAAAAAATTAAAAAAAATTTGAAAAAATCTGTGCATTTCTATTCTGTTTGCTCAGGGTTGTCTCCGCAGATTGGCATCTGTGCTTGGTGAACTGTCATCTCTGCAACTTCGATTATTGTCTCCACAGATTGGCATCTGCACCTACAAACTGTCATCTCTGTAAGTTCCTATTTCATCTCTGCCACTAGCTCTAGTCCTCTATCATCTCCGTCACTGCCTCTAGTCTTCTATCATCTCTGCCGCTGCCTCTAGTCCTCTATCATCTCCGTCACTGCCTCTAGTCTTCTATCATCTCTGCAGATCAGCGTCTCTGCCCAGTTTCCTATTTTCTACATTGCCAAACTAAGCTATCATCTCTGCCTCTTTCTTTTTCATCTCTATAGATCGATATCTTCACAGATTAGCATTTCTGCAGTTTGACATCTGCGTCTGATGAACTGTCATCTCCGCCTGTCTTTGTTGCATTTCTGCTTTAACAAAAAAAGTTTAAATTTTTTTTTTCATAGTTAAGATTTCATTTTGGAAGATTTTGGGTGACTAATAAATTTATTTTTTTGTCTCATTGCAGGTTGGAGCAACAAAATTAATCATGTTTTTAAGTTTTTTGTGGAATGAACTTGAATAGTTAAACACATTTTTCTTTGAATGTACATTGTTCAAAACACACTCTTGAATGCCATGGATAAAAATCAATTTTCTTTGAATACATGATTAAAACAAAAAATCTAATCTTGAATGCAAAAGATCAACTAACTATTGCAATATCTCACACTTCAATTTTTGGTGCATTAAAAAGAACAAACAAATCTCTCTTTTGCATGCAACTTAGGAAAAGTTGATTTTTGAACACTTAAAAAATTTGTTAAGTTAAAAACAAATCAACAAAAATCAAATTTAGTAGTTTCTTCATTAGACTCACCCTCTTTAATCACCCATCAATTTAACCATTGGATGCAATCTCAGTGCCATCTATGGGGATGGGTCCACCTAAGAGAGTGTTAAGTGCTCCATAATCAGATTCTACTTAATTCACTTTTTGAGAGTTTCTCTTAAACTTATAATATTTCTTTAATATCAAAAAATCTAGATTAAATCAATCACACTTCAAGTTTGGATTTTAAAACTGAACAACCAATTGACATGGAGGGCCTCCAGGTGTGCGCTTGACAATCGAGTTTCACACATCTTTGTTTTGGGGTTAAAATGAACAAACATTCAATCTTGAATGCCTTAAAAAAATTAATCGACACTTGATGTGGAGGGCCTCGGGCGCGCGGGTTTACTTTCTTGTTGACCCTAACTCTTCTTCTTGTTTGCATTCTTCGATCAATTTTTCTTGATTGGCGCATTTCAAAGTTGGAATTGAACATTATCTCTTAAACATGAGTGCTTACAAAGTCTAGATCAGAAAACTTAAGCGTCAGTTGGTAAATGAACAAACGTAATTTTTAGCCCAAGGTTGTCCAAGTCTTCTCTCCCCTTGTCATCTTTTGAGGCCATCTTGGGTGCATAAGATTAGGATCCAAAATCTTGTTTCTCTTTTTAGGAGGCTTGCTTGGGGATTTCATCACCCCTTGGACGACCTCACCTCCAACATTCTAGTGGAGTATAAAAATTAGGAGGTGAATCTAAAGACACCTCTCTTGGAATCAAGATTTTGTCACTCGGGCTAAGCCTCAAGGAACTTTATACCCTTGAGAAGTGAAAGAGGAGAAGTGGGTTACCACTCCTCTCGGCTGTGTGACATTTTTTTGGTTTCATCTATGGATTTGGGCCTCATGTACCTTGGGTATATCGAGGACTCCCTAGCTAAACCAACTGTCAGCCTTGTAGACAACCATCTAGGATGTTAATGTGTTTGAAGTGACTGATCAAAACATTTGTAAAACATACACACTCCTTGGCGCAAGTATCACATTCTGAGAATCAAAAACTTATATCTGGTTGTTCCTATCTATTGCTTGATTTTTTTAATTTGTTGAATGAATTTTTTCCAAACTTGGTCAATCCTAGCTTAGGGCACACTTATCGTAGTCACTGCCTATTCCAGAAGTCAAACAAGTCGAAGCAAAACAACCAAGATCTCTCAAAGCTAAGTAGATTCACGAATTGATGTCAGAACAACCCAAACCCAAACCCAAATAGAAGTTTCACAAAGTCAAACTCAAGCCATCTCAGGCATACCAAGAACTTTTAACCAAGAGAAAGGAACTAACACCAAGCCCTCGAATTGCCAAACTCCATAAAGGAGAGGGCAAAGCTACTAACAAAGCTCTTGAAGACACCTAGTTAGATCGTAGCATCCAACTTAACCAACATCCAGGAGTTAACAATGATTATGCCTTACCAACTAGGCATGATTTCTATGATTAGACCCCCTTGTTTCTCCACATCTTCTTGCATAAGCTTCACTTTTGAGTCATCCTTGTAGGTAAGCCAGCCATCTTTAGTCACCCCCTTAAGCATTTTAGCTCATCCATCTCATTTAGAAAAAAACCATCTAGCCAGCAATCCAAAAAATCTTCACATCCAAGCCTTCAAAATTGTTGTCACCTTGCCAAAAGTTTGCAATTCCTAACATCTTCCAAATCCACCAATCTCACCAAAGTTATCCCTTTGACAGAGCTTTGTCTAGGGTAATCTAGCTTTGTCACTTGTTATCCCTCATCACCTTGAACTAAAGGTTGGGATCCACAAGTAGTCAATCTCATGTTCTTCCTAAAGGATCATCAATCTATCCTTAAGTTGACACAATCACCACCAAGCTTGCACATAGGAAAGTAGACCTTTTGTGCTTTGGCAACATATCTTTCAAGTTAGAATCCCCAACCTAATCCTCCTTAGGTTTTGTCATATAGCTTTGCCTCAGCCTAGGAAATCATTTGCATAGAAAAGCCTTCCCCTTTTGCATTCATCAGCATTGTTGCATCTCATACCTAGGAGCATTTTCATGCCACCTATCACTCACTTAGCAAAGAAGAAGGAAACAATGGAGCCCTATCATTTGGATCAAACAACATCACTCCCCTTGAGAAGTCAACCATCCTTTAGCCCAAAGAACACCATACCATCACCTACTGACATTGAAGCTTTCATGAACCAACCAGGAAATGTAGTATTGGTGAATGCCATTATAGATAAAAACAAGGAAACAATCATGGCTAACTTTCAAATGGACAACATTGGAGCCTTCGACTTTGGAAGACCTCCTCCCTTATCAGATCCATCTTACCCCTTGTTTGAGCAACTTCCACCACCCATAGGCTCTTATGATTTGAATTATCCTCAATATGTGCCAAAAGAAGAGCCTCAACCCAACCCATATGATCCAACAGACCCAAACATACCAGCCTCCACTCAAGTTGAAATCTCCCTTCTACATGCCAATCCAGCCACCACCACTCCACCATTGGTCCATACCACTCCATCCCAAACTTCCTTCGCCCAAAACACCTCATCATTCACTCCATTCACTATTGCTACTGCTGCTCTCCAACCCAACCTTCCAAATCCACCCATCTCCCAAATCAGTGCTAGTATCTTTGGCCAACCTCAGCAATACACAACCGGGATGCCACCCATGGGGCCAAGTAACCAACCCTTCATCACCCCTATCTTGTTTACCTCAGCTCAGAACACAATTCCATCATTTCCACTAGGTCCTTGGAGCTCAGTTCCATCAGCCACAAATCCACAAGCTACTACCCTCACTCCAAAAAGATATCAAATCCCACAAGCTACTACCAATGTTATGCCCAAGTCTCAAGTGACCCAAGCTCCTGCCGCCACTCTACCAAGCTTTCAAACCTAGCCACCAAGCTATCAAACCCCATCAGTTCCATTTCCAAGCTTTCAATTCCCACCAGCTCCACCACCAACTAATCCATTACCTCCTATTACCAAGTATTTTTCTATGCCACTTCTAGGAGGAAATCCACCACCACAACCACCAATTACTTGGCCTCCTTTGTCATGCAGATACCTTCCCAAATGGGGGCACAACACACATATATTGGTCAAACTCCTCAAATCCAAAGTCAGGTTTCACAAGCTCCCCAATCCTTTCCCCAAGCTTCACAACCATCTTATACCTTATCTCCACAAAGCAATCCATTTATCACACAGCCAGCTTATGTTCCTCAATCCCAACCTCAAATCCAATATCAGCAGCAAGCCTCACAACACATGCAGCAATATGTGCCCCCTCCAGCTCAGGAACCCATCATCCACCATTTAGTTACCCAAGCCATGTATAATCCCTACCAGCTCATACCTCAAAATCATCCATATTCCCATTGCCCCATCTAGCACATACCTACCTCAGGGCACTCCTACATTGGGGGCACCCCAGCCATCACCCATTAATTCAGAATGGGAAGCCATGAAGATAGCTTTGAAGAACATCCAGGAGGGAAATGATCCAAAAACCTTCAAGTTTGAGAATGTGTTTCCTTACCCATTTGACAGAGCCATTACCATGACACCATTTCCCAACCATTTTGAGACACCCAAGTTTGACAAATTCAGAGGAAAAGGAGACATTGTCACACATATCAAAGAATTTTACATGCACTACCAAGAAGTGGCATACAATGATGTCTTCCTCTTGCGTCTCTTTCCCAAAATATTGGCTGAACCAGCTCTTGAATGGTTTTATAGAATCCCCTATGGCACAATTAAATTTTTTTCTAAATTGTCTGAGGCATTTGTAGCCCAATATGCCCATCCTATTGAAACAGCTATTAGTAGTTAATCTTGTCCACACTAAGCAAAAAGGTGGAGAAAGCCTTCCCAAATATCTATAAAGATGGCAAACCCTTACCACCCGCATATCTTACACCTTGCCAAAGTGCCATTTGGTGAAAATATTTATTGATAATGCCCATCCAAGCTTGGCTCACCACATGACCATGAACTATTTGCAGACCTACAAAGATATCAAAGAGAAAGGAATGATCCTTGAGCAAGGACTCATTAAATATGGTGTGGTCAATATTTACAAGGAAACCAACCAAAATCAGTCACATTCCAATGACAAGTCTATGTATTCGAACAAAAACAAGCATGTTGCAACAGATGGCATCACTGACACCAGACATGTGAATATTGTTGGTCCTTCTCAAAACTAGTCCAACCCACCATATCAACCAAACAATCAGCAAGCTATCAACTACCAATAGCAAAATAACCTAAGCTATCAAAACCACAATCCAAGACCCAACTTCCAAGGGTCCAGTAATCAAGCTAATGCCATCAATGTAGTTGCAGGACAAAAGCCCAGATTCCAACTTGCACCTAGAAATTATACACCCCTTGGTGAACCTTTGGATGTCATTTTTGAGAAATTAGTCAAGGAAAACCTCATCAAATTTCCTCCTACCCAACAAATTGACCCAAGCCAATCCAAAGCTGCATGGTACAAAGATAATGAGTACTGCAAATTTCATAGGGTAAAAGGTCACACCGCCCTTAGATGCATGAAACTGAAAGATTATGTGCAGAACCTCATTGATCGAAAAGAAATCACCATTGGTGCCCAAACCTCTCCCAACACAGGCTTACAGATCTATCAAAATGATTTTCCTCCTCACAACAACCAAAATCCTGGAAAAGAACCTATCCAAGCCAACAACAACAACACCAACAACCGCCAACCAAACCAATAGCATGGGAAGAACAATGAACACACTTCATCCTACATAGACTATGGTAGCCTCATGGGTTGTATATCTGAGAAAGAGTCTTCTGTCAATGTTATCAATATCTAGGGACCAAACAATGATTGTGCAGCCACCACTCAAAGAGTGCAATTTAACATCACAAGCCCACCAGTTTCACCAGCACCATCAGCTCCATCAAAAAGCCAGTACAATATCTTGGAACACCTTGGGAACATGCCAGCCGAAATCACCATTTTAGACCTTCTTTGCACCAGTCCTCTATACAAGAACATCCTTGACAGTGCTCTTATAGAATCCCATGTCCCTTTAGATATCAACATTACTAATTTTCATAATCTTGTTGGACACCTATCCTCATGTGACCTATCATTAAAACCCACCGGCATACCTATGGTCGAGCTAGATCACACCCTTCCACTTCGCATAGCCATCATAGTATCCAATTTTTCCATGAAAAGAGTAATGATAGATAATGGATCAGCCTTGAATATTTGCACCCTAAAATTCATAAAATAAGTTGGGTATACTGAGGCAGATATTATCAGTGAGGTTATCACCATCAAAGCTTATGACAACTTGGAAAGAACCACAGAAGGAACTATTTTGCTGCCAATCAAGGTTGGGCCAGTCATCCAAGAGACACTCTGCCATGTTATTGATCTAAACCTACCATTTAACATCCTCCTCGCTCGCCCATGGATTCATGCCATGAAATCCATTCCATCCACTTACCATCAGTGCATCAAATTTTTGCATCAAGGTACTGAGGTAACCATCCATGCCCATCTAGAACCCTTTGCTTACTGCAATGCAGTTGAAGCCTCATATACAAACCATTACCCTAGAATTGATATCGGCGCAGCCATCACCAACTCATCCCACACTTGTAATGATGCAGAAACCATCCTCGTCTCCACCCTGTCTACCATGAAGATCAATAACAAAGGTTGTGGAGAGTATAGTCTATCAGATGCATTTGTTGTTGGGGAACTCCCACTTGATCCACATGCCCATGGATGACCAACATATCACAAAGCTAGGGAGATTCCACCTCCTCGATACAAACAGTTTGGCCCAACAACCTTTGTATCCTTGAAAATCCCTCTTAATGAGGAGCTCACTCCAGATATCAACAATTTGTTACATAAGGATGCACCTCAAAGAAATCAAGCATGCCTTGATCACTTCAACTAGAAGTATCCCCAAGAACATAAGATCATCACTGACAAATGGAACTATCAAAGTGGTGGTCTAAGACCAAAAGTAAGAGGCATGCAATGCCCCAACGACGCACAAAGTGGGAATCAAAGTCAGGTCTTGGCTTTGGCATACCCACAACTAGGGGCACTAATATAGACGGTCACGCTTTTTTGAACATTCACCATGACCTTTTCAAAATCAAAGACATTCCTAAGGAAGTTGAAAAGAGAGCCTACGATGATATCCTAGACCAAATCTCCCTTGGAGACTCTGTTCTCCAAGAACTATCCATCCACCTTATTGACCTACCACTCGCCCATCCACAACTCATAGATTGGGACCAACCAAGAGTCATACACATTGATGAGTTCACATCAAAGGAAGCGCTTCTGAGATTCATGGGAGCCAAAACTCCTCATAAGAAAACAAAGCTAGATTCTACCTATATCTACAAGCTAAATCCCAAGGGGTATTTTGGAGAAAATCCCCAACCTAGTTCCGGTACACCCAAAACTGGAACTAAGGTGAATCTGAGACTAGCTATGGTAGTGAAGAGAACCCCTCAGCAAGGACATCTAGAGCCACAAGTAGAACATGAGGATTTAGCATTGCCTCCTCAAGATGATTGACTAGAGGTGTCTTCTATTCTAATTGAAGATACTAGAGAAGTCAACATTAGTTCTTTAGAGATCCCTAGACTTGTCCACATTGTTGCATCCCTATTACAAGACCAAGCTAACCTCCTCTTTGAGGTCTTAAGAGAGAACATTGGCCAATTTGCATGGTCATATCAGGACATGCCAGGACTTGATCCAAAGCTTTTAGTTCATCATCTTGTAGTTGATCAAAAGATCAAGCCCGTCAGACAAAAGCTTAGAAAAATGCACCCCAAGGTGGCATTACTGGTCAAAGCTAAATTAGAAAGAATGTTAGCTACTAAGGTTATCTGAGCTATCAACTACTCAGAGTGGATCTCCAACATGGTCCCCATCACTAAACCTTCTAGTGACATCAGAATCTACACTGATTTCAAAGATCTTAACAAAGCTTGTCCAAAAGATGATTTTCCCTTGCCCAACATAGATATGATTGTAGACCTTACAGTTGGACATGAAATTCTCTCCCTCATGGATGGATTTTTTGGGTATAATCAAATCAAGATTGCAGAAGAGGATCAACATAAGATAGCATTCACTACCCCTTGGGGAACCTTTTGTTACAACATGATGCCTTTTGGCCTAAAGAATGCTGGGGCTACCTATCAAAGAGCTATGACAGCCATTTTCCATGATCTTATCCATAGCATGTTGGAGGATTATGTGGATGATATCTTGGTTAAATCTCACACCTTCATGGATCATCTTGCTGACCTGGGGAAAGTCTTTGATAGGTTAGCCAGATATCATCTCATGCTGAATCCCAAGAAGTGTGTCTTTGGGGTCACATTTGGCAAGCTTCTAGGCTTTATAGTCTCTAAACGAGGTATAGAGATCGACCCCAAGAAGGTCAAGGCTATCTTAGACATGCCTCCTCCCCAGACACTGTGAAAGCTTTTCTTTCTTCAAGGAAAGCTTCAATCTTTTTGGCGCTTCATCTCCCAGCTTGCAGATAAGTGTACACCATTTTCACATTTACTAAAGAAGGATGAGAACTTCAAGTGGGATCCTTTATGTCAGCACAGCTACAATCAGCTCAAGTAGTATCTCACAATCCCCCTATCTTGGTTCCACTAGTTCCTAGTCATCCCTCGATCTTGTACATATCAGCAACGCCTACTGCTCTAGGGGCACTTCTAGCATAGCTTGAAGACTACGACAGAGAAAGAGCCATCTACTACATTAGTAGAACCCTAGTTGGTTATGAACTCAATTACACTCCTATGGAAAAAGCTTGTTTGGCAGTTGTTTTCTCAACTCAAAAGCTTTGCCACTACATGCTAAGTCATACCATCCAACTAGTCTCCAAGATCGACCCTCTCAAGTATATGCTCTCCAAAACAACACTTACAGGCCATTTGGCCAAATGGGTTATGCTCCTTAGCAAATTTGACATCCAGTATGTGGACAGAAAGGTAATCAAAGGGCAAGCTATAGCAAATCACCTAGCTGATGCACCTCTAATAGATGCATATCCTTTGATCATAGAATTTCCAGATGAGCATATTTGTCTAATTGAAGAACAACCCCCATGGAAACTTTATTTTGATGGCTCATACACATCTCATGGATCAGGGACAGGAATATTTTTGGTCACACCTCAAGGAGATTACATTCCAAAAGCCTTCAAGCTACAATTCCCTAGCACCAACAATATAGCTGAATATGAGGCCCTCATAGCAGGATTAAAGATAATTGCAGAATGGAATATCATTGAGTTACAAATCTTTAGTGATTCTTAGCTCATCATCAAGCAAGCCCTAAATGAATATCAAACCAAAAATGAAAAGCTATTACCCTACAAAGAGCTAGTTGATCAGCTAACCCAGCATTTTACAAAGCTTTAGTTTACACAAGTGCCTCGAATATAGAACAAAGCAGCAGATGCTATGTCTACTATCAGCTCGCTCTTGGAAATTCCCCAAGCAGCTACACAGTATGAGTTTTTAGTCGAGCAGCTCCTCACACCCACCTATGTGAATGAGGATTCAAACCATGTTTGTTGGTCCCCAATCCCCTTGGTACCATGAGATTCAAACTTACCTTAACGATGGTATCATATCCCCTCACCTCACACATACCCAATGCCAGAACCTCATCCAAAAATCATCTTTCTATGTTATCATAGCCAATACCCTATATCATTGGGGTTATCAGGATACTCTCTCTCGATGTTTAGACCAAAACGAGGTTGCGATGGTGTTAAAAGAAGTACATTCCAGACTTTGTGGTGCCCACATGAGTGGTATTGTCCTAGCACAACAAATCCTTAGAGTAGGCTACTATTGGCCTACTATTGAAGAAGACTCCTATGACTTTGTTAGAAAGTGTTTCCCATTTAAGTAGCATGCAAATCTTGTGCACGCTCTAGCACAGGATCTACAGCCTATTGCACCACCTTGCCCTTTTGCTTGTTGGGGCCTTGATCTAGTTGCAACTATCACACCCCTCTCATCTAATGGACATAAATGGATAATAACAGCTACAGACTATTTCACTAAATGGGTGGAAGCGACTCCCTAGTCTTAGCTACAGGAGTTCAGGTCTCCAAGTTCATCTTGTACCACATTGTTTGCCGCTTTGGCATCCCATCCACCATCTTCACCAACCACGGAGGTAACTTTGAAAATCTTAACATGGAAGAATTATGCACTTCCCTCGGCATCCATCACCGCTTTTTTAGCCCATATTTCCCACAAGGTAACTACTAGGCAGAGGCAACTAAAAAAACCCTCCTCAAAATCCTAAAGAAAGTTGTCAATGATTTCGGCCGTGATTGGCACCTACAAATAAATCCAGCCATATGGGCCTACCAAACCTCCTTTCGTACATCCATCAGAACAACTCCATACTCCCTTGTCTATGGTGCCAAAGCAGTACTAACCATAGAGGTTGAACTTCCCTCCTTGCGCATATCTTTGCAAGGGCAAATATCAGATCAAGAATATAGAGCAGCTCAACTCACCTAGCTAGATCTCTTACACGAGAAGCAACAACAAGCCTATGATCATCTCACCATCTATCAAACTTGTCTCAAAAGGAATTTCAACAAGAAGGTGCTTCCATGACACTTTTAGCCAGGTGACATGGTCCTCAAAGAAAACATGAAAGTCCAAGTAGATCAACAAAAGAAAGGCAAGTTTGAACCTACATGGCTTGATCCTTATGTTGTCACTACCTCCTTTGGCTCTGGAGCCTATCAGCTTTCTATACCAGAAGGAGAACTCTTGAATGATCCTGCTAACATCATTCATCTCAAGAGGTTCTATGCTTGAAGATCCTTGGTATACCCAGCTTTTGAAAAATACAAAAAATATAAAAATAGAAAAAATAAAA